>JASWHV010000015.1:8342004-8843476 GCA_030760725.1 Neostapfia colusana | reverse complement strand
GTTATGTATGCTAATATTTTGGTATGAACAGATCTTACCACAGTCTATCTGCTCACATTATGGACTGGCTATTGGTGCTGCAGTTGCTCCATTAGTCCGTGTGCTCGTTTGGATCTGCTTTCCTGTTGCATATCCAATAAGCAAGGTAATAAGTATACTCCCAGATCAAGTGCGTTATCATTATGGGAGAAGTTCCTTAATATATATCGGCTGAACTTTTGTCCTTTCTGTTTCAGCTACTGGACTATGTGCTTGGTCATGGTCATACAGCTCTCTTCCGTAGAGCCGAATTAAAAACACTTGTCACCCTGCATGGAAATGAGGTATAAAGACCATGTGATATTGTCTTCCACTTAGCAAGTCCAGAATGGAAGCATTACCATTATTTATCTATTTTAAGTTACTTTTGAAGCATGATATTCCTATGTGCCCACTAGTAACAGGCACATTTGCCATTCCAGTGTGTCTACCTAGTAAATGCTTTTTCTAGAAGCCAATTTGGGTGAAATTTGTGTATATGATTGTTAAAGTTCACTTATTTGGCTCAGGCATCTTGTTCTTATGAGAGCAGAGGATGATATACTTGGTAATATAACTCTCTTTTTTATATCAATATACAATGTGTCTTATACCAATGGAGCCTTGCAGAGCTGATATGCAGTGAAAGATTGAAGTGTTGTAAGCAGAAGGTTTAGGATAAGATCATGGGGTGTCCTAAGACAAGCTGAGGTTGTTCAAGCTTGCGTAACAGCAAGCTTATGATGACTGTGATAGGTTCTAAAACTTGTCCTAGTCTTATCCTGCTATTTTCATTCCTTAGAGTTGAGCAATTGTTTTGATCCGTTACGTGTATCAAGGAATTAATGAAACAAGTTTGAAAAGTTCTATATTGCTCTCTTCCTTCTTCCTGGTTTTTTGAGATGTCCTTTTTGCTTCTATCATATAAAATTCACACTATAAAATAACTTTTTTTGTATTAAAAACTCTAGTATTATCCTATCTTCAATTGAAGGCGTTCCAATTTGATCAAATAGATATTAGTCATTGCATCTTAATGGAAATCAACTGTGTAGATATCACTATTGATTTTAATTAGATTAGGAAAAGTAATCAATGCATTAACAGCCTGTCAAAGAGATACATATATAGGGGGACACAGCTTAAGGGCTAAGCAACCCTAATACAAAAAGCATAAAATGCCCCTGCCCCCTATACGTACAGTCCAACCCCCCCCCCCCCCCCCCCCCCCCCCCCGCAGTCCCAACATCTAGCCACGGCAGATGTTGAGACTGGACCGAAACTCGGTGAACGCCATCGAAGGAAGTCCCTTGGTGAAGATGTCGGCGAACTGCGACGACGTCGGGACGTGCAGGACTCGCACCTCCCCGAGAGCCACCCGCTCACGAACAAAGTGAAGGTCGATCTCGACATGCTTCGTGCGCTGATGCTGCACCGGGTTGGTGGAGAGGTAGACGGCACTGACGTTGTCGCAGTAGACCAACATACTCTGAGCGAGAGGGGAGTGTAGCTCCTGAAGTAGCTGCTGAAGCCAGGACGACTCGGCCACACCGTTGGCCACGGCGCGGTACTCCGCCTCATCACTCGAGCGGGACACCACATGCTGCCGCTTCGAGGACCAGGAGACAAGGTTGCCGCCTAGGAAGACGGCATAGCCGGAGGTAGACCGGCGGGTGTCCGGGCAACCCGCCCAGTCAGCGTCGGTGTAGACAACCAGCTCGGAGGCAGAGTCGCACCGTAGAAGAAGGCCGTAGTCGTGGGTACCACGCAGGTACCGAAGGATCCGCTTCACCGCTGTGAGGTGCGACTCCCGCGGATCATGCATGTGAAGACACACCTGTTGAACCGCGTAGGAGATGTCTGGCTTGGTGAAGGTGAGGTACTGCAGTGCACCTGCAAGACTCCTGTAAGTGGTAGGGTCGGCAACCGGGGCGCCGTCGGAGGAAGACACCTTCGCCTGGGTGTCCACGGGAGTGGAGCACAGCTTACAATCAGCCATGCCTACTCGCTTGAGGATATCCAGGTAGTACTGGCGCTGGTGGAGGAACAGGGCACCCGGGCGGTGCTCGACCGCAACACCCAGGAAATGGTGGAGCTGGCTGAGATCCTTCATCGCGAACTCGCGCTGCAGGGCGGAGATCGTGCGCTGAAGGAGAGCCGGGCTGGACGTCGTGAGGACAATATCGTCCACATACAGGAGGAGGTAGACAGTGTCACCCTCACGCCTGTAGACGAAGAGCGAAGTGTCCGACTTGGCCTCGACGAAGCCGAGCGAAGCAAGGTAGGAGGCGAACCGGCTGTACCAGGCCCGGGGCGCCTGCTTCAGCCCGTACAGGGACTTGTTCAGCCGACAGACCATGTCTGGACGGGCTGAATCAACAAACCCTGTCAGGCTGACTACAGTACACCGTCTCCGTCAACGTCCCGTGGAGAAAGGCGTTCTTGACGTCCAGCTGGTGGACAGGCCAAGAACGCGACAGAGCCAGCGACAGAACGGTACGAACTGTCGCCGACTTCACCACCGGGCTGAAGGTCTCATCGTAGTCGACGCTGGGACGCTGCGTGAAACCGCGAAGCACCCACCGTGCCTTGTACCTCTCTAGAGACCCATCCGCCTTCCTCTTATGCGTGAACACCCACTTGCCCGTGACAACATTGCCACGACCAGGACGGGGAACCAGGTCCCAGGTCCGGTTGGCAAGTAGGGCCGCATACTCTTCTTCCATAGCCCGACGCCAATGAGGATCGGCGAGGGCGCTACGGACAGAAGAGGGGATAGGCGAGATGGGTGACGAGGCAGGCTCCGAGGGTGTCGAGGACGAGAGAACGACCCCGGAGAAGCGCTCCACAGGTCGAAGGATGCCAGCAGCCCGTCGAGTCACCATCGGGTGAACGTGACGAGGGTCCCGGTGAAGCAGCGGAGGGTGGTACACCAGGTCCGCAGGGCGCGAAGAGGACGGTCCACCAATCCGCGCTCGACGCTGATAGACGAGAGCGGGATCGGCGTACCGCGGTCCAGGGGCCGCAGGTGGTGCGGCTGACGACGGCGAAGACACTGTCGTGGGCGTCGGAGCTGCACGAGGAGGGACGGACGACGTCGGAGACACTGTCGTGGACGTCGAAGTCAAGTGAGGCGTCGTCGGAGACGCTGGGGCCGCGCGTGGCGCAGCGGACGTCGTCGGAGACGCTGGGGCCGCGCGTGGCGCAGCGGAAGACGTCGGGGCCTTCGGAGGAACGGCCAGTGGCGGCAAGAACACCGGAGCCGCGGGAGGCACGACCGGTGGCGTCTGAGACACCGTGCTCGTGTTTGGCGCAGCTAGAGGAAGACCTGCAGAGGGTAAAAAACAAGGTCGCTGGACAGGAGCGGCCGTAGGATCAGTGGAAAAGAGAGAATCCAACTCTAAGACCGAATCAGAGGAGGACCCAGCGAAAGGGAAGGAGGACTCGTCGAATACGACGTGTCGGGAGACCAAGATACGACGAGTGGTGAGGTCTAGACACCGGTATCCCTTATGATCGGGGGAGTACCCAAAAAAACACATCGAATCGAACGAGGCGCGAGCTTATGAGGGGCGGTAGCAGAAAGATTAGGGTAACACGCACACCCGAACACTCGAAGGTGGTCATAAAGAGGGATGCTACCAAAAAGAGCGAAGTGAGGAGTAGGAGCACTAATCGCCTTTGTAGGAAGGCGATTAATGAGGAAGGTAGCAGTGTGAAGGGCTTCTGCCCAGTAGGAAGCAGGAATAGAAGCCTGAAACATCAGGGAGCGCATGACATCATTGGTGGTACGAATCATACGCTCGGCCTTGCCATTCTGGGGGGAAGTGTAAGGGCAAGACATGCGCAACTGGACCCCGTGGGAAAGCAAGAAGTGACGAAACGCGGAGTTATCAAACTCGCGGCCGTTGTCGCACTGGACAACCCTGACGGTACACCCAAACTGTGTGGAAACCCAAGCGAAGAAGTGAGAGAGAGTAGCAAATGTATCGGACCTCTGTCGCAATGGAAAGGTCCACGAATAATGGGAAAAATCATCAACAACCACCAGATAATATTTGTAGCCAGAAACACTGAGAACAGGTGAGGTCCATAGATCACGGTGAATCAGATCAAAAAGGTGTTCCACATGGGTTACAGAATGTGGAAAAGGAAGACGAACATGGCGATCTAACTGACAAGCATGACATAAAGACTCATGAGTATCCCTAATACATGAGATCACTGAACTACGAAACAACTTCGACATGACTTCAGCACCGGGATGGCCAAGTCGACGATGCCAAGTAGTCGACGGAGCTGTCGTAGTCAGGCAAAAAGGCGAGGGCGAAGCGGAAGCAGGAAGTCTCATCGTGTACAGGGTCCTGAGCTCTCACAGCGGAGAAGAAGACGCCAGGTAGTAAGATTCTTCACAGACAAAACAAAAGGATCAAACTCGATAGAAACATGGTTGTTAGTGGTAAATCGACGAACTGAAAGAAGGTGCTGAATGATGTCCGGAGCAACAAGAACATCACGAAGACGGAAAGACCCCGACGAACCCGAGTCACCTACTGAGGTGACCGGAAGAACATACCCATTCCCAACAACGATAGAAGAAGGAAAAGAAGGGTGGGAAGGGTGGGTAGAAGAAAGTATACCAGCGTCGGGGGTGGTGTGGTACGAAGCTTCGGAGTCCACAACCCACTCGGGGCTAGGTGGTGTGAGACTCATCATACTGAAAGAAGACGCAAGTGACTGGCGATCCCAGCCCTGAGCAGGGTCAGAGTGTGGTGCCGATGACTCGGGCTGACCAACTGGGTTCCCCGAAGCCCAGTTTGCTAGAGAGGAGGGCCCAGCACCAGAGTAGCCTGGTCCACCAGGGGGCAGGGTCCACTGTCCACCAGCACAAGCCCGCCGTAAGTCGGAGTAGTCACGTAAGCCGGCTGAGGACGTGGTGGGCGAAGTGCCGGGAGACCCGGGGACGGCCCAGGCCACATTGAGATCTGGCTAGTCCACGGGTTGTAGGGTGTGGGCCAGGTCACACCACCCTGACCCCGACCACCACTACTGCCACCAGTAGTATCAGCACCACCAGGGGTACCACCAGCACTGGTCGTACCACCTCCACCAGTCCCTCCACCACGGCCACCACGTCTGCCACGACGGCGGTTCCCACCACCACCGGAGGTCGCAGGGACTCCTGGTGTGGTAGGTGAACGAGGAAGTTGGTCCCCAGAACCAGCAGGTGGAGGAGGGCGTGAAGACGACCCTGAGCCGTAGAAGGCCGAGGCAGGGGAGGAAGCAGTAGAGCCGCCCTGGGTGATCTCCTCGAGCTCGAGGTCTGACCAGACCTTCTCGAAGGTCGGGAAGGGATTCCTCGCGGAGAATCCACGAGCGAACGTGGGTGTAGCGCTCATTCAGGCCCTGAAGGACCTAGAAGAACGAGGGTACTGTCCGGGATGGGATCTCCAAGGTCACGAAGGGCGTCCGCCATACCCTTCATCTGTCGACAGTATGCAGTAATGGAGAGATCACCCTGGACAGTAGAACCAAAGCGGGCCCGGATGTGGAGAGCTCGAGTCGTTTGGTTCCCCTGGAAGCGAAGCTCGAGGACCTGCCAGGCCTGACGAGCTGTACCGCCACCCTTCTGGGTGACGATATCCTGAAGCTCCTCAGAAAGTGTGCCGAGGATCCATGCAAGGACAAGACTGTCCATGCAGATCCACGAGTTGTCCAGTGGGGCAGTCATCTCGCAGCACATGGTCTTCCAGCCGAAAGCGTCGCAGCGTCAGGAGAAGCAGGCTGCGCCAACGAGCAAAGGAAGTAGAGTCGGAGCTGAGAACAACTGGGACAAGAGTCCGGATGTTCTGTATGCCAGCCGCCTGGGCATGTAGAGCAGCGACAAGAGACGCCGAGTAGGTAGTATAAGCAGCCACCATCTCCTGGAGTATCCTGTGCGTCACTCCACTGTACTGGCGGAGACTCCTCGAGCTGACATGTGAGAGAGGCCGCAACAGCACGTTCCTGCTCCAAGGCGAGGATGAGCGCTCGTTCCCGCTCACGGGAGATGGCAGGGCCAGTCACGACGTCGGAGACGTGCGAAGAAGGTTGTCCCCCGGATCAGCAGGGACAGCATGGCCGGCGGCGCTCACAGCAGGGCCACCGGGGCTTGGCAGCCAGGCGGTACTCGGGACGGTGCTGTCCTCCAGCGGGTCCAACCGGGCCAGCGGCGAAGCCCGGCGGCCAGGCGGCTGTGGGGAGGCCGAGGGACCCGCCTGCGGCTGGGCCGGCCACACCCGAGCCGGGCCCGAGCAGCCCGGCGGCTGTGCGCCCGGGGGAGATGGTGTGGAGGCCAGCCGCAGGGCTGGAAGCCCGGATCTGGCGGCGGCGCCCCCAGGAGAGGTGGCGGGGGCGGCCGGCGGCGCTAGACCCGGTGGTGGCGGGCGCAGGGTATGGGGCGGCCGGGTCGGCGGGGTCGGCGGGCGCTGAGCCCAGCAGCGGCCGCGACCGGGCAGGAATCGAGAGGAGGGGGCGGCGGGGCCGGCGCGCCCGCGGCGGCGGCGCCCGAGGGTCGCGGCGGCGGCCCCCGAGGCCGCGGCGGAGGCGGCGCCCGTGGCCGCGGCGGTGGCGGCGCCCATAGATGGCATCGGGGTGAGATCGGGAGAGGAGAGAGAAAAGTAATCTGATACCAAATTAGATTAGGAAAAGTAATCAATGCATTAGCAGTCTGTCAAAGAGATACATATATAGGGGGACACAGCTTAAGGCTAAGCAACCCTAATACAGAAAGACTAAAATGCCCCTGCCCCCTATACGTACAGTCCAACAATTTTGATAGTTTTTTTTAACTTTTGTCCTTAAAATAGCATGTTAATGTTTAAATGTGGTTACCATGATAGTATTGTTTCTTTCAAGCCACTCAATTTTCTATTAGGAAGTTTGTTGCATTTTATATTAATATGTAGTCTCACCATCCATTTTGTCTCCCACCTTGTCTTCTTCTCAGGCTTAGGGTAGATGTAGAACCATACTTCCTTTCCTTCCTTCCCCTCCTTTGGAAGTCATGTCATTCCCATTCTGGCCCTGTCATTCAACGTGCTGTTTGCAATATGTATGGTGCAATCATGCATCTCGTATGTCCTCATAATCATAGTACATAATCATTGAGCAAAGTGCTTTAGGCAAGGTGAATTGCACAGTTAGCACTACAAGCATACCTTTTGGTGGACAAGGCGCAGAAAGTGACCTCGGGTCTGTACCAGCTAGGAGATGATAAAAAATGAAATTGCAGACGGGCAACAGTTTATATGTTGGAAATCCGGCCTGTTTAGCCCTGTTTCTGGCTCTGCAGGTGTGCTGATCGGATCTGTTCGGCCAGAACAGATCTGTTATGCACCTGCGGTGCAGATCAGAACAGGGTGGTTCCTGTGTGCAGAACAGAGAGGACAGAGAGAGTAGAAAGCACCCCTGGTGCTGATCAGATCGGAGAACAGAGAAGAACTCGCCGAGTTCTTCCTAGAACAGATGCGAAAATCCTGATCTAGGCGAGTTCAGAGAACTCGGCTAGATTAGGTGCTGCCGTGGGGGCTTTTCTGGTGGAGAACTTGTATTTTCTGATTAATACATCCGCTGTTACAAAGGGGGGGGCGCAGCCCTGTATATATAGGGGGATTTTGGGAGAGTCCCAACCCCCTACAACTCTTATTCTATCTCTAAACTGGATAGGACTCATAAACAGAATGTCTAACTTCCTGGACTCTATCTTAGCTGACCGCACCAGGGAGGCGGGCCTGCCTGGGCGTGCGCGCCCCTGGTGGGCTCAGCCGCACCAGGCCGGCCCAGGCCCAGGCCCAGGGTCACCCGACATTCTCCTCCTGACCCTGGACCTGCAGTATGTCCAGAACGCCAATTCTTCTTCTCATCTCGACGAACTTCTGTCTTCCAAGTGCCTTGGTCAAGATGTCCGCCATCTGGTCCTTCGTAGAGATTTTCTCAAGCACAATGTCACCGTTGTCAACACACTCCCGTATGTAGTGATACTTGGTGTCGATGTGCTTGCTCCTGTCATGGTGTACCGGATTCTTACTCAAGTCTATGGCAGACTTGTTATCAACCCGCAGCACCGGTGCCTTCATCTTTTCAGCCAAGTCTTCCATCAGCCGTGCCATCCATACACCTTGACATGCCCCTTGAGCTGCTGCGATGTACTCTGCTTCACACGAGGATAAGGCCACCACCTTCTGCTTGCTGGACTGCCATGAAACGGGGCTGTTTCCAAGACAAAACAGCACCCCGCTCGTGCTCTTCCGGTCCTCCACGTCTCCCGCAAAGTCGCTATCCGAGTAGCCAATCAACTCCATGTTGCCTCCTTTTGGATAGAAAACTCCGAAGTGAATCGTACCCGCTATATAGCGTACGATGCGCTTGACTGCAGCAAAATGATCTTCTCTTGGCTCCTCCAAAAAACCGACTCACGTACCCAACCGAGTAGGCGAGGTCGGGGCGTGTGTTCACCAGATATCGCAGCCCTCCAACCAAGCTCCTATAGTCCGTTGCATGCACCAACGGGCTATCACTTGTCTTGCAAAGCTTGAGGCCTTGCTCCATGGGAAATGCACAGGGATTGCATCCTTCCAGGCCAGTTTTAGAGACAAGTTTGGAAGCGTAGGCCGCCTGCCCAATGCTTATCCCTTCTTCGGTCTGCCGCACCTCCAGGCCAAGATAATACGACAAGAGGCCCAAGTCGCTCATCTTGAACCGCTTCATCATCTCCTCCTTGAACTTCTTGATCGTGCCGCCTCCTGTAATCACGAGGTCGTCGACGTACACACCGACGATGAGCTTTTCCTCTGCAGCTCCACGGAAGTAGATCCCGTGCTCGCTCGTACTCTTCTGGAAACCAAGTGATAGCAAGCTATCGTTGAGCTTGGCATTCCAGGCCCTGGGCGCCTGACGAAGTCCATATAAAGCTTTCTTGAGCCGATACATCTTGTGTTCGGCTCCGTCGATGATGAAGCCAGCGGGTTGGGAGACGTACACCTCCTCCATCAAGTCGCCGTTCAGGAAGGCGCTCTTCACGTCCATGTGGTGTACCTCCCACCCCTTGTGTGCAGCAACTGCAAGGAGCAAGCGAATAGATTCGAGACGAGCTACAGGAGCAAATACCTCATCAAAGTCTATTCCTTGCCGTTGGACATAGCCTTTTGCCACCCTCCCCATGCTCGTCCTTCTTCACCTTAAACACCCATTTGAGGCCAATGGGCTTGTGTCCTGCAGGAAGATCAACAAGTTGCCAAGTCTTGTTTTCTTCTATGGACTCCATCTCCTCGAGCATGGCCCGTCTCCAGCACGGGTGTTCCTCAGCATCGGCGAAGGACGTGGGCTCCTCCGCGGTGGTGAACATAAGCTCCCCCTCCTCCAAGCTTGGTGGGCGCTCAGCCCGACCAGGAGGGGTGAGGGTTCCTAGCACGTTGCGCATCGTGCGGAACCGAAGTGCAGCGTTGTCGTCGTGGTAGGCGTCGACGTTGCTGCCGACGTCCGTCGGCGGCGTGGCGAAGCGGATGGGCCGTGGAGGGTGCCGGGGCGTGACGAAGGTGCTGGAATCTTCAGTCTCGGAATCCCCCGCTGCTGCTGACCCCCGTGCAGGACTGTCCCAGCCCTGATTTGCGCTGGACAGTCCCTGCAGGGGCCCTTGGGGCGACGCTGCAGGTGCTGGACCCTCTCCAGCAGGTCTGGAGGCTGGCGTAGGAACTCCTAGGGTCTGTACAGACCTTTCTGTGCCCCTCCTGGGCACTGCAGGGGTGCTGTTCGGCCCCTCCGGACCCTGCAGCACCTCTCCGGGTGCTGAAACAGCAGGTCCAGCACCTGCTGGACCTAAGGAGTCGACGTGGAAGGCGGTGTAGTCCTCTTCTCCTGCTCCTTCTCCCCAGTCCCACTTGGCCACCTCGTCAAATATCACATCACGTGATATGTGTGTGCGCCCGTCAGCTGGATTATACATCCGATAGCCCTTCGTCCCTGCAGCATAGCCAAGAAAAATCATCGGAGTACTCCGGTCTTCCAACTTTTTCAGGTGGGGGCGCGTGTTCTTGACATGCCCCACGCACCCAAAAGTTCGGAAATAATTGACGGCTGGTCGCTCTCCATGCCAAGCTTCATATGGCGTCTTCCCGTCGAGGCGGCGGGTAGGGGATCGATTCAGGATATAGACAGCCGTGATAACTGCCTCACCCCAAAATATCCCGGGCATACCCTTTGCCTTCAACATGCTCCTCGCCATGCCGACCACCGTCTGGTTGCGCCGCTCCACAACCCCGTTTTGCTGCGGCGTATACGGGGCTGTGAGCTGACGTTGTACTCCATGCTGAGCGCAGTACTCGCCGAACTCCTGTGAGGTGAACTCCCCTCCGTGATCAGTACGGAGTAGCTTCAGTCTCCTCCCGGACTCTAATTCAGCTGTCGCCTTGAATTGCTGAATTAAGTCGGGCGCCTTGTCCTTGGTTGCTAGAAGATAGAGCCACATATAGCGGCTCATGTCATCCACAAGTAACAAGAACATCTTCTTGCCACCTGGAGTCGTCGGCGTGATAGGCCCGCAGATGTCGCCGTGGACAAGGTCGAGCGCGCCTTCCGCGCGCCGCCGAGCTTGCTTGGGGAAGCTGGAGCGCCTCTGCTTCCCGACCAAGCAAGCTTCGCACAATTGATCGACATGATCAATTTGCGGAAGCCCGAGCACCATCTCCTCTCGTGCCAACTTCCGAAGCGCCTGGAAGCCGACGTGTCCGTAGCGTTCGTGCCAACGCCACGCAACATCATCACGCCTCACGGTTAGGCAAACCGGACGTGTGATGTTGAGCCTGATGGAGTACATCTTGCTGTCGTCGCGCTGAACTCGTGTGAGGAGACGCTGCTGCTCATCCCGTATGTGCATCACTCCTCCTTGCACCGTGATGCTGTAGCCATCCTCATCCAGCTGGCCGACGCTGATGAGGTTGGTGGTGAGGCGTGGGATGAGGTAGACGCCGGTGAGCCTCCTGTGCTCACCCGTCTTGGCGGCGAATAGAACCGTACCCTTCCCCTGGATACGCACAACGGAATTATCGCCGAACTTGATGGTTCCGACGATGTTTTCGTCGAGCTCGGAGAAGACGGCGCGCGAACCCGTCATGTGGTTGGTCGCGCCCGTGTCGAGGTACCAACGAGTGTCGTCAAAGGCATCGTCGTTGCTGCGGTGAGCGAAGACACGTCCCTCCACTATCTCCAGTGGGCGCATAGGACGTTCCTGTACAGGCTCCTCCTGTACTGAGGCCACCCTTGTCATAAACAAGGTGCCCTCCTCCTCCGCCTTTGCCACGAAAGCCTGCTGCTGCGGCTCCTCCTTAGGCTTCGACCGACACTCCCTGGCCCAGTGGCCCTTCTTCCCGCACTTCCTGCATTGGTCCCGCGGAATATCCTTCCCGGAACCTCCCTTCTTGCCTCCGTTCTTCTTGGGCGGGCCCTTTCGGCCGCCCCTCTTAGAAGAACCCGCGGACTGGGTAGACCGCTCCTCCTTCCGCTGTGCCTCCCACTCCTCCCGAGTGAGGTACAGCTGGCCGTTGTGTACTCCTCCCTTCCGCTGCGTCGAGTCGAAAGCGTTCTCAGCCGCCCTGAGACGCCCCGTCACCTCCGACAAGGTGAGGGTCGACACGTCCAGCAGTGTCGTGATCGCCACCACGATCTGTTGGAAGCGTTCTGGAACGCTTCGCAGGAGCTTCTCCACGGCCCTCTCTTCTCCTATCTCCTCCCCTAGCGACGCAAGCCGTGATAGCATGCCGCTCAGGCGGAGGGAGAAGTCCTCCACACTTTCGCCATCCTTGAAGACAGCGTCTTCAAACTCCTTCCGGAGTTGCTGCGCCGTCGTCTTCTTCACGCGGTCGGCCCCGACCCGCATGATGGCGATCGTGTCCCATGCCTCCTTCGCCGTCCTCTTTTCTCCGATCGTCGTGATCATCTCCGGCGGGACAGCGCTGACCAAGATGTCAAGCGCCATCATGTCTTCCTGCTCGCTCACGTTCCCCTCCTCCACGGCCTTCCAAAGCAGCCGCGCCTTCAGCTTGATCTTCATCATGACAGCGCACTCCGCGTAGTTGGTCTTGGTGAGCACGGGGAACCCCGTCCCGGTGTTCACCTCACGAACTGCTGGTGAGGGTGTGCCATGGCTGATGGCGCTGCCGCTGCTTGTAGGTGTAGACGACATCTTGCAGAATTCAGCCTAGGGTTGAAACAGGCTCTGATACCACGATTGTTGGAAATCCGGCCTGTTTAGCCCTGTTTCTGGCTCTGCAGGTGTGCTGATCGGATCTGTTCGGCCAGAACAGATCTGTTATGCACCTGCGGTGCAGATCAGAACAGGGTGGTTCCTGTGTGCAGAACAGAGAGGACAGAGAGAGTAGAAAGCACCCCTGGTGCTGATCAGATCGGAGAACAGAGAAACAAAGAAGAACTCGCCGAGTTCTTCCTGGAACAGATGCGAAAATCCTGATCTAGGCGCGTTCAGAGAACTCGGCTAGATTAGGTGCTGCCGTGGGGGCTTTTCTGGTGAACTTGTATTTTCTGATTAATACATCTGCTGTTACAAAGGGGGGGGGCGCAGCCCTGTATATATAGGGGGATTTTGGGAGAGTCCCAACCCCCTACAACTCTTATTCTATCTCTAAACTGGATAGGACTCATAAACAGAATGTCTAACTTCCTGGACTCTATCTTAGCTGACCGCACCAGGGAGGCGGGCCTGCCTGGGCGTGCGCGCCCCTGGTGGGCTCAGCCGCACCAGGCCGGCCCAGGGTCACCCGACATTATAAACTGAGATATGTATTTAGATGGTTAAGGATTCTTGTATCGTTCAATGTGTTTAATTCTTATGAAAGGAGCAGCTAAAAGATGCTGGAAAGAAGCAGGGGTTCTTTATGAACAGACTCTTCAAGATTTTGATGACTGAAGATCTATAGTGCATTAGTGCCAATAAGTTATTTGATGTGCATGTTCCTGGTCTTTTTACTGTGCTCTGTTACTTATTTTGCCATTGAAACAGGCTGGTAAAGGTGGAGAGTTAACCCATGATGAAACTACCATAATAGCTGGAGCTCTTGAACTTACTGAAAAGAAAGCTAAAGATGCTATGACACCAATATGCCAAACTTTTACAATTGATATTAATGCAAAGCTTGACAGGTAACAGTCTGTATTTCATCTCATGCGTAATTTATGTTTAAACCATATGTTACTTTTTTGTCATTTTTTTGTTAGATGGCCTGACCTATTGTTTGTACTTTCTGTTTCACAGGGAACTAATGCAAGAGGTTCTTGAGAAAGGGCATAGCAGAGTGCCAGTGTATTTTGAAAAGAAGACTAATATTATTGGATTGATACTGGTAATGTTATTTGCTGTTGAAATAAGCTATGTTTTTTTTTGAAAAAAACATATATATTTGATATCAAGCAATACCATGGACAAATGCCTAGCATTTGTAAGAGCTGTAGATTAGAACTTGTTGCAGTATTTCTTGTATGAACCATCAATACAAATTGTTAGATGTATGTTCCAGACATATTTATGATGTATTTTAATGTTAATGATAACCTGTAAAAAAACCTTTTTTAAGATTATCATATTACAGCTATATTGTGCATTTGTGCTATAATGTAAAATAAATTATGTTTTTTCAGGTGAAGAATTTGTTATCAGCTAATGTTGATGAGGAGGTTCCTATAAAAAGTGTAACTATCCGGAAGATTCCTCGGTAAAAAATGTTCTTTCTACGCATCTCTTTAAGGAGTTCATATCCGGGGAAAATTGGACAGAAGTTTGAAACTTGAAAACTCCATCAAAAGAACATAGTTACAGGTTCTCAAAAAAATTGAAAATGTTACCATCCATAGTTGATGCAATATTATGGTTGCACCTAAAATGCGACATCAAAATCAATATCGCTTTCAAGATCGAAAATGGTAAATGTTACAATTTTGTCCCTTGGTGCATCTAAACTCCAATTTCTCATTTTTTGTACCCTACAAACATTATGGGGTTTATTATTAATTTTTTTGGTGCAACTATAATATTGCATCAACTATGGATGGTAAAGTTTTCAAAAATTTTAAGAACCTCTAACCATGTTTTTTGATGGAGTTATCAAGTTTCAAGCGTTGCGCTGTTTCCCCCGGATACGTGACCTGTCTTTAAGCGACTTAGTAATATATAATATCCCTTTCTGTGTAACTTTTCTCGATCTACCCAATTGATTACTGTGGATCACTGCCTGAAAAATACAAAGAGAGATATAGAACTCTCATGATTCTCCATTAGCACAGCTGTTTCCACCAGTCATGGCTTAACTACAGAATGGGTCCTAAAATAACAAATATTATCTGTACTATTGCCGCAGGCTAATTTTTGTTTTTTCTTTTATTGTTGCATACATGCATGGTGTTGAAACGCATATTTGTGTTATTATACCAATAGAAATGTCAAGGGCGTCGGCGCCCAAGACGTCGGGCCCCTGACTACGTAGCTTGTAGCTGCGGCCGGTAGGGGCGTTGGGGTTTTTGCCCGGCTGTCCGATTGTTGAAGAAGCTGAGGTTTAGAGGAGAACAGGGAGAGTGGAATAGTAGTTCTTTCTTATTCCTCACGGGTACATACTCCCTCCAATATATAGGCTCGCAGCCTACCTAACAAAGGAAACTAATCTTTATCAAAGGAAACAAACCTCCCCTGATCCTATCCTACCTTCCATGCTTATTCTCAATTATTTCTTTCCTAAAACGCAAAAGGAAACCAACCCCCCTTGATCCTGGCTTGCCATGCAAGTCGATTGGCACTTATTTCTTTCCTAAAGTGCGTCTACGTTTGAATTGTGCGCCTGGTCCCTGGGCTGGTGCTGATAATGTCGGCCCCACATGACATCTCTCCCCCCCTTGACGAGCAGCTCATCCTCGAGCTGGAAACCGGGATAGCGGTCGATGAAGCTGTCGGCGTCTTCCCACGTGGCCGACGCAGCCGTCTCGCCCTTCTAGTGTACCAGTAGCTGGTGAACACCCCTGGCTAAACGAGAACAGAGAACATGTTCCAGTTTCGGCACGGCGGCGCCGTTGTGGATCTGTGGAAGCGCTGGAGGTGCGGTCGGTGGAGTGCCCACAAACTTCTTTAGGAGGCCCACGTGGAACACGTCGTGGAGGCGGGCTCGGGAAGGCAGCTCCAGCTTGTAGGCGACGTTGTTGATGACTGCGGCGATGCGGTATGGTCCGTAGAAGCGCGGCTTGAGCTTCCCTGATGTGGGTACGTGCAGCGAAGAGGCGGCTCGTTGTCGCACTTGCAGCCAAATCCACTCGCCCACCTCGTAGCGGGGGCGGGGGAGAAGAAATCGCGACGTAGGCGGTGCAGTGTACGTTGCACGCCTTCGTGGCCATCGTCGTGTACTGCGGAGATGAGCTCGTGGAGGAGCGGCGACGTAGGCGGCACGTAGAGGTGGCCCTTGAACGCCACGAGTTCGTCGATGATCGCCCAGAAGCCAGCTCGTTGGCCTGCTGCGATTTCTTCCTTGCGCGTCACCAGAGCTAGGTTGGTGGCGTGTGCCTGGCGGCGACGGTCGACGAAGTCGAAGCCAGGGCCGGAGATGGCGAGGATCGCCGGCTCCTCTGTGTCACGCCGGGAGAGATCATCGGCCATCGTGTTGGTGCTACCGTCCTTGTACTCCACCGAGAAGTCGAAGCCGAGGAGTTTTCCCACCCAATGATGCTGCGGAATGGTGGCGAGGCACTGGTCAAGTAAGAACTTGAGGTTAAAATGATCAGTTAGGAAACGGCGACCCCAGAGGTACGACTTCCAATGTCAGACGGCGAGGACGAGGCCAATGAGTTCACGCTCATAAGTCGCCAGGGATTGGTGACGCGGTGCGACCGGTCGACTGAAGAATGCCACCGGGTGTTGCTCTTGAAGGAGTACGGCGCCAAACCCATGTGTCGAGGCATCGCACTCAACGACAAAGGGTTTGCCGAAGTCAGGTAGTGCGAGCACAGGCGCTGTGGTGATGGCAGTCTTAAGCGCCGTGAATGCCGCCTCGGCCTCGGCGGACCAGGCGAATCTCTCCTTGTGGAGGAGGGCGGTGAGGGGCGCGACGGTCGCGCCGAACTCCTTGACGAACTTGCGGCAGTAGCCTGCAAGGCCGAGGAAGCCTCGCACCGCAGATCGGGGAACCGGCCAATCCGCGACTGCCTGTACCTTGGCCAGATCCATGGCGACGTCGGAGGCGAATATGATATGGCGGAGGTAGGCGATGGAGTCAGCGCCAAACTCGCATTTTGATCGCTTGACGAAGAGGCGGTGCTGGTGTAGAACGTCGAGGACGGCGCGCACGTGACGAAGATGATCGGTCCACGTGGTGTTGTAGATGAGGATGTCATCGAAAAAGACGAGGACAAACCGACGTAGGAACGGCCGCGGGGTGTCGTTCATGAGTGCCTGGAATGTTGCCGGGGCGTTGCACAACCCGAATGGCATGACCAGGAACTCGTAGAGGCCTTCATGTGTGCGGAACGCCATCTTGTCAATATCCTCGACGCGCATCCGAACTTGATGGTAGCCGGAACGGAGATCCAGCTTGGAGAAGCGGGCGCCGTGGAGCTCATCGAGGAGTTCGTTGACCACAAGGATCAGGAACGCGTCCTTGGCCGTGATGGCGTTCAGAGCGCGATAATCGACGCAGAAACGCCAGTTTCCATCAGCCTTCCGCACAAGTAGCACCGGTGAAGAGAACGCTGAAGAGCTCCTGCGGATGATGACCTCCTCCAGCATGGCGGCGCACTGGCATTCCAACTCGTCCTTGTGCGTGGTGGGGTACTGGTAAGGCCGGACTGCCACTGGTGCGGACCCTGGTAGTAGTGTGATGTCGTGGTCGCGGGAGCATAGCGGTGGTATGCTTTTGGGCTCGGTGAACACCGCGGCGAATGCGTCGAGGAGGGCAGTCAGGAGGTCATCGCCGGTGCATGCCCGCACTGCTGGACTGGTTGGGCCTGCCTGGCCGCGCCAGCACACCTGGTGATCGCCGTGCCAGAAGGACATTGTGAGAGCACTGAAGTCCCATCCTAAGTCTCAAAGGATGGGTCTCAGAGACACGAGCCACTGCGTTCCCAGGACCACATTGGAGCTGGCGAGAGGCAGGGCGTAGAAGTTTGCGGAGAACTCCTCGCCACTGACGTAGAACGTTGCGCCGTGGTACACGCCCAGACACGGTACGCGGTCGCCGTTTGCCACCATAACCTGTAGTTTGCCTCCGGCTCGAAGCTTGAGCAAGGTGCGGACGACCGCCTCCTCGACGACGAAGTTGTGGGTGGAGCCGGAGTCGAGTAGGGCGAGTAGGGGTATGCCGCCGATGTGGATGCACACTTGCATCGTCTCGCTAGTGCGGATGCCGGTGATCGCGTGGACTGTGATGTGCTGCTCGTCGGATGCCGTCTCCCCCCCCCCCAGTCCCCTGCATCATCTTCAAATGCCAAGTCGAGGAGGAAGATCCGTTGGCAGACACGGTTGTGATAGCGCCCGAACTTCTCGTTGCAATTGAAGCAGAGACCCAGGCGACGTCGCTCCTCCATCTCCGCCTGGGACAGGCGCTTGACCTGGCGCCTCTCTATTGTGACCGATGTCTGCAGGGCGCAGCCTGGCGACTGGGCGCTAGAAGTGCGGGCCGCGATGAGGGCGTCGGTAGGAGACCCCGCTGTTGCTGAAGACGAGTTCACCGAGCGGATTGGAACGCAAAGGCGGTCCAAAGCGTGTGTTGAGCAGCTCGGTGAAACGTCTCCACGGCGGCGTGCCTTCGTCGCGTTGAATCCGCATGAACCACAGTTGCGCACCGGCCTCCAGCTTGTATGATGACATCCATACCTTTTCTTCTTCCGTGATGCGTTGTTGGTGGAAGTAGGACTCACATCGATTGATGAACGCGAGGGGATCGGATTTCCCATCAAACTTGAGAAAATCTAGTTTCTGGAAACACGGCGGCCAATTGTTGTGGTGGTCGCCACCATGCACTCCTCTGGGGCCCGATGCGGAGGAGTCGGTGGTGCGTTGCTCGAGCGTCTCGAGCTTGGCCTGCAGCGACACGACTGTCGCGGTCAGGTTGGTGATGAGGGCCGCTAGATCGTCTGACGTTGGTGCGTCCATTGGTGAGGGTCCTGTCGGTGTTGGGGGCGACGGCGCAGCGGGAGCAGCCCGGGTGGAGGAATGCCTGGATCGTGATATCAGGTTGTCAAGGGTGTCGGCGCCCAAGACGGCGGGCCCCTGGCTACGTAGCTCGTAGCCGCGGCCGGTAGGGCCGTCAGGGTTTTTGCCCGGCTGCCAGATTATTGAAGAGGGTGAGGTTTGGAGGAGAACAGGGAGAGTGGAATAGTAGTTCTTTCTTATTCCTCAGGGGTACATACTCCCTCCAATATATAGGCTCGCAGGCTGCCTAGCAAAGGAAACTGATCTTTATCAAAGGAAACAAACCTTACCTGATCTTATCTTGTCTTCCATGCTTATTCTCAATTATTTGTTTCCTAAAACGCAAAAGGAAACCAATCCCCCTTGATCCTAGCGCTTATTTCTTTTCTAAAGTGCGTCTACGTTTGAATTGTGCGTCTGGTCCCTGGGCAGGCGCTGATAATGTCGGCCCCACACGACAAGAAACTATTAAATTTCTATTGTAAATGATGAAGAGGAAGATTGAACATATGAACTGTTAATATTTTATTTGCCTAAAAAACTGATGGTTATTTATTAAGAAATTTGGAAGTTGGAGGCCTATTTTCTGTTGTCATATTTTGTAACACATTGTGGTAACAATAGCTTGTTAAATTTCAGCGTTAACGAAGATATGCCCCTCTACGACATCCTAAATGAATTTCAGAAAGGGCATAGCCACATGGCAGTTGTCATAAGGAAAAACATTCTGAGTTACCCGGCTGAACAATCTGCCAACAATAATGGCGGAACTTTTGGTGAGCTCAAACACAGTTTTTAATCCTCACTACTTGCATCTGGCACACACTATCTTAATAATGTATCTAACTCTCTTTGCTTTCCTTTCTTGGGCGTGGAACAAAGAGGTGTCCATTGCTATTGATGATGAGAAAAATGAAAAGGTTGTGAAGAACCTTCCACCACCACTGCGAAGATGGAAGAGCTACCCTAACACTCAGTCACATATTTTAAATAGAGGAAGTAAGCCCAAAAAATGGTCCAAAGATCAAGCAGATGTTCTGCAGATACATGAAGAGCCCTTGCCCACGTCGAGTGAAGATGAAAAGGCTATTGGTATCATAACCATGGAGGATGTCATAGAAGAGCTTCTGCAGGTTAGTGATCGTTGGTAAACTTATTACCTACTCCATCTAGTTTGACACAATAGTTACTGCAAAATTTGCACTAATAGTTAATGCAAATCTGCACCAACTGTCAATGTCCTAACGACATCGAAACAAAACCAGAGGTAGTATAATTTTTTCATACTCTTAGTGCATTTAAACTAGATGTTTATCGTAAACATATGACAGAATTATAATGGTAATTTTCTTGTTCAAATACGATAAGATGTTATAAGCCTCAATGCCCTATGTTCTATACTGGGTCTACATCATTAGTTTGCTCTAGAGCTGATACATAAAATAGTACATCGCTTCCTCATTCTGAAAATACTTCTATCCGTGCACTTTGGGTCTGAAGCAATGCTACTTTTATCCCGTAAATAACCTTTTTCTAACATTTATTGTACCCCCAAGTTTTTATCTTTTTTTGTTGATGCAGGAAGAGATATACGACGAGACAGATGTACACGAGGAGCAAACGGAGCAATAACACTGGCCTTGCTCTCCGTTTGTATTTCCCCGTTTTGACCAGAGAACCAGCCTGTTACGGGCAGTTTTTCACTGCTTAGTTGCAGTATGTATCGTACGTTAACACGTCACGTAGATAGGCTGATACGTTGAAAAAAGTGTGAATAGTTCATCTCGGTTGTAGGCGGCTACGCGAGAGTCAGTGAGACGGTTCGAGACTTCGGACTGCCTTTTTCCCTCGAAGAGCATGGTTGCTTGGTCTGGAGGATGGAGGTATCTTATCTCGGAAGCGAGATTCTGGGGCGGATGGGTTCAGAACCTCAATAAGACCTAATCTGAACACTGAATCCAGAAGAAAGAACCTTTTCTATTTTTAGAGATTTTGGGTTTAGTGTGATGGTCTTCGTGCGTTTCAGCTGCTGGTATCTTTCAACGACCTCAAATCTTTTTGAGACATGCTAACAAGTACAGTGTACGGTCTGTTGCTCGTGTATCAACCGCTGCATTTTTTAAAAAAAAAGAGAACCAAGTGATTTTTTTAAGCCCTCGGAACCCGCAAGCCGTGTTGAAAGAAACGGAACGGGCGGTAGCTCGGACGCTGTCAAAAAACACATGCGTACGGGCGTATGCAAATACCGGGGCATGAGAGATCAGACCGCATTGATCGAGGAGGCTGCTGCACCGCGTGCCGTGTACGAACGCCGGCCGGGCCGGTACCCCCGTGCCCGTCCCAGCGCTGTACGTACGCGCGAACGCCGTACCGGGTACCCCTCCTGGGCAAAGTAAATAAAGATAGAAACGGGGCGGCGTATGTATGTATCCGCAAATCGCCAGCCCTGCGTGCTGCTCTCGCACCGCGCCAGAGCAACGGCATCCAGGCCGCATCACCATGGCCCGTGCCCGTGCCCCGTGGGGGCAGCACTAATTCTATCATCCGAAAGCGAAGGGAAACCAAAAGAAAAGCCTCGGGAGCCGGGACCAGGCCGCCAACACCAGCAAGGAGAAATCACTCGGTGCGTGCCACCGCCACGGGACCCTCGGCCGGCCTCGGCTCACATGACATGATGCTCGGCTGCTGCTGCTGCTGCTGCTGCTGCTGGCCAGGAAGCGGCAGCATGCCACCGGAGCGAGCACGAGAGCGAGGCGTGCGTATCCCGCCGTCGTTTAGGGTGGGAACGAGCGGGGGAAACCCAGAAATCTCGTCCGTCCCGGGCGCTTCACCGTGGCCGGAGTAAATAGACCGCGTGACGCCGCGTGTTTCCGCGAGCGTCTTCACCTCGCAGGCCACAGCCCGCCACGGGCACGAAACGAAACCGAGCGGAGGCCGTGCGAGAGGAGGCGCGGCGCAGTGAATGAAGCCGGGAGAGCCTTGAAATGCGTCACCTCAACCTCGTGACACCGCGCAGCAGCGCACCGGACCCCTCTCCTCTCTCTCTCTCCGTCTCGGTCTCTCTGCTCCCCGCTGCCAAAGCGCTCCGTACTTTGATTTGCCAGCCCGGCGGCGGCCCACATCGCCATGTTTACGCACAGCGCCGAGCTGCGAGTTGCATCCCGTGGTACTACGCCATCCACAGCCACAGCCACAGCCACCCAAAAACTGGAAACCCCACCCGGCCCGCCTGCCTGTTGGCGCGTGTAGGGCTGGGCTGGTAAAAACCTCCTCCTCGTCTCCTCGAGTGGCTCAGTAAAACTAGGACTCGTATTTCTTCTTTTCTATCTCTATTATGAGATCACTGCTCAGTTTTTCTTCTTCTTTTCCGTTCCGATTCCAGTGGATCAATACGCCAGTACGCGGTGTGTGACCATCTCATTGCCGTCTGAACGTCACATGGATGAAGCCCGGCCATTTACTTTCTCATATTCACTTGCAACCATACAAAAAGCGTACTACTCTACTTACTGTCACTCGAGTACTACCTCAAAGAAATTACTACTACTCACGTACGTAACAGCTCCCCCCCCCCCACCACCCCCACCCCCCACCATCTCTCTCACTCACACGCACACACACACGACTAATAAAAAGCAAACTGCTGTTGTGGAATAGTACGCCGCACCTTTACCCTTACCGTAGAACTAAGTACCACTAACCCAAACTATTTTCAAAAGGAATCGGCTGGATCATATCTTTGGACGGAGATCTCCAAGTTATCACAGCTCATCGCTACACTGGCCGTGGTACTCGCGAGCCATTACATAAGCCCTGGAAAGGGAACGATGGGTGAGCTCAAACACTCAAAAAGAAGAGGCGAAAATTCCCCAACTCCAAAGCCAAACGAATGGAAGAACTCCTGCTATTTAAGGGCCACCCCTAGTCCCCTCCCAAAGAGCCATAACCCTTCTCTGCCTCCCCGAAAAGCACAACTACCTTCTCTCTCTCTATCACCACCCTCTTAAGCAACCAACCAACCAGACTGTCCCCAACAATGCACACCGCAGCCACCCGAGCTCTTCTTCCTCGTCCCCATCGATGAGTGCCGAGTTCACCTCTGCTGCTCTTGCTGCCATGGAACTCGGGGAAGTGATGGGGCTGCAAGGCGCGGTGCCATCCCCCAAGGACAGCGACATGGGCTTCCTCAGGAGAGGAGGCTTCACTCAGGCTGCTACCTCTGCAGCCTACCCCTCCCCCTTCCTAGATGAACAGAAGATGCTCAGATTCTCCAAGGCTGCTGCTGCTGCCGCCGCTCAAACGCTGCCTTCAGGTTAAGAATAGTTCATCAACGCATAACATTTTTTCTCATGTTTCCTTCCTTGTGTTTTCATTTCTACATATGTATGTGGAGGTTGGAACAAACCGAGAAGATGCTGCATGGTCTTGAATGTGTTCTCTGCAACTCAGGATTGACGGCTGTAGTTTTTCACTGTTCCAATGTTCAAAAGAAAAGAAAGAGTCAAAAGAAAACAGAGGTGCTGCATTCATTGAACTTGATGAGCTCTCATGAATGCTAGGGGCCTAGTCCATAGGGATTTGCACAACACTCACCTTTCACTGGGCCCCTACGCCGCCAAGGCTGCGACACTTCATTTGCTTTTCCGCTTTGCGCTTTTGTCTTGACACACGCTTAACCATGCATGCGCATCCGGTCCGGAGATAAGGTTGCTGCAATGCTGCTTGCTTCAGTATTGGTCAGGCTTGATATTCTCCTTGTTTCGTCATCTAGGTTTGGATCTTGGAAGGCCAAGCGAGCAGTCTTTCCTGCTGTCCAGGACCAAGAGGCCTTTTACTCCGTCACAGTGGATGGAGCTTGAGCATCAGGCTCTCATATACAAGTATCTCAATGCCAAGGCCCCCATACCTTCTAGCCTGCTCATTTCAATTAGCAAAAGCTTCAGGTTATCTAACAGAGGTATCCATTCTCAACAAAAAGTATATGCCTATCAACTAAAAAACATATTGCCATAATTCATGAATAAGATAAAAAAGGAAAAGTTTATTGTTTTCTTTTATAATACAACTCCATTGTAACAAGGATTGTTTGGCTCAAGAAATTTATTTTGAATGGCATCTAAATTGCCAAATATCAAAGCTCAACACATGTATGGCATTAAGCTGCAGACATTACATTGAACTAGATACAAAAACCTGAATTTTTAATTAGAACATGTACAAACAAGTAAACGTGGCGTAGAGAAGAATCCCAATATTGTTTTAGGGTCTGAAATGCAATCTGACATACCTCCCTAATGCAGTGAGCTGGAGACCTCTCTATCAAGGCTATGCTAATGCAGAGTCTGATCCAGAACCTGGAAGATGCCGCCGAACAGATGGAAAGAAATGGCGGTGTTTGAAGGAGGCGATGGCTGATCACAAATACTGTGAGCAGCATATCAATAGAAATCGCCACCGTTCAAGAAAGCCTGTGGAAAACCAACCTAGAAAGACCTCAAAGGAGGCTCCTGCTAGTTCATTGTCATGTGCTGTCTCTCAAGGTAGCATGAAGAAGGCAAAAGTTCACGACTTGAAGCCAGACACTGTCAGCTATTGGACTGATAGCCTAAACAGGTGAATCTATGCTTACACTGATCAGAATATGATGCATAACTGTTTTCAGGCTTTCTGCGCCACTATGAGTATTTGAATTCAATTATTGATTGGTACCACATCAATGGAACTTTTAAAGTTTTCAGATCCATTTTCACAAGCACAAATTAGTAGAGTGGTTACTTCAGACGAATCAACAATGTTATACTCTGGAAGTTCCAGTGTTACAATTTAAAGATTTTTTTATAGTTGGCACTGCAAATCATAATAATTCCATTTGAAATACTTACACGCTTGCAGGACAATGCTGAGCAGAGAGAAAGCAAACAAGCAAACAGACAACAATAACGCAACACTGCTGAATTCTACAAGTAGACAACCCACCTTATCGTTGCTGTCTCAACTGAAGCAACAGAATAAACCAGATAACTTTAGCTCTATTATGGATAGTGAATCAATCTCTTCAGAAACAACCTGGGGCAGCAGCAACCAGCAGAGCAATAGGAACATGTCCTCCACTCAGCTGCATGATACAGATTGTCTCCAATCAGTTCTTCAAAGTTTCAGTTTGGCTAACAATGAGAAGATGGAGTCTGAAAAAAACAAATATCCTGATTCCATGCTAGTCTCATCATCGACTTTCTACTGTGCAGAAGGTGGACACACCACCTCCCTTTCACCTAACATAATACAAGTGCAGGAAAATTCTGTAAGTTCTTGGGAGATGCCTCAAGGTGGACCTCTAGGAGAGATCTTAACAAACTCCAAAATAATGAGGATTTGACTAAGTGTGAAGCAAGATCATATGGTTGGTTACTGAATCTTGACCATGCAACATGATTAGTCAATCATTAAATCCATGAAGAGCTCAATATATGTCACCATGGAAGGGAACAATAGTCAGAAAAAAGGCTGAAATGACTTTGTATGCCTGTCCAGTAGATGCTTGTGACCTCTCCTGGTCTCGTTCGTTTTTGTAGTATCCAACTACTTATCTGTTCCGAATCTGGTTGTATCCTCAACGAATTCTAGTTTGCCTCAGAGATTACATTTTGCTAACTCGACATAGCGGTTAAAATTTATCCTAAGAAACTATGAGGATTCATTTAGACTAAACAGAAAGTTACTTATTTAAACAAATCAAAATTATAGTCCTGATCTAAATAAGTATGCCAGATCAGTGTAACACAGCAGTTGCATATATTTTTCCAGTACACTAGTTAATCAATGATTAAACAGATAAAGACAAAGAATAAGGCGTGTTGGCTCAGACACGCATAAAACTCGTCAAAATTTGGTCCTTGAATAAGTCAAGTTTCAGCATCGAGAAAATGTATATTTTCGTCATCTCAGCCAGGCCATAACAGATGCCAGGAACATAAAGCAACCATGAATTTAGATCAGCAAATATGGAAATCATACCGTCATACAATGGTCCAGACACGCACAAAGTTCATCATTATTTTGGTCTTAGAAAAGATGGAGTCTCAGCATCAAGAAATGTACATTTTTCATCATTATTTTGGTCTTAAACAGATGGAGTCTCATCATCAAGAAATGTACATTTTTATACAACCCAGCCATTCGAGAAGAGGACACTGCCAAAATCAAAGACCATACACAAATACGGAAAGAGATTTATTCACTCGCTATTGATGCGCTAGCCACAAATACAAAGCAGGCTTAATCCAAATAAGTTCTCGCATTATGCTGAATAAGACCATTTACACCATGCAACTGTCACTGCAAGAACAGTGATGCCATCGAATGACCAAATGAACCTAGTGCGAAATGCTCGATAGACATGAAGTTTGAAGATGTCGGTACCCCGCTGACCTAGCACCCCCGCGTAGAGGGTAAAATACAGTCTAGGTCCCGCCTCCCTGCTGAGGCGGGCCCTGACGTAGCCATGTGCCCTTAGCCTCGAAGTCAGCCCTGGGGCTGCCACGTGCGCTTGAGTTCTAGAGCCGACACGTGCCGTGGGCTCCGGTACGAGCCTCCCCGTTGTGGTAAGGTCCGTACCTGCCACGTGTCTCCCGGCTCAGACCCTCCTCCCTGCTGAGGAGAGCTCCGGAGGTGACACGTGCCCTAGGCTCCGGTCCGAGCCTCCCCGAGAAGACCAAGGACAAGGCTGCCTCAAAGTAAGTCCTGAGGTCAACCCTGGAGCTGCCGCGTGCGCTTGAGTTCCGGAGCTGACGCATGCCCTCGGCTCCGGTCCGAAGCCTCCCCGCTGAGGTGGAACCCGGAGCTGCCACACGTCTCCTGGCTCAGAGCCACCTCCCTGCTGAGGAAAGCTCCGGAGCTCACACGTGTCCTGGGCTTCGGTCCGAGCCTCCCCACTGAGGTGAGGTCCAGGGCTGCTACGTGTCACTGGCTCAGCAGAGCCTCCTCCCTGCTGAGGACGGCTCCGGAGCTGACGCGTTCCCTGAACTCCAGTCCGAAGCCTCCCCACTGAGGTGGAACCCGGAGCTGCCACACGTCTCCTAGCTCAGAGCCTCCTCCCTGTTGAGAAAAGCTCCAGAGCTCACACGTGCCCTGGGCTCCGGTCCGAGCCTACCCGTTGAGGTGAGATCCAGAGCTGCCACGTGCCTCCTGGCTTCGAGCCTTCACCCTGCTAAGAATTGTTCCGGAGCTGACTCCGGACTATGTCTCCCCGCTAAAGTCAGGTCCGGAGCTGCCTCCCAGGGACAAGCCAAAGACACGGGCCGAAATTCCCTCGAGTCCTTGCACTGCCAAGAACCCGGAAGGAGTGGTAGCCACACTGCCGGAGTGCCCAAGGTTCTTACGCTGCTAAGGACCTCGGAAAAAAGCTCAGGACATCGGCAAGGATCTGTCCATGTCGGCTAAGTCATTTCGGACCCTTGCGTAGCCAAGGGTCCGAAGTCTACATCGACAACTTGGGGCAATACAAGACTTGAAACAAAGAGATCTCATTAATGATAGAGTTCCGTCATACAAAAGGGGATACAAGACAACTAAGGAACTTAGCAGCTACAAGTCGAACAATCTTCTGCTCCGTGGCATACTTGGTTGTCCCACAAGCCAGTCTCTGTGTAGGGAGACGGTCACCTGCTATAAGACCAAAGACGGCAGCAAACATATCAGCGTGACGCCTCAGTTCTCGTCAGGCATCACCGAACTGCTGCACCGAGGCAACGGTGACGTTCAGTGTCGTGTGGGCCAAACGCCATCTATGGCAGATTTGGTTGTCCACAATAGTGCCTGGTGGAGGAAGGCTTGACCACTCTGGACTTAACCTTTTTTCCAGTGCCAGCATATCGCCCTTCTCCGGCAAGGCGCCTAGAGAATATGTCCCACATGACACCGGCGTTGAGACACTCTGCGAATCAAGGGACTTGTCCCCGACGGCCTCCCTCACCATCGACCTGTCATTCGGATGGCTTGTGCTTCTATCCGAGACCGCCAATGAGATGGATGCCTCTGAGAGCCACACCAAAGACCGCACACACACGAACATCTCGCAAAAGTGGACAAAGACAGCTACCAACGTAGGAGCATCAGGTGGGCGGGAGTGCTGTGAACCGGAGGCTTCCAGCTTGCAAAAAAAGAACAAAGGTCACACGATGAAGGAGGGTACCACCCAACACCGAAAGGCCTCCTTTTATACACGTTCCTTTTATACACGTTCATGGCAACAGGTGCGACGATTGGGTTTCCACATCTGCATGCCGCGGGTTATTCGCCTCCCCCAACGATGGGCAGGATCCAGGTCCACCCTTCACATACTGGGGCCTGGGCGGATAACCTCTCAGGAACGTCCGGCGGTTCCCGAGGAGAGTGGTGCGACCAATCCGGTTGTTGCCGTAGTAAGTGTCCCGAGGATACCCCTCGAGCACGACGCCTCAACACTCACCTCCCCCTTTGACAGATAGGACCCACCCAGGTCCACCCGTCAGACACAGCGGACCAGGCGAGTAACATCTCGGGAACATCCGGTGGTTCCCGAGAAGAGCGACGCGGTGGAGCTGTAGCGACCAACCCGTTGGTTGCCGCAGTAAGTGCCCCGAGGCAACCCCTCGAGCACGTAGCCTTGACACTCGCCCCCCTCCCCCCGATGACGGGTAGGACCCAGATCCACCGGTCAGACACTAGGGACCAGGCGAGTAACATATCAGGAACATCCGGCGGTTCCCGGGGAGAGCAGCGCCGTAGACCTGTGTCCCATGGGCTGCCGCAGTGATTACCCCGAGATAACCCCTCAGTGCGCCGTTGTGGACCGTCAATCAAGAGTACACATGACGACATACTGCTGCTTTGACTGACGAATACGCACACTACGCCAAAGATGTGCAACCTTTTCGTCTCCCAGATACAACCGCTTGACCACTACGCTGAAATCTCGCCACCACGTCGGCTTTTAAAGTGCGGGTTCAAAACCACCATGCGGGAGAGACGAGGGCCCCACCTACGGGCTCGTTGCCTCCCCCAAGATGGGCCCGAGGACCACTGTCGGTACTCTGCTGACCGGGTACCACTACGTAAAGGGTAAAATACAGCATGGGCCCTGTTTCACTGCTGAGGCAGGCCCAGGTGTAGCCACGTGCTCTTGGCCCTGAGGTCAGCCCTGGAGCTGCAACGTGCGCTTAAGTTCTAGAGTCGACACGTGCCCTGGGCTCCGGTACAAGCCTCCCCGCTACGGTGAGGTCCGGAGCTGCCACATGTCTCTTGGCTTAGAGCCACCTCCCTGCTGAGGACGACTCCAGAGCTGACACGTGCCCTGGGCTCCAGTCCGAGCTTTCCCGCTGAGGTAAGGTCCGGAGCTGACACGTGTCTCTTGGATCAGAGCCACCTCCCTGTTGAGGACGGCTCCGGAGCTGACACGTGCCGTGGGCTTCGGTGCGAGCCTCCCCGCTGAGGTGAGGTCCGGAGCTGCCACGTGTCTCTTGGCTCGAAGCCACCTCCCGGCTGGGACGGCTCCGGAGCTTACATGTGCCCTGGGCTCCGGTCAGAGACTCCCCCGCCGAGGCGAGGTTCGAAGTTTCCACATGTCCCCTGACTCCAAACGCGTCGATAAGATCTCTGAAGCCGCCACGTGCCTCGCGATCCGTCGTGGGTCGTGGGTTGACGAAGTTAATGAGGAAGTGCGCTGTCAGTCTTCACATTCAAGGCTCGTGTCTTCCCAAGAAGCATGGTGCACGACACACGCCTCCGCTCTCTGCCCATTCGCCATTACGGTGACAAGACAGGACGGTGAGGCTTTCTGCCCATTCGCCATTACGGTGACAAGACAGGACGATGAGACGTGACAACAGTACAATGCCGCCCAACGGCACGAAGCCGCCCGAGCAGGACGAGAAGACACGGCAACAAGACGCGTCTTCATCATCACCTGACACACGGACGGGGGCCCTCAACGCGCCAGGTAGCGGGACTTAACTCGCCCGTCAACCACTCAACTGAGAGAACAAAGCCCTAGATCATGTATAGGGTTTATATAGCTTTGGGGCCACTCTCGGGCCCCAAGCCTCATTGTAACCATCCCGGCTTGGACTATAGAAGGACCGGGGTGACCACGTGACAGGACCTTACATTTTGTTTGGTCTACTATCCAATTTTGGAGGAATTCGAACAAAGGCGGTGCAGGAATATTAAAGCATAGAGGAGAGTGATATTTGGGGTGTTGTGGCCCACATGGCATACACACACTCAACCAAACCGACTCTATTCCGATCTTTCTATGGCTAAGCGGGCGACAACAGCCGGTGCAATCCACTCTCGACGACTTGCCGACGCCAGCTCCTGCTCCCGGCCGAATGCTTCACTCTTACCCTCCACGCACGAGCACAACCCCAGTTTGTTTTCTCTCTCGCTCACTCAGCCTCTCTGTTCTTCAACACAAAGAACAACCGGCCGCTATCTGTTGCTCCCGACCACGCCGTAGCACCTAAGCATCGGATGCTCGATCTCCCCACAGCAAAGAGCAGCGCCAACGTGTGCTCTAGCCGGCTAGCAGCTTCTCTCCATGTCGTGCTCGCTTGCACCTAAAAACGGCAAAGTCGCTGCTGCTCCCGAGTGAACACCGATGAAGATCAAGACCAAGCGAGCCACTCCATCGGTGCACCTACGATCCTAGTTGCTCACTCCTGAAGCTCAGCCCTAGCCGTAGCTTGTCGAAGCTCAGTCCTAGCCGTATCTTGTTGGAGGAGAATTTTTAGGTTTTCTCCCGGGCGGCACAAACCGACATCGAGGTAGGGAATTGCCAAATCCGTCTTCAATTCTTGTTAATAGTGTTTCAAACTTCGCACAGAGCTTACTCACTAGTTAGCGCACATCCTTCCTCGATGCTAGGCGTAGAAATTAGGTTTAGAGCGAGAATTCTACATTCTTGCCGTGAAAAAACCTTCGGATCGCGTCTGTCGCACGGTGCGGACGTGGTTGGAGTGCTCCCCGACGGGTTTGGTGGCTATTTCCACCTTCTACACGTTCTTCTGATGCTCTAGAGCCTGAGAGCCGGTCATTTGGTGAAGAAATGAAGGATCCTAACCTCGCTGGAGCCCTAACTCTCGCTGTTACCGGTGCGCGTGTGTTTCCGGCGAGTTCCAGCCGCCGGCGACCCTCTAGATGGGCTTAGCGTGGTGGATTAGGGGGGGAGACTATGGAGCCGGGAGGCAGCCGGGAAGGCCCTTCCGACGACCCTCGATGCAGGGCGCCGCCGCTATGCCCTGTTTAGCGCGAGGAGGAAGAAGACTATCGAGTGTGACCCACTGGCAGCGTTTAAACTTTTCATAGAAATTTCCTAATTCAGTTAAAACTTTGAAGAGTCATAACTTTATGTAGGAGTATCAAATAATTATCAAATAAATTTTGTTAGATTCCTCTCAGAGAGTACTATCCATGGGTGCAACCCAATATTTATGAAAATTCCTAGATTTGGCTCATTAATTCATAGAAGAAAAATCTTATAGAATTTATTTCAGAAGTTCTATGTATTGGAAAATTCCCAAATTTGAGCAGGACCTTCTTACAGAACTACTTGAACTCTAGTAAAATTTTCAGAAGCATTGAACCTCATTTGCTTGGTCAAATTATGTATCAATCCTTATGTCTCTAAAAAATAGAAAAAATGAATAGAGCCATTTTCAGTTTTTCTCCAGTCTTTGTAAAATCCATATCTCCATGTAGAAAACTCCAAAAATGGTAAAACCAATTCCTATGAACTCAGAATATTTTGTACTTCACAAAAAATCTACATTTCAGCATAGGGAAGATCAAAAACTAGGAGGTAAATGCAGATTAGTGAAAATCAAATAAGAAATTATTGTGATCATCTTAAGCCATTTCATGAGCTCAATTTTTGCACACTGCCTAAATACCTTTTATAGAAGCTGTGATTAAATTTTCAGCTTCACGGAACCTATGGAACTTGAGCTACCATACTTTATCACCTCCATTTCACTTAGCATCTCTTTCTCTAAGGTTGTAGAGCCAACAACAGCAAGGTTTTTGTTGTTTATCCTTTTTATGTGTCAGTTAACTTGTACAACAGCTTTAAAATATTTTTTAAATTGTTTTTGAATATATGTGCATAATCATCTCAATAACTCACGTGACATCGACGTTCGACGAGGACTCAAACTCCACAGCAAGTATCTCCATCTCGTGACGAGTTTGGCAGATTCTCCGAAGAAAGACTAACTCCTTACTTCTAACAAAACTGTTGAGCAAGACAAACACCGGTTTGCATATCATTAACGTTTTAAATTTTACTTTACTTCACCTCATGTTTATTAGACTTGAAATCGTGCATTATGTCTAAGATGTTTGAACCTCACTTGCATGGCTATTACACCCTAGGTAAAAGGTTTAGTATAGACTTTTCCTCGTCGTAGTTGTTAGACTAATGTTGTAGCTAGCTCGGTAAAAATCTAGTAGTAAAAAGCTACTCGCGAGAAAGATCGAGTAATAGAGTCTACTCACGATAGATTGATGATAAAAGCACCCTCATGAAAAATGAGATGTGAACGAGGAAGTTCCTATAGAATGGAGCGCTCAAGATTGTCTCAACCTAGGATGGGTGTGACAATGTTTGATACCACATTAAGCCTGAGCCAGGATGAAAAGACAAATGTGGAGTTTGGGTTTAACCCCGTCCATATCTTTTAAGGACCACACTGTTGGACAAGATTGAGCTGTACCGGATGTATAGTGAGGTATAAGACCCATGAAACCAATGTAATTCGATAGACCGTAATATAAAAACTCATCCTTTATGTGAGAATGACGTTCAGAAGGCGGGAGATGTAAATCCTTTAGCGATCAACTTTAAGTGTCCACGTAGAGGACCATTATGCTCGACACAAAATGTTTTTCTATATCAGAATGTCGTGTAAAAGATTGCTGCATATAATGTAAGAAAGAGCTCTTATGAGAGTTTTTTGAGACAAGTGTATATGTTGTATATTCCAGATTGTTATTTATTCGAATCACCGTCGCTCGCGAAAGAGTATTAAGCATATTTACCCACTGTGCTATGACATAATAAGAGAAACTAAGTCTTTTTTTCATGAATTAATCATTGTATTAAAATCTTAACTGATTTAGATATAGTGATAAGTAAGTTTCTATTCCCGCCTTAGGCTAACAACAAATCTAAATATAAAAATCAAGTTCAGTCAAACTTCACTTTACAAATTCATATTCCTACTGTCTTACTACTTTTGCATGTAAAATTACATATTTAATAGTTGTTCCATGAGACGACAAACTTTTCGGTGTAGTTAAGATCGAGAGTAAATACATTATTATTATATTTTTAAAGACCTTATGGCTTCATACGTTCTTACCGTCTTTTCGTGCATTCTATTGAGATGCTGCATCACACGACACCACCTAGTGCAATCCCGAGCGAGCGGTGCCAACTCTATAGCCCTCACACTACATCCCGTAATACATAAGCACAAATACACCAAAGCAAACAATACAACAAGCACTCCCGTGAACGTAAAATATTACACTCCATCGATCCAAACCACATAAACATCAATGCTCATCCGCTCTCTCAAGCATGAAGCTGTCGTCTGCCGTCGTAGCAGGACGAGAGGTGTTGCAAGTCTCACACTCTGATAACAGCATAAGAACATGTTCACTAAAAACGGAACTACTATCACTACATACTTATGTGCTCCCTGTCGAATGGTTGAAAAAATAATTGATAAGTAGCAAAGGCAGCATCTGCCGCTAATTTTGTTGCAATTGTCGAACTAAAAGTTTAATGTAATCAATTGTTATACACAATGGCATAAATATTTGAAAGAACAAGGTAGCATAGTAGCATTAACAGACTGGAATGAACCGTGTGAAAACACGTCAGAAACAGGTATGGAAACAAGACATTTGAGGCAACAAGTCAAAAAAGAGAAACACGTCATTGTGCTCCAAGAGATCATCACGCAACATGTCAATATCATTAGTCATCAAGGGCAACATGTCAAGAACCATGCAACAGATCAATACAAGTTAATGTCACGGCTACCACATATAAATGATTCCCCTCCAATGGCAAGACATCATAGACCATGTTTAAATCTAGACAATCATCACGAGTAGCATGACAACACAAGTGAAATAGGTACGGAGCATCAAGAGCTACAACCAGACCAAACCAGAAAGAAATGGGCATCAATAACTACAACAAGAAGCAACCCTACCAAGATTATATAATATTCAGTGATGAACATCAAAGAAATGAGCTTGCATATGTAATAGCAGGACTAAACCCAGCATGTATAGGTGCATCTAGTGAGAAATCACAAAGAAAATATCACAACACCGTAGATCCGAGACAAATTGTAATAGGAATCTTAGATCCACAGGAAAGAAAAAAGAATCACGCCCTAACATGCCGCCCAAAAAGCCCAAGGTGGTAGACTCCGTTCCTCTTTTATTTAGTTTTTTCCAAAAAAATATTTTGAGCATTTGTACTTCAACATTCTGTTAATTTGAAACATGATAGTCCATCGAACAAACTTTGTAATCCCAATAAAAGTTTGAAACGTGATAGTACATCGAACAACCAAGCAAGAACAGCGGAACAGAAAAACACGAAGGGACGACAAAAGGATAAAACGACCACAAAGAGACGACACCGCACTATGCTCATCAAAATTTGGTGATCTCGCGTACCGAGAAGATGTTTTTTTTTCACCCCTGATACGCCAGAACAGCGGAAGTCACTGTCCAAGATGACAAACTAGAAATACAATTAGGAAATGTACTCCCATCTTCCTAAAAAGAGAGAGAAATTTGCTGAATATGGCCGTTTACACCTTTAAATAATAGTGTTAGCAACAGAGGCTGCAAGAAGTCATTACCGTTGAAAACGAAAGACGAATCTCGCGTAAATGTATTGAAGCGCAGAAAGTACAGAGCAAAAAGATCAGAGACAGGAGTATCATCGTAAACAACTAGGCCGATGAAGAAGCTGTGAATTAGATCGTCATAGTTTGTTCCTTCGATGAAATTTAAGGCCCCGAAGCCTATCCAAACGTGCTTAGCATAAAGGCTTTGTTGTTGTTTTTTTATCATTAAAGAGGCGTCTGTCTTCATCTTCACAGCCACGCAGAAACAACATGCAGCTTCAGCAAGACTATGTATGAGAGGGTCCGAAACCACAAGCCCATGATGTACTCTCGGGCCGTGGCTACTAGAGCCTCAGATTAATCTGGGAGCGACTGCATCAAGCCATGGGCGTCTAATCAGGAAGCCACAGCTCATGGATATGATCAAACTCCCGTAAATAAACCAGAGAAGCAATAGTTGATTATATGAAAGATCAACATAAACGGTTTGAGCAAACTGTGAACATCGCCTCCGCATCGGTTCAAAGAACACAAATAGGGTCATCAGGATTTAGCCCTTGATTGAAATCAGAGGCCTCAACAGACCTCAACTAACAACGATTGAAAAAGAATTGGACAAATATTGATTGAAAAAGAATTGGAGAAATATTGATTGGAAAAGAATTGGGAAACAAGAAGGTGAAAATAAAAGGAAACGCGGGATGTGTTACACGACGAAAGAGCAAATTCCCCGCCATACAAAGAGGTTGCCTACGAAAAAAATGGAATCCAGACCAAAAAAACCAAAAAGGCACAAAAGCGCGTGCGAAGGTCGTCGGGCAGTTGGATCACCCTAGCTCTCCGTCTCTGGCATGATCACGAACGAAATCATATCCTTCTAAATTACAAATGCCATCAGGATGAAAGAAAGATTAACCGAAAATGAAATTTCGTCCACTGCCAGGAGAGAACCCGTTTCAAAAAGACCCAACAACAAGGAAATCATCCACATCGTGGGTCTCGTGCACCCTCGATTCCCAACACAGTAATTATACACAAAACGAGAATCAGAAGATCAATTGCGGCAAATGCGTGAAAGCTCGGAAGAGAACCGAACGAACATGTGCGCGGCGCGTATAACCTAAACAACCCACCTTTTCCTCGGGCCAAGGCTATGTAAACCTCGAATCTATCTGGGAGCGTCGGGACGCGGGAGCCATGGCCGTGGAATCTGGAAGCCGCGGCTCCTCGGTGTGGCCAAACTCCCTTATATCTTTTACAAGAAAACAAAACGGGGGCAGAACCGTGGAAGAAACGCGACAATTTGGATCGGTATGAAACGCTCTGCGAGTCGCTTTCGGGGGACCAAAATCAGAATTGGTCTCGAGATGGGAGGAGCTTGGAGGGATCGAGAGAGATCTGCGGGTGGTTCGCGAGTTCGGCGGATGGGGATGCGATTCGAGCAACAGATATTATTGTATGCGGATCTGAAGGACACCTGGCTTGCTTCTGTTTTATTTATAGCAAAAAATAAACACACCTGGCAGCGAGATGCCATGTGGCCCCTCGTCATCTCGTGCTCTGCTTCCTGGGAACAACTTATTGGGCTTTCGCTAGCCCACTTAATGGTTCGGCCCAATTATACTTACGAGGCCTGGGCTGGTTGTTGGCCCACTTCAGTGCGGCCGAACTGGATCCCGGCCCATCATGTCAGAAGCACACGTGTCACATATATAGTATAGCGTACTACGAGAACGACCTGGGCCTGCTGCCACTGTTCTTTTACCTTGTGTTGGGCACAGTACAGGATTAAGATACATGTACAGGTCCAAGAAAAACCCCATTAATAGTTGGAAGATCTGCCTGATAATAATTCTAGTTCCTCAAACGAGAGGAATCAAAATCATCAGTAGTCAAAACAAAGTAGAATTCCAAGCAGCAAGAGGACTTCCACGATTGGGCAGATCAAGAAAGCGATAAGCCGTGAAAGGTCGTTAGATTCGTTAAACGCGAATGAGTATCTTCAGAGAACGGAAACTCTACTACTCTAGGCAAGATCTGAATACTGAAGCCAGACGAACTAAATCACTTTGAGCGAATATTCAAATCTGGCTTGCACGTGCGTGTAGCTACTTGTTATGCCAAACTATCTGTCAAGAAAACTAGGCAGGAATTCCACCAACTTGTGCTCGGAGGACCCAAACCTCGCTGTCCAACTTGAATGTCTTCTTTTTTTTTGTTTTTTTGGGAGACGGGACGCCACCAATACATATTATTCATTGTTGCCAAGTCCAAACATCTAATAGTCTCTCCGTTTAGAATTATTTAACACTGACTAGTTTAAAAATAAACTAACCATTACTAAATAATTCAAGACGGAGGCATCTGCAAAACGAAGAATGCATCTGGGTCATCGTTGCCGGCAACTGAGTGATGGAAATTTTGCACTAAGTTAAAGTATGGCTAGAGTATAAAGGAGGACTGCTTAACCTCGAGGATTCTAAGTACTAATTCAATTCGTTCAGACCCAAGCTTGTTTCATATAACGGCTTTCATGACATGGACATGCCTATTTAATTTCATGTGCCCTGTCGTGTTCGCCTTCTTCTCCCCAATAGTATTATTCTCATCTTTTTACGCATATTTAGCTAGCTCAGACAAATTATGCATAGGAACAAAAGCTAAATACGACATATTCAGAGAAAAAAGATCTTGTTCTTAGCAAACAGTAACCAGGCCCTGAGCACTGAGCAGAGCCGCATGCAGCGGGTTCTATTGATAGCGCGGCACTTGCTGGTTTGTCCCTCTGGCGCCTGTCTGCACGTGGAGAACGGGAAGGCCAGAAGCCAGAACAGTACAAGTAGAGGTGGCCAAAAAGCATCCGAGGCTGCAGTGACCTCGAAGCAGATTACTCACTCTATTCTGATTCTAATGACGTTTGGCACAACAAATTTAATTTAAATTAGACTAACTTTTTTTCTAAACGTTATTTATTTTATAACGAGGGAGTACTTGCTAACTCTATTGTACTAATAAACTACTTGCCGTTTAATACTTTTTCCAGTTTTTTATTTAATGCTGATTAGCGTCAAATAAAAATTAAGCGGAGGAAGTAATATTACAATCTGGCTAGCTACACTAAAGTTACATCGTACGTAATGAACAGCTTTGTGGTTTTTTTTACAATGGATGTACGAGTAGCCTGAATGTTCGTGTGCCACGCGCACACTCCCCTCACGTTGGACCAGTACACAGCTGCTGTGCCGGTACGAATGCCGATCGAAGGCACCAGGTACATTGGCAGCCCTCCATCTCCTTATGCGTACAACCAATTAAGCAATCGGGCAGGTTCGACGGTTAGCTAGATCAGGTGAGCCGATAAAAAGCCATCAGCCGTCCATTGGCAGCCACGTTCCCCGTGCAGCAGTGTCGGCGAAAATGTAGATGAGTGGCAGATGCATTGACAAATAATAACTGGATCAGGCACTCACTGCACGTCATATCTCCAGGAGCTCTGACCGAGCTGATAGGCCTCTGAGGCTTGCTGCAGGGGATGTGTTTTAATGTCGATGCTGAGGAGGAAGATGACATCACATGGGTTTTTAACGTCAACGGGGTGTATTCGGCAAGATCAGCCTACAGGCTTCAATTTAAGGGGAGTTTTTAGTCTTGGCTCCCGTGTCGTATATGGAAAGTCTGTGCACTGTCCAAGTGTAAAATTTTCAGCTGGCTGCTAGTACAAAATTGGCTATGGATGGCAGTGCGACTCCAGCAGAGAGGTTGGCCAAATCAATACCTACATGTGCTCCGCTGGCGAAATGTGGAAATGGCGAATCACCTGTTTGTGAAATGTCCTACATCGCCGTGGATTTGAACAATGGTCTCTCATCGTTCGGGTTTCCAGTCTATGAACCCGATAAATTGGTCTCTGACGGATAATGTGACGTCTTGGTTCGAGCATCTTGGTCTCCGGGGCAAGGGGAGTCGGGCTAGAGGTTCCAGGTCTTTAGCCATACTTGTCTGCTGGGCATTGTGGTGCGAGAAAAACAGGAGATTATTCGACCATAGAGAGAGAACGGTGCCGCAGCTCCTCTCAGAGATAGCTGAACTCTGTGAGCTCTTGACAACGGCGGGGCCAAGGGCCTCCAACGACACTACTAGTTCTGCTTTACCTCTACTCTTTTGTGGCGCACTACTGGCGCACCGCTATTCTTTGTAATGTCGTTCTCCATGTAACGAACCATCATGTAACTTATCTCTGTTTATCAATACAAGCCGGGCCATCCGGATCTTTCTAAAAAAACCATCAGCAGATGGAGATACTAGTACCGAATGAGTCCGGTCAAAAGTTTGGCCCTCTTTTGGTAAAGCTTAATTACGAAGCTAATTTTCAGGTACAATCAGGAAGAAGTGATAAATACTGTTTTTCAAAAGAAGTAATTTGTCTATGATTGTGTAATGTAATTCCCTAAAATGAACTAATAGACTGATAGCTATAAATAGTAACTTATCATTCTATAAAAGTGATTCCATCTTCTGATTCTAAGAGCCTATCCTGAAGAATCGTAGAGAATCATTTTTACCTACCGAATCGTTTCTCTAGAATCTAGAGAAACTTATCAAAAAAGAACGTTTCCGTGCATCAGGGAGACACTCCGTTACGCGACATCACGTTGAAACGTTGATCCATGCCAATAAATAGATTCGATCGGGTGGCCACTCACAGTCGCCTGTCCGTGTACTGTTTCGGTTGCCCGTCCGTCCGTATGTGCCATGGAGCGGAGACGATGAGATGGACGAAGGCGGGGCCACCCGGGTTCTGGAGGTTGGGTGGCGCATCAATATCCGCCGGGGCCGGGCGTACCGGCGCCGTGCGTGCAAAGTCTGCTGCGGCTGCCGCCGCCGCCGGGCCATCAATCGGGCACGTGGGGCGTGGCCGCGAGGGGCGGCGATGGAGCGCACGCGCGGATGGATGAGGCGCGACGTTGCCGTTGCGGCGTGATGATTGAGCTCCGGCCTCCAGCTCCAGGTCGTCAGAATCGGCAATGCTTCGGTTTCGAGGGAGCCTTGGCGTTCGTTTCCGCCACTCTGGTGGTCGTCGGTGTAAATCCGGTAGCTGGAGCGCCAAACATGCTCACCAGCTCAAGTGCAGCTGCAGATCGAGGTAGCGAGAGAACAGACCGTGCGTTGCCGTTGCGGCAGTCTCGATCGACCGAACCAACCATCCACGTGAGCGCAGTAACGGCTACCGTGGCAATTACACGAGGCCGCGCCCGGAGCCGCGCCAGACTCGGATGGACGGTCGCCTATCCGGCTAGCTAATCCAGCCGTGTCCTCGGGGCTCCAAAGCAGCGAGTCTCGTGTAGAGCAGAGCCGCAGAGGTGCGCTACTATGCTCCACAGTTCGTCCCTATTCCTCCGGCGAGCTCCCAACAGTGCCCCGGCGCATGTGCATACGTGATCCACGGCGAGACGCCAGTAAATGGAGCTTGTCCCCGTCTAACCGCCGCCTCATCCGTATGGGCGGATCCTGATCGGAACAAGAAGCCAGCTTGAATCAATCTTTGCATCCGCTCAGTGAAAACAATTTTAGATCAAATATGTTAATAACAACAATTTTAAACACAGATAAAAATACTTGTATCATATAACAAAGCAATCATGATACCGACAGCCACGAGCTACATCTTTGACTCCCCAATCAAAGATCAACCTGTCTCGACGAGGGCGCAGGCTGCAGACACACCAAGGGCATCCAATACACGATGCCTGTCCTCTTTGCAAAGGTATAAGGTCCCTCTCGCCTCCGTTTGGAAGGCCGCCCCACCACTTCTTAGTACCATGTCCCGTTCCAAATGGGGCGTGCGTTTCCATTGATTCTTCTTGACAAAACAAATCCCTTGGCTTAAGAAAGCAAAGCCCAAGGGTTTCTTTATCTGGCCATGCGGCCTTGATTCTCTGAGTTTGGGGCCACAGATCCGGCCGCTGGCCTGGTGTAGACGTGGAAAAATGGTTTGTTTGATGGCGAATTTAAAACGGGACTGATCACAGCCCACTAGTCTTTGTGTCAGGCATAGCAAGTACTTCTGCAGCTTTGATGCTCAGAGAGCTTTCATACCCTAAGATAGGTTCACTCTTGTCCTTTTGGCACACATATCATGTTTGCAGAGTATAGACTACATGGAACCCGAGACAGAAGAGAGACCAAGAGTCCAAGTCTTTGGAGTTTGGGGGAAATAAAAGAATCGTCACATCAAGCCTCGAATGATACAGATCCTCTACTATCTTCTTTGTTCACGACCAAACCTTCCTCTCCTCCTCTCCCCGATCAACAAGACGTTGCTGTTGCTATGCTAATGTACAGTGTGAGGCAAGCATGTCACGGACGGCCTCTCTCCTGATGTCCTCGAAGATGAGGGTCTCTATCCTGGTGCCGACCTCCGTGACCTCCGGCCGGTGCTCCCGCCACTGCGCCATGGACTGATGCAGGTCCAGCTCCATCATAGAGGGGATCCTCGAGATGTCGCCGGCGATCTTCTCCCACGAGGAGATCTGCTCCTCTATGGACCTCCCGTTCCTGCTGATCATCTCTTCCTCGCTTTCCTCAACCTCCATGTCGCAGAACTTGTCATTGAGGTTGTAGGTGAAGCATGGCGAGACCGGGCCGAGGAAAGCTTCGGATGGAGGTGAGCTTCCGGAAGTTGATGGCTTCTCATCACCCCCTGGTACAGGAACAGAGGGAAAACACTTAAACGTTGATCATGTTGTTAGTACGTTTTTATCTCCATTCAGCTTCTGTCATTACTGAAGGATACACAACGAACAACTATGTAGAAAGACGATTTTTTGGCCTAGAAAAAATCAAGCAACAATGACGCTGTATGTGCAGTGTAAAAACACAGCATAACGTAGTAGCAGAGCAACACGATGAATCGTGGTAGGAACTAGTGGCACGGTTGTGAAATGGTAAATCGTAGTTGCAGTAGATTAAGAGAGCTTACAAGGGGAATGCACCGGAGAGTCGTCGTCGTCGTCGGAGCGCGGCTCGAGGACGGAGACCGGGCTGAGCTGCCTTGACGAGTCCATCTCCACGTCATCCTTCCACCTGACCCGGTCATCCTCACCGAACTCCATGGCGCGAGGGTCGCACTCGCCGCTGTCCCCGATGGAACGCCGCAGCCGGCGGAACTCGCGGCCGCCGCAACCCGAGAAGCATCCTCCGGCAAGATCCTCCCAGCGCAGCACCCGCCGCCGCATGGCCGTGCCGCACAGCACCTTGCTCAGTGCGGACCTGAGGCCGCCGACGCCGCTCCTCCTCTTCTTGAACCCGTGGTCACAGAGGCTGAGCAGACGACGGCACGCCGCCGCCGCCGCCCCGGCAGCCGGGCCGCAGCCCCCGCTTCCGCCACGGCTTCCTCGCCGGGGCCTCCGAGCCTGGAAGGCGGCCTCGACGAGGAACGGCTCCTGCTGGTCCTGGAGCAGCTCCGAGAGCCTCCTTGCCGCGGCCATATCGCCTAACGTCCTTCCTTCGTCTCCTCGGAGCAACGCCGCAGGGAGGAACAGCTCAAGAAGAAGGCACCACGGACGCAGCCGCCGCGCCGCTGCTCATCGGGAGGAAACGACGGGCATTGCTCGTCAAAGCGGAGGCGGCTTGCCTGGCCGGGCACGGGGGAGGGGAGGGGAGGGGCCAGCCCGTCAGGTCAGGGCGGTGTTCTTTCTTGCGCGCATGTGAAGGGCAGCGGAGGAAGGAAAGGGATCATAGTATTCTCATATCCTGGGGCGGTGCGAGCTCGGGGTCGCCGCGATGGTTGTTGGGTAGTGGTAGGGGAGTGGCGAGTGGGAGGAGTGGACTGTGCGTGGCGTGGGTGGAGGGAAGCGAACCGTCTCGGGTCTGCTGCTGCAGGCGGGGACTGGTCTGATGTGTCTGTCGCCGTTTGCTGGTTCTGGTTCTGGCTGGCCAGCATCAGGAGGAGGAAAAGCGTAACGTTTTCACCGCCTATCTCTGGCTGGTCCTGGACTCTCGGGCATGGTAAGTTGGTAACCACGCTCTACAAGTAACAGTGGCCATGAGCAAATAACAAACCGGATGAACGGCACTCTTGAGGTTGTATCAACACCTCATAACCAGGCACCAAGCTCCATACGCCTGCACTGCACTGCACTGCACTGCACTGAGTGAACACCGCGTCACGTTCGATTCCACTAGCAGTAACCCTCTGAAGACGCGTCAGGCACGTCGAGACGGCTCCGGTAAACGGCAACCGCAAGGCTCCAACGACACGGGCTGCCGAGGGACGGCAGCAGCAGCGAGCAGCTAGCTCCCTGGCAGATGGGTGGACACAGGCTACTGGCCGCCCCGGGCGCACACGCCGCTGCTAGTTCTTTCAGAACTTTTGATGCGTCCAAAACACTCGGTTCAAACCCGAACCAGCAGGTATCCGAAATGGCCGACCTTCATGAGAGGGGCCTTTCCTGTTGGTGAAGATTGAATTATGAGTAGCTCAAAGTCCCGAGGAGGCGGCCGGACGCGCAGCTCGATGGGGTGGCAGGATCAGAACCGAGGGCGATTGGTTGCATCGATCTGGGTCTGACGAGTTATAAAATGTGTGCATAGACGGTTCGGGAACAGGCCAGCTTCGTTTGAAAGTTGAAACAGTTGGGTTTGGGTGACCCGATGGAACGGCCCCGAGGACGCACCTCTGAATCGACGGGTCTCCATCTTTCAGAGGAGTACTAGTACTGTACAATCACCTGAGTGAGGCCCTGCCCCACTGAAATCAAGAAACGGGAACAAGTACCCGCGTACCTGCAGCAGCATCTTGGAGTGGCCGACGCTGCCTGCACGTGCAGGCTGCTCCCATTTGCCACCACAGCTCTGTCTGCTGCTCCCCGCGAGCAGCCGCAGCAAGTGCTCTAAGAAGAAGATGGGCCCAAGCCCATGGAGCAATGGAGGATCGTAAGTGGGCCACGCACGCGCCTGTATGGGATCGAACGCCGCGACGATCATTTGTGATGCTACGTCCTCAATAACGGGGATTTGCGCTGATCTCATGCACCACTGCATGGCTTGGCACCGGCGACGAAAGAAGGTCGCCTGGCAACTGGCCCATTGGTGCCAGAGCGGCGACAAGTCGACAGACACCGAAATCACGGGCGGCAACCAAACAAACGTCGTGGCCGACAGCAGAGGTGAAACCCAAAGAAGCGCATGCCCAACCGACTCCAGGGACAACTCGTGCATGACTTGACACAAGCCGATTGGACAGGATGCGGTGTCAGCACCCGATTCGCGTAGGAGATCGCCGAGCGGCATGGTTGCGTGGAATCCACGCGTGATTAATATATATAAATAAATATATATACACACAGAGATTGCTTTAATTTGCGTACTCAACTAATTAAATAAAGCACGAATCCATGTCCCACAAATAATAATTAGTGAGGTGCACAAGATTAGCATCGGTGATCTGTAACTAGAACAGTATTTTAGATAATGAGAGCTCCCGACCAAACTAGAACAGTTACAGACAATCAAATAATTACGTCATTCTAACACAAAAAGATAACATACATTTTGAAACCACACAGAAATCAATACACATGTTTTTTTGTGGAAATCCATATTCATATATTTAGCTGAACATGAACTTGAAATAGGACGCATCAGCTTAAGATGTAACGGCAAGAACTTATACACCGGGGTTAATTATCATACATTAGAATTCCCCGCAACAGTTAATGCCAACGCCATTCCTCTTGGCCTTGTCACTCCTCCTGCCTCCTCCCCTCCTGCCCACGCTGGCGCCGCCAGCCGTGGAACTGACGATGCCGTTGCCGTCGTCGAGCATGAGCGGCGCCTCGGAGTCCCTCTGCCTTTCGTCGAGGAGGTCGTCCTGCGTGCGCACGTCGACGCACGAGCACCGTTCCAAGGAGGCGAAGAACGCCGCGGCGATGCCGCCGCCGATCCAGCCGGCCACGCGGTCCAGCGGCCACCTGCAACCGAGCCCGTGCACAGACGACGGCGGCCTGCGCGTGCGTGGCCCGCCGGAGCGGCCACGGGAGGGCACGTACCGCCGCTGGGACGCAATGGGTTCCGACGTGAGGATTGGCATCCGCCGCCTAGCTCAGGTTTGGTGATGGCACGGAGTGGAAGGAAGAAGAAAGGCCAACCGACGGCTCGACACCTTTAGGCTGTGTTGTTTGATAAAAGAAACAAAAGGAGAACTGGCGCACGAGAACGAAGCTCCTTGCTTGGCGCCAGTGGTTAATTTAAAGCCACAGGCGGTGTTGTTTCTGTTTTGCCCCTCGTGCGAAACTTTTTTTTAGAAAGCCGTACGTAGTGGCGTCCAGTTTGATGGAGTGATCATGTCTTGTACCCTAAGGCTTTTTTATGATGATTTTCAACCATTTGCTGCAAAAACAGAGATGGCGATTGCTGTATGGCACCGTGGATATGCTTGCTCTTTGCTACTGTAGTTTCATATTTTCAAGCAAATGATTTGTTCGTCTCACGGTTAATTGGCTCAGCAACATGAGATTGCTGCAAATTTACCTCAAGCACGTCAGCCACTCAACCCATGGTTGGAGATGCCGGATCTAGGCACGAAGCCGCCGGACTAGTCACCGCCAAGCCGAAAGATGGGTCGCCGTCATAGCAGCCCGAAGGAGAATTGAAGAACTCGATGAACGGAGACCACGCAGCCCCACCGTCGCCGTCCGTGCAGCCACACGATCTTCCGGCAGCAGAGAGACCAAAGAGAGCAGGGGGACGTGTGGCGCGCTGGCTATCTGTTTTTCATGGAGGAGTCCGCTTCTTAGCAAACCAAACCTGCAGGTCTGTTACATCTCTGTCTAGACAGTACTCTCTCCATTCTTAGATTATCATTGTAAAGATAAGAAATCTAGTTCACAATTAAACTAAAATTATTATTCTAACGACAATAATTTTAATACGGGAAGATAATTAATTTGTTACCTTTGAAGCAGGACAGAGAAGCAGCAAAAGCATAAAGCCAGTTGCCTGCTATGAAGACACGTAGGTGTTAATCACCCGGTGGAAGGCCGCCTTAGGTATCAGTAACATGCCGGTGTAGATCAGCTGTTAGTGATGGCAATTTGGCAACTGAATAAGGCTTCTTGCTTGATCCCACGATCACGTTCACACCCTTATCTATCTACTACTTACTGATCAAGGTGATTCTGTATTTCTGCTCTGCTCTCTCACACACACACACACACAGCTCATTCACACACAGAGAGAAAGAGAGAGTATTTAATGTTAAGTGACCTCACTCGCTTAGGTGCAGTGAGCTTAGCGGCTGCTGTTGGTGTGAATGTGTTGGAATTTGGCCAATATTAGTAGCATCTTAGTTTCTGGGCTAAATTATTTGGGTCAAATACATTGGTATAAAGCCCAGATGTGGTGTGGAGAGGTGGCTGGGATGTTTAGTCCCACCTTGCCCATCTAGATGGATGTTTCCCAATATATAGAGTGACCTTTAGAGTGTTTCTTAACATGAGAATAATGAGGGAGATAAGCCTGCTGCTATGGACACAAACACAAACGCACGCGCGCGCGTTTCACGATTTTACGCGTATTTATCGCGTGACCTGTGACTTGGGACTTTGCGTGTTGTGACGAGTTGTGTTCAATTGAGCCTTTATTTTCTACCACTTGTATAATTTAAAATATCTCATCAACACCTAGACTGCTAGGTCAAGTTCAGGAGTAATTGTGGCATAACTGCAGACACACATTTAATGTGTGTAATGACGCGTAAATACAGACGCACGTTTAATGTGCGTAATGATGCATAAATGCAGGCACACGTTTAATTTGCGTAATGATGCATAAATACAGACACACGTTTAATGTGGGTAATGGTCATAATTGCTCCATTAGTTGCACGTTGAAGGATTTCAGAGGGCGATTTACTGAAATTATGGCAGATCGAATTTGAGAGGGTTGTCACGCTCGAGTATAAAAGAGCGTCCTGGGTACTGGAGAAGACACAAACTCACCCCTCCCAGAAACTGCTCTGCGCCGCCGATTTTTGCCTGTCGTCCCTCCATCCGTCATGCAACGGATTGAGGGAGAGCGGTGTCTCTGAACCGACGACGGGTGATCTGAAGACCTGCACGAGTGCCGGCGATCAGGTTTCTGGGAAGTGCGCTCGCACGGCCGCTTGCAGCTCTTCCATCGTTCTCAACATCTTCGTCATCTAATCCTCTACTTCCTTAGCGGGATTCTTTGTAAGTAATGAGCGGTCTATTCGTATATGTTTTAATTCATTTTAGTCTAATATTAACACTGTTCATGTTGACAGCTAATATATTGGTTTTTCCTATTTCTCTGTTCTGGTTTATCAAATTAATTGAATGCCACGTGAATTTTCCAACAATCCAGAAACCTGATAGAATTAACATGCTGGACTTACTGATGCGCTAAAACCTGAACGATTTACCGGGGGTGACAATTTTAAGAGATGACAGACACGAGTCAAGTTCTAGCTCATGTCGATGAAGATCTGGTGGGTGATTTCTCCAGTTTTTCCTCTCACTGAGGAGCAGAACCGTGACTATGAACTGGACAATTCAACTTGTCTTGGTTGTTTGTTGTCACTTGTGTCTGATCAACTTTGTGATATTTACATGAACCATACATCGGCTAAAGAATTATGGGAGGCCCTAGACCAAAAATATACGGAATCAGATGCTGGACGTGAACTATATGTTAATGACCAGTGTCGAAGTGTTCGGTCGACACTTCCCCCGGGCCTGCACTGGGCAGCCCGTGGAGGTTCTTTTTTCGATGGGGCTAGTCACTTGCGGAGAGCTTAAGCGTATGGACGAGTTAGTAAGAGCTTGACACGGCGAGTTTTACGTGGTTCAGACCGCCGGAGCGTAAAACCCTATGTCCACGGCGAGCTATGGAGCTCGCTGTATTACTGGTTGCTCAGAACCGGAGTCCTGAGCTTGAGGATGAGTTACAGCTTGGGTGTGAATGGCTAGAGTCTAGCGTATGAGTTGCGAGAGTGCGAACCCAGGGTGCAAATGGCTAAAGTGCGAACCCTTGCTACCGTCGCCTACCCGAGTCTTTTATAATCCAAGACTCGGGTGGCTTACAAGGGGGGCCCGGGACCCGACAGGTGGTCCCGTGGAGATTGACTGTTATCTACCGTATCTGCAGTTATGCCGGTAGTTGTCTCTGACGAAGGCTTCCGAGTCTTCGTCTTGCAGCCCTGCCCATGCCGCATGCTAGTCGTAGTGGATGATGACGGCGGGGGCGGCATGGGATGTCTTCTCGCCGCGTTTATTGGCTGGCAGGCTCTGACACTGCGCGCCAGTCTGTGATGCGACTGGGCGCAACGGCACCTGACAGAGGCGTGCTCCGCGTCTCCGCGTCTTGGGAAGACGTGGGCCTTGAATACCTTGTACGGGCAAGGTATAGGGCGTCTTTACGCCCGCTGCCTATCGCTCGGGGGCAGGCAGCGCCGTTCTGCTGGCCACGTGGCGGGCTCGGAGCCCACCTCAGAGGAGAGGGGGGTCCGGCTCCGCAGGACACGTGGAGCCTTCAGACCTCTCCCCGTGGAGGGGGAGGTTTGGCTTCTGTCGGCCACGTGGCGAGCCCGGAGCTCCTCTCTGAGGAGAGGGAGGTCCGGCCCCGCCGGATACGTGGCACCTTTGGACCTCTCTCCCGCAGAGGGGGAGGTCCGGCTTCTGTTTGCCACGTGACGGGCCTGGAGCTCTCCTCTGAGGAGAGGGAGGTCCGGCCCCGCCGGACGTGTGGCGCCTTCGGAGCTCTCCCTGCGGAGAAGGGCGAGATCCTTAGGCATTTTCCCCTGTGCGCGGGGGTACCCCATATCGCGGGTACCGACAGTGGCCCCCGGGCTCACCTCGGGGGAGGTAACGAGCCCGAGGTGAGGCCTTCTCCTACCCGCACACTTTCTTGTCTTGAGTACTCCCTGTGCTGGCAGGGTCTTGACGGCTTCGGAGTTCAGCCTCTTAGGAGAGGGTGAAGCCTGGCATCGGAGCTCGGCCCGGCTGTTGGGGCGGAGGTCCGGAAGTCATCGGAGCTTAGGTCCACGAAGGGCGTGAGGTTCGCCATCAGAGCTCGCCTCTGAAAGGAGGGCGAGGGCTGGCATTGGAGCTCGGCCCAGCGGTGGGGACGGAGGTCCGGAAGTCATCGGAACTCAGGCCAGCGAAGGGCGTGAGGTCCAGCATCAGCGCTCGCCTCTGAAAGGAGGGCGAGGGCTGGCCTCGGAGCTCGGCTTGGCTGTGGAGGCGGAGTCCGGAAGTCATCGGAGCTCAGGCCAGCAAAGGGCGTGAGGTCCGGCATCAGCGCTCGCCTCTGAAAGGAGGGCGAGGGCTGGCCTCGGAGCTCGGCCCAGCTGTGGGGGCAGAGTCCGGAAGTCATCGGAGCTCAGGCCAACGAAGGGCGTGAGGTTCGGCATCAGCGCTCACCTCTGAAAGGAGGGCGAGGGCTGGCCTCGGAGCTAGGCCTGGCTGTGGAGGCGGAGTCCGGCAGTCATCGGAGCTCAGGCCAACGAAGGGCGTGAGGTCCGGCATCAGCGCTCGCCTCTGAAAGGAGGGCGAGGGCTGGCATCGGAGCTCGGCCCAGCTGTGGGGGCGGAGGTCTGGAACTGCTTAGCGGTCCCCCCTTTCCTATCACTTAGTCTCATTTGGCTTACTGTCCCAGGCCGGAATACGGGGCTTGGGTAATCCAGTGCACTTGGTCCCGGAGGTCTGGCCCTAGCCCCAGTCAGGGTGTAACCGTCCGGCCCCCTGGTACTCAGACCGCAGCGCCGGGGGGCAGAGTGCGCATGCTTTGGGTGCAAGACTGGGCAAAGCAAGGCTCTTGACCCCCCGGTCTAGCGTAGGTCTTTTCTCGGAGGAGACCAACTGGCGGTATAGTACCCTTACAGGGGGAGATCCAAAAGGCCACCGGGCCTCTAGCAGGTACCCCAAGCACTACCGCCTTCGGCAGGACGGCAAATATTGACTATGCATGAGAGCAGGAAAGAGGAACCGAGTGTACAATGGACGCACACTATCTGGAGCGTGGGGAGGTGCTCATATAAATTAATGCGTAATTTAAATAAACACCTAAGTAAGCATGGTGAACTTACTGGGGTGGCGTCGGAGCGCCTGTCTTCACACAGAGCGAGTCATGCGTGGCTTCGTCGTACGCCGGACACGGGGGGACCCCCATGGCGATCTCAGGGGGAAGCACAGCTTCGGCCCCGCATACCATGTGGAAGGGTAGTTCCCGTGACCCGGCCCTGGGAAGTCCGGCTGGCCCTCGACATGGAGGAGCCGGTATCCCCCGACGGCTTTGGGTGCGCGTCTGCACCGGTTGTGTGGGTCTGCTTGGTGTGGACCTGGCACACATTGCATCCCTAACCGGTTTGACAGCGTCCAGGTGGCTCTCGGTGAGTAGGAGCCATGTCGGGTGGCTTAACCGACCAGCGTGCGGGACGATGAGCGTTCCCAGCACTCGCCTCCTTGGACTACTGCGAGCTATTCGCATCCTTACTCCTAGGTTATGCACCGCAATAGGATGTCGTGGCGCCACGCCAGTAAAGATACCAGCGCGTAGCACTTAGCCATCCGCACCACCCGTTCAGCAAATGCACGTTCATCAGGAAGGATGTCCTTCAAGGAGCCCCGGACCTCCGTGGTCCATGCATCGGGACTACTTGAGCTTCTGAATCTTGAGCCCTGGGTTGCACGGAGTCCCCAGTGACGCTTACGATCCTTTGGCGGCATCCATGGCTGCCGGTACTGCCTAACTTCGAGGCACTGGTTCAGCCCCCTTCGCCCGGCTCGGCGGGCCAGGCTGTGGACCGCAGCAACGTCCTCTCGAAGACTCCTTCGGGCGCAGGGGCTCCGATGGAGGCCTTCGTTGAGAGGTCGTCAGCTGCGGCCTTGCCAGTGCGCGGTACATGGCGCAGGTCCAAGGCGAGTAAGTCTTTCTCCAACATCCGCACGTGGAGCAGATAAGCAGCTAGCTGTGGGTCATTGCAGGGGCATTCACCCTTAACTTGCTTGATAACTAGCTGGGAGTTGCCCTGCGCCAACAACTGGCGAGCGCCCAGAGACAGGACTGTCTTTTAGGCCAAAGATGAGTGCTTCATACTCTGCCAAGTTGTTGTTGCCTTGGAATTGAGACGCACTATGTACCCAGACTGCTCCCCCGATGGCATGAGAAGCAGTACGCCGGCACTGGCCCCCTGCTTTCGCGAGGAGACGTCGAAGAAGAGCGTCCAGTGAGGCCTGGTGAAGACCGGAGCTCGGTACATTGGTTCACCGTCTTCGCAGCCCCCTGGGTCAGCCTTCGTTGGCGTCCACTCAGCCACAAAGTCAGCCAGTGCTTGGCTCTTGGCTGTCTGACGTGGTCTGGAGCTCAGCTTGAACTCCGCCGTCTTCGGGCTGTCTTCCGGCTTCAGAAGCTGGCAGTGAGTGCCAATTCCACCCTTCGGCTGCTCTGGCGCACTTGTCCGCCAGGCTGAAGAGCTCAGAGGCATCGCAGACCTCTCTGGTTGCAAGCTTCTCAAGCATCTTCTTGTCCCGGACACCCTGCCGGAACGCTACCACCACAGAAGCACTTCGAATGTGCAGGATGGTGTTGCGTACCTGGGAGAACCGCTAGATGAAGGAGCGCAGTGACTCCCCAGGTTGTTGCTTGATGGCGTGGAGGTCAAGCTCCGTGCCGGGACGGGTGTAGGAGCTGCCGAAGTTGGCGATGAACTGCCGGCAGAGCTCTCCCCAGGAAGTTATGGAACCCTGAGGGAGGTTCATTAGCCAAGACCGGGCTGGGCCGGTCAAGGCGACGGGGAAGTAGTTGGCCATGACAGCCTCATCCCCTCCTGCGGCAAGTACGGCGGTGGAGTAGATTTGGAGGAACTCCGCCGGGTTGACGCTGCCGTCGTACTTTTCGGGCAGGTGCGGCCGAAACTTGCGTGGCCACCTCGCAAAGCGAAGGTGGGGCGCTAGGGCCGCACATCCTGCTCCTATCGCTGCAGGTGTTGGCGTCGCGAACGCTTGGTTCGCCGCTGGCACAGTGTACCCCGGTATGGGCAAGGCTGCTCCATAGGCCGAGGACGCCGTTTGCAGGGCATATGATTGTGGCATATGCTGCGTGGCGTACGCCTGGGGCAGAGCTCGCGTGGCGAAGATCTGCCCTTCAGGCTGGGTTAAGGCCGACGTCATGCTGTCGCTAGCCTCTTGGATGCGACGCCTTTCTCGACGTCGCTCGAGGAACACTCGGGCATCTTGACCCAAGTGGCATCGCTCCAGCTCTGCCCTCAGATCCGTCGATGGAAGCCTGGTGGAGCTGGAGTCCGTCGTCTGCCCGTCAACCGTTGGCGTGCGCGTCAGCGGCTCAGCCGGTTGACCGGAGCGTCGTCCCCGCCGAAGTCGAGGGTTTGCAGCGGCGACGACGAGGCGGTCTATCTTGCGTATCCACTGCTGGGTTATTGAATGAGGTGCGTCCCCAGTAGCTGGGTTGCGCTGTAGCGCTCTCGCTGCAGCTAGCGCACCCTTGTGGGGTTCACTTATCGCTGCAGAAGATCTCATGCTGGTCGGAGCCTGCATTGCTGGGGTCGGCGCTGCCAGAGCCGGTAGCTGGCTCCCAGCTTGCGCCAACACACTCCGTCCTGAGTGTGTCGACATGTACTCCCCCCTAGTCACGGTTCGCCGCGAACGCGGGGGAGGAGAGTTTGTCGCCAACCTCTTGGTTGCGACGCCTTTCTCGGCGTTGCTCGAGGTATACCTGGGCATCTTGGCCCAAGTGACACCGTTCCAGCTCTGTCCTCAGATCCGTTGATTGGAGCCTGGTGGAGCCGGAATCTGCCGTCTGCTCGCCAACCATTGGCGTGCGCATCAGCGACACAGCCGGTTGGCCGGAGCGTCGTCCCCGCCGAAGTCGAGGGTTTGTGGCGGCGACGACGAGACGGTCTACCTCGCGAATCCACTGCTAGGTCGCTGCCTGAGGCGCGTCCCCAGCAGGCGGACTGTGCAGTAGCGCTCTTGCTGCATCTAGCGCACCCGCACCGGGTACGCCCAGCGCTACTGAAGACCTGACGCTGGTTGGAGCCTGCATTTCCGGGGTCGGCGCTGCCAGAGCCGGCTGATGGCTCCCAGATTGCGTCGACACACTCCGTCCTGAGTGTGTCGACATGTACTCCCCCCTAGTCACGGTTTGCCGCGAACGCGTGGGAGGGGAGTTTGTCGCTGAAGGAAGCTTGGTCATCTTCGTCGGTGGAAACTCGTCGCGCAAGGGAAAAGCCGCCTTCCTGGCGCGTCAAATGTCGAAGTGTTCGGTCGACACTTCCCACGGGCCTGCACTGGGCAGCCCGCAGAGGTTCTTTTTTTGGTGGGGCTAGTCACTTGCGGAGAGCTTGAGCGTATGGACGAGTTAGTAAGAGCTTGACACGGCGAGTTTTACGTGGTTCAGGCCGCCGGAGGTAAAACCCTACGTCCACGGCGAGCTATGGAGCTCGCTGTATTACTGGTTGCTCAGAACCGGAGTCCTGAGCTTGAGGATGAGTTACAGCTTAGGTGTGAATGGCTGGAGTCTAGCGTATGAGTTGCGAGAGTGCGAACCCAGGGTGCAAATGGCTAAAGTGCGAACTCTTGCTACCGTCGCCTACCCGAGTCTTTTATAATCCAAGACTCGGGTGGCTTACAAGGGGGGCCCGGGACCCGACAGGTGGTCCCGGGGAGATTGACTGTTATCTTTCGTATCTGCAGTTATGCCGGTAGTTGTCTCTGGCGAAGGCTTCTGAGTCTTCGTCTTGCAGCCCTGCCCATGCCACATGCTAGTTGTAGTGGATGATGACGGCGGGGACGGCATGGGATGTCTTGTCGCCGCGTTTATTGGCTCGCAGGCTCTGACACTGCGCGCCAGTCTGTGATGCGACTGGGCGCAACGGCACCTGACAGAGGCGTGCTTCGCGTCTCCGCGTCTTGGGAAGACGCGGGTCTTGAATACCTTGTACGGGCAAGGTATAGGGCGTCTTTACGCCCGCTGCCTATCGCTCGGGGGCAAGCAGCGTCGTTCTGCTGGCCACGTGGCGGGCCCGGAGCCCTTCTCAGAGGAGAGGGGGGTCCGGCTCCGCAGGACACGTGGAGCCTTCGGACCTCTCCCCGCGGAGGGGGAGGTTCGTCTTCTGTCGGCCACGTGGCGAGCCCGGGGCTCCTCTCTGAGGAGAGGGAGGTCCGGCCCCGCCGGATACGTGGCACCTTCGGACCTCTCTCCCGCAGAGGGGGAGGTCCGGCTTCTGTATGCCACGTGGCGTGGCGCCTTCGGAGCTCTCCCTGCGGAGAAGGGCAAGATCCTTAGGCATTTTCCCTTGTGCGCGGGGGTACCCCATATCGCGGGTACCGACAACCAGTACCACAAATACAAGATGGTCGATGATCGATCTATCGTGGAACAGGCTCATGAGATCCAGCTTCTCGTGGGGGAACTTGCACATTTTGATACTATCTTGCGTGACAAATTCGTGGTTGGTGGAATTATTTCCAAACTGCCTCCATCTTGGAGAAGTTTTTCCACGAGTCTTAAACACAAGAAAGAGGTTATGACTGTTGAAAGTCTGATCTCAACTCTTGATGTTGAGGAAAAGGCAAGATCCAAGGATGTGCCCCGTTCTGTTCCGCGAGAAGGAACTCATTCTAATGCCAATGTGGTTGAAGGTAAATCTGGTGGTGGCAATAAGAACAACAAAAACTGGAAAGGAAAGGCCAAACAAAACACTAGCTTTAAGAATAAGAAGAAAGAAGACCTCACTTGCTTTGTGTGCGGCGAGCTTGGCCACATAGCCAGAAAATGCTGCAATAGAAAAGGCAAGAAAGGTGGTGGTCAGAAATCTGTGTGTGAATGTCACTATTAGCGAGGCTGGAGGAACGTCTGGAGCAGGGTATGTTCTAGAAGTTTTTCTAGCATGTCATTCTACCAATTGGTGGTTAGACACATGAGCTAATGTGCATGTGTGTTCTGACTATAATTTGTTTTCTTCTTATCAGGCTACCGACAATTGCTCCGTGTTGATGGGCAATGGGTCTAGGACTGTTGTACATGGAATTGGAAGAGTTGATCTGAAGTTGACCTCCGGAAAGACTCTTTCTTTGAAGAATGTGCAGCATGTCCCTGGAATAAATAGGAACCTGATTAGTGGTTCTCTTTTATGTCGTGATAACTATAAGTTAGTATTTGAGTCGAACAAATTTATTATTTCGAAGTTTGGTTTATTTATCGGAAAAGGTTATGATAGCGGAGGTCTGTTCCGCCTTTCAGTTGTTGAAGATTGTAATAATCTTGTGAACACAATTGCTTGTTCTAAGTCTGAATGCAATGGAAGAGAGTCTATTGTTTGGCACTCTCGGCTTTGTCACATTAATTACGATCGCATCATTAAACTGTCCAAACTTAATTTGATTCTGAAAATTCCTATTGAAAGAAGATCTAAGTGTCATGCATGTGTGCAAACTAAGCAGCCACGTAAACCTTTTAAAAGCGTGGAAAAGAAGAGCTTATCACCACTAGATCTTATTCACTCAGATTTGTGTGAAATGAATGGAATTTTGACTAGAGCAGGGAAGAAATATTTTATATCTTTTATTGATGATGCTACAAGATATTGTCAACTCTATCTTATTAAAAAGAAAGATGAGGCACTAGATTGTTTTAAAATCTATAAGGCTGAGGTAGAAAACCAACTAGAAAGGAAAATCAAACGAGTTAGGTCCGATAGAGGAGGGGAGTATCTTTCTAATGATTTCGGAGAATATTGCGTGGAACATGGAATTATCCATGAGACAACGGCTCCCTACTCACCCCAATCTAATGGGGTGGCTGAGCGGAAAAACCGAACACTTACGGACTTGGTTAATGCCATGCTGGACAGTTCGGGTTTATCCAACTCATGGTGGGGGGAAGCCATTTTGACCGCATGTTTTGTGCTGAATCGAGTTCCATCATCTAAGGGTGAAATAACCCCATATGAAGGATGGAAAGGAAGAAAGCCTGCTCTCGGTTTCTTACGTGCATGGGGTTGTTTGGCCAAAGTTAATGTGCCTGCGTGTAAGAAACGAAAATTGGGACAAAAATCGTGGATTGTGTCTATCGGTACCCACGATATGGGGTACCCCCACGCACAGGGGAAAATGCCTAAGGAACTCGCCCTTCTCCGCAGGGAGAGCTCCGAAGATGCCACGCGTCCAGCAGGGCCGGACCTCCCTCTCCTCAGAGGAGAGCTCTGGGCCCGCCACATGGCATACAGAAGCCGGACCTCCCCCTCCGCGGGAGAGAGGTCCGAAGGTGCCACGTGTCCGGCGGGGCCGGACCTTCCTCTCCTCAGAGAGGAGCTCCGGGCTCGCCACGTGGCCGACAGAAGCCAAACCTCCCCCTCCGCGGGGAGAGGTCTGAAGGCTCCACGTGTCCTGCGGAGCCGGACCCCCCTATCCTCTGAGGAGGGCTCTGGGCCCGCTAAGTGGCCTGCAGAACGGCGCTGCCTACCCCCGAGTGATAGGCAGCGGGCGTAAAGACGCCCCATACCTTGCCCGTACAAGGTATTCAAGGCCCGCGTCTTCCCAAGACGCGGAGACGCGGAGCACGCCTCTGTCAGGTGCCGTTGCGCCCACTCGCATCACAGACTGGCGCGCAGTGTCAGAGCCTGCCAGCCAATAGACGCAGAGACAAGACATCCCATGCCGCCCCCGCCGTCATCATCCACTACGACTAGCATGCGGCATGGGCAGGGCTGCAAGATGAAGACTCAGAAGCCTTCGCCAGAGACAACTACCGGCATAACTGCAGATACGGTAGATAACAATCAATCTCCCCGGGACCACCTGTCGGGTCTCGGGCCCCCCTTGTAAGCCACCCGAGTCTTGTACTATAAAAGGCTCGGGTAGGCGACGTTAGCAAGGGTTCGCACTCCCGCACTCATACGCTAGCCATTCACTCCCAAGCTGTAACTCATCCTCAAGCTCAGGACTCCGGTTCTGAGCAGCAAGCAATACAGCGAGCTCCATAGCTCGCCGTGGACGTAGGGTTTTACGCTCCGGCGGCCTGAACCACGTAAAACTCGCTGTGTCAAGCTCTTACTAACTCGTCCATACGCTCAAGCTCTCCGCAAGGGACTAGCCCCACCGAAAAAAGAACCTCCGCGGGCTGCCTAGTGCAGGCCCGGGGGAAGTGTCGACCGAACACTTCGACATTTGGCGCGCCAGGTAGGGTGTTTTCCCTTGCGCGATGAGTTTCCGCCGACGAAGATGACCAAGCTTCCTTCAGCGGCAAACTCTCCTCCCCCGCGTTCGCGGCGAACCGCGACCAGGGGGGAGTACATGTCGACACACTCAGGATCGAGTTTGTCGGTGCAAGCTGGGAGCCAGCAGCCGGCTCTGGCAGCGCCGACCCCGGCAATGTAGGCTCCAACCAGCATCAGGTCTTCAGTAGCGCTGGGCGTACCCGGTGGGGGTGGCTAGCTACAGCAAGAGCGCTACTGCACAATCCGCCTGCTGGGGACGCGCCTCAGGCGGCGACCCAGCGGTGGATTCGCGAGGTAGACCGTCTCGTCGTCGCCGCCGCAAACCCTCGACTTCGGCGGGGACGACGCTCCGGCCAACCGGCTGTGTCGCTGATGCGCACGCCAATGGTTCGCGAGAAGACGGCAGATTCCAGCTCCACCAGGCACCAGTCGATGGATCTGAGGACAGAGCTGGAACGGTGTCGCTCGGGCCAAGGTGCCCAGGTATGCCTCGAGCAACGTCGAGAAAGGCGTTGCAACCAAGAGGCTGGCGACAAACCCTCCTCCCCCCCGTTCGCGGTGAACCGTGACCAGGGGGGAGTACATGTCGACACACTTAGGACGGAGTGTGTCGGCGCAAGCTGGGAGCCAGCAGCCGGCTCTGGCAGCGCCGACCCCAGCAATGCAGGTTCCGACCAGCATGAGATCTCCTGCAGCGATAAGAGAACCCCACAGGGGTGCGCTAGCTGCAGCAAGAGTGCTACTGCGCAACCCACTGCTGGGGACGCACCTCATTCAGTAACCCAGCAGTGGATACGCGAGGTAGACCGCCTCGTCGTCGCCGCTGCGAACCCTCGACTTCGGTGGGGACGACGCTCCGGTCAACCGGCTGAGTCGCTGACGCGCACGCCAACGGTTGACGGGCAGACGGCGGACTCCAGCTCCACCAGGCTTCCGTTGACGTATCTGAGGGTAGAGCTGGAGCGATGCCGCTTGGGTCAAGATGCCTGAGTGTTCCTCGAGCAACGTCGAGAAAGGCGTCGCATCCAAGAGGCTGGCGACAGCATGATGTCGGCTTCGACCCAGCCTGAAGGGCAGATCTTCGCCATGCGAGCTCTGCCCTAGGCGTACGCCGCGCAGCATATGCCACAATCATATGCCCTGTAAACGGCGACCTCGGTCTATGGAGCAGCTTTGCCCATACCAGGGTACACTTTGCCGGCGGCGAACCAAGCGTTCGCGGCGCCAACACCTGCAGCAACAGGAGCAGGATGTGCGGCCCTGGCGCCCCACCTTCGCTCCGCGAGGTGGCCGCGCAAGTTTCGGCCGCACCTGCCCAAAAAGTACGACGGCAGCGTCAACCCGGCGGAGTTCCTCCAGATCTACTGCACCGCCGTACTTGCCGCAGGAGGGGATAAGGCTATCATGGCCAACTACTTCCCGGTCGCCTTGACCGGCCCAGCCCGGTCTTGGCTAATGAACCTCCCTCAGGGTTCCATAACTTCCTGGGGAGAGCTCTGCGGGCAGTTCATCGCCAACTTCGGCAGCTCCTACACCCGTCCCGGCACGGAGCTGGACCTCCACGCCATCAAGCAACAGCCTGGGGAATCACTGCGCTCCCTCATCCAGCGGTTCTCCCAGGTATGCAACACCATCCCGCACATTCAAAGTGCTTCTGTGGTGGTGGCGTTCCGGCAGGGTGTCTGGGACGAGAAAATGCTTGAGAAGCTCGCGACCAGAGAGGTCCGCGACGTCCCCGAGCTCTTCAGCCTGGCGGACAAGTGTGCCAGAGCAGCTGAAGGGCGGAGTTGGCACTCACTGCCAGCTTTCGAAGCCAGAAGACAGCCCGAAGACGGCGGAGTTCAAGCTGAGCTCCCGACCACGTCAGACAGCCAAGAGCCAAGCGTTGGCTGACTTCGTGGCTGAGTGGACGCCAACGAAGGCTGACCCAGGGGGGCGCGAAGACGGTGAACCAAAGTGCCGAGCTCCGGTCTTCACCGGGCCTCACTGGACGCTCTTCTTTGATGGCTCCTCGCGAAAGCAGGGGGCCAGCGCTGGCGTACTGCTTCTCATGCCATCTGGGGAGCAGTCTGGGTACATGGTGCGTCTCAATTCTAAGGCAACCAACAACTTGGCAGAGTATGAAGCACTCATCTTTGGCCTAAAAGACAGTCCTGTCTCTAGGCGTTCGCCAGTTGTTGGCGCGGGGCTACTCCCAGCTAGTTATCAAGCAAGTTAAGGGTGAATGCCCCTGCAATGACCCACAGCTAGCTGCTTATCTGCTCCACGTGCGGATGTTGGAGAAAGACTTCCTCGCCTTGGACCTGTGCCATGTACCGCGCGTCGGCAAGGCCGCAGCTGACGACCTCTCAACGAAGGCCTCCATCGGAGCCCCTGCGCTCGAGGGAGTCTTCGAGAGGACATTGCTGCGGTCCACAGCCCGGCCCGCCGAGCCGAGCGAAGGGGGCTGAACCAGTGCCTCGAAGCTAGGCAGTCCCGGCGGCCATGGATGCCGCCAAAGGATCGTAAGCGTCACTGGGGACTCCGTGCAACCCAGGGCTCAAGATCCAGAAGCTCATGTAGTCCCGATGCATGGACCGCGGAGGTCCGGGACTCCTTGAAGGACATCCTTCTTGATGAACGTGCATTCGCTAAATGGGTGGTGCAGATGGTTAAGTGCTACGCGCTGGTATCTTTACTGGCGTGGCGCCACGACATCCTATTGTGGTGCATAACCCAGGAGGAAGGCTGCGAATAGCTCGCAGTAGTCCAAGGAGGCGAGTGTTGCGAACGCTCATCGTCCCGCACGCTGGTCGGTTAAGCCACCCGGCATGGCTCCTACTAACCGAGAGCCACCTGGACGTCGTCAAACCGGTTAGGGATGCAATGCGTGCCAGGTCCACGCCAAGCAGACCCACACAACCGGTGCAGACGCGCACCCAAAGCCGTCGGGGGATACCGGCTCCTCCATGTCGAGGGCCAGTCGGACTTCCCAGGGCCGGGTCACGGGAACTACCCTTCCACATGGTATGCGGGGCCGAAGCCGTGCTTCCCCCTGAGATCGCCATGGGGGTCCCCCCGTGTCCGGCGTACGATGAAGCCACGCATGACCCGCTCTGCGTGAAGACAGGCGCTCCGACGCCACCCGAGTAAGTTCACCACGCTTACTTAGGTGTTTATTTAAATTACGCATTAATTTATATGAACATCTCCCCACGCTCTAGACAGTGTGCGTCCATTGTACACTCAGTTCCTCTTTCCTGCTCTCATGCATAGTCGATATTTGCCGTCCTGCCGAAGGTGGTAGTGCTTGGGGTACCTGCTAGAGGCCCGGTGGCCTTTTGGATCTCCCTCTTAAGGGTACTGTACCGCCAGTTGGTCTCCTCCGAGAAAAGACCTACGCTAGACCAGGGGGTCAGGAGCCTTGCTTTGCCCGGTCTTGCACCCAAAGCATGCGCACTCTGCCCCCCGGCGCTACGGTCTGAGTACCAGGTGGCCGGACGGTTACACCCTGACTGGGGCTGGGGCCAGACCTCCGGGACCAATTGCACTGGATTACCCAAGCCCCGTATTCTGGCCTGGGACAGTAAGCCAAATGAGACTAAGGGACAGGAAAGGGGGGACCACTGAGCAGTTCCGGACCTCCGCCCCCACAGCTGGGCCGAGCTCCGAGGCCAGCCCTCGCCCTCCTTTCAGAGGCGAGCGCTGATGCCGGACCTGACGCCCTTTGCTGGCCTGAGCTCCGATGACTTCCGGACTCCGCCTCCACAGCCAGACCGAGCTCCGAGGCCAGCCCTCGCCCTCCTTTCAGAGGCGAGCGCTGATGTCGGACCTCACGCCCTTCGCTGGCCTGAGCTCCGATGACTTCCGGACTCCGCCTCCACAGCCAGGCCGAGCTCCGAGGCCAGCCCTCGCCCTCCTTTCAGAGGGGAGCGCTGATGCCGGACCTCACGCCCTTCGCTGGCCTGAGCTCCGATGACCTCCGGACCTCACGCCCTTCGCTGGCCTGAGCTTCGATGACTTCCGAACTCTGCCCCCACAGCTGGGCCGAGCTCCGAGACCAGCCCTCGCCCTCCTTTCAGAGGCGAGCGCTGACGCCGGACCTCATGCCCTTCGCTGGCCTGAGCTCCGATGACTTCCGGACTCCGCCCCCGCAGCTGGGCCGAGCTCCGAGGCCAGCCCTCGTCCTCCTTTCAGAGGCGAGCGCTGATGCCGGACCTCACGCCCTTCGCTGGCCTGAGCTCCGATGACCTCCGGACCTCACGCCCTTCGCTGACCTGAGGTCCGATGACTTCCGGACCTCCGCCCCCACAGCTGGGCCGAGCTCCGATGCCAGCCCTTGCCCTCCTTGCAGAGGCGAGCCCTGATGCCGGACCTCACGCCCTTCGTGGACCTGAGCTCCGATGACTTCCGGACCTCCGCCCCCACAGCCGGGCCGAGCTCCGATGCCGGGCTTCACCCTCTCCTAAGAGGCTAAATTCCAAAGCCGTCAAGACCCTGCCAGCACAGGGAGTACTCAAGACAAGAAAAGTGCGCGAGTAGGAGAAGGCCTCACCTCGGGCTCGTTACCTCCCCGGAGGTGAGCCCGGGGGCCACTGTCGGTACCCGCGATATGGGGTACCCCCACGCACAGGGGAAAATGCCTAAGGAACTCGCCCTTCTCCGCAGGGAGAGCTACGAAGGCGCCACGCGTCCGGCAGGGCCGGACCTCCTTCTCCTCAGAGGAGAGCTCCGGGCCCGCCACATGGCATACAGAAGTCGGACCTCCCCCTCCGCGGGAGAGAGGTCCGAAGGTGCCACGTGTCTGGCGGGGCCGGACCTTCCTCTCCTCAAAGAAGAGCTCCGGGCTTGCCACGTGGCCGACAGAAGCCGAACCTCCCCCTCCGCGGGGAGAGGTCCGAAGGCTCCACGTGTCCTGCGTAGCCGGACCCCCCTCTCCTCTGAGGAGGGCTCCGGGCCCGCTAAGTGGCCAGCAGAACGGCGCTGCCTGCCCCCGAGCGATAAGCAGCGGGCGTAAAGACGCCCCATACCTTGCCCGTACAAGGTATTCAAGGCCCGCGTCTTCGCAAGACGCGGAGACGCGGAGCACGCCTCTGTCAGGTGCCGTTGCGCCCAGTCGCATCACAGACTGGCGCGCAGTGTCAGAGCCTGCCAGCCAATAAACGCAGCGACAAGACATCCCATGCCGCCCCCGCCGTCATCATCCACTACGACTAGCATGCGGCATGGGCAGGGCTGCAAGACGAAGACTCAGAAGCCTTCGCCAGAGACAACTACCGGCATAACTGCAGATACGGTAGATAATAATCAATCTCCCCGGGACCACCTGTCGGGTCCCGGGCCCCTCTTGTAAGCCACCCGAGTCTTGGACTATAAAAGGCTCGGCTAGGCGACGTTAGCAAGGGTTCGCACTCCCGCACTCATACGCTAGCCATTCACCCCCAAGCTGTAACTCATCCTCAAGCTCAGGACTCCGGTTCTGAGGAGCAAGCAATACAGCGAGCTCCATAGCTCGCCGTGGACGTAGGGTTTTGCGCTCTGGCGGCCTGAACCACGTAAAACTCGCCGTGTCAAGCTCTTACTAACTCGTCCATATGCTCAAGCTCTCCGCAAGGGACTAGCCCCACCGAAAAAAGAACCTCCGCGGGCTGCCCAGTGCAGGCCCGGGGGAAGTGTCGACCGAACACTTCGACAGTGTCTTTCTAGGATACGTACAACACAGTGCAGCTTATAGATTTTTAGTGATTAAATCCGAGATTTCTGATGTGCACGTTAACACCGTGACTGAATCTCGTGATGCCACATTTTTCGAGAATATTTTCCCAATGAAGGATAGATTTGCAGGTCGTAGCGAGACATACTAGTTTTACTCCTGATCCTTCTCCATTATTCGTACCTTGTTCTTACACTGAAAAACCCATTGAATATGACAGTACAAATATTGCTCCTCGAAGGAGCAAGAGACAAAGGATTGAAAAATCCTTTGGTGATGATTTTAATGTCTTCCTTATTGATGACACACCCAAAACACTTTCAGAAGCATATGCATCGCTAGATGCAGAGAGCTGGAAGGAGACAGTACATATTAAAATGGAGTCCATTTTAACAAATGGAACTTGGGAAATATGTGACTGTTCTGTTGGGTGTAAATCTCTTGGGTGTAAGTGGATATTTAAAAAGAAACTCAAACCAGATGGTACAGTCGATAAATATAAGGCTAGACTTGTAGCCAAGGAATTTACCCAAAAGGAAGACGAGGATTTTTTCGATACTTATTCACCTGTTGCTAGGTTAACCATAATTCGTGTGCTTGTTGCACTTGCTGCGTGTAATGATCTCCTCATTCATCAAATGGATATGAAGACGACTTTTCTAAATGGCGAGCTCGATGAGGAGATATATATGAAGCAGTCTGATGGTTTTGTGGTGCCTGGGCAAGAGAACAAAGTGTGTAAGTTACGAAAATCCTTGTATGGCCTCAAGCAGGCACTAAAGCAGTGGCATGAGAAGTTCGATAGAACTATGACCTCAGCAGGCTTTGCGGTAAATGAAGCCGACACATGTGTGTACTATCGGTCTGGTGGGGGTAAAGGAGTAATAATATGCTTGTATGTAGATGATATCTTAATTTTTGGGACTAGTATCGATGTGATAAATGATGTAAAATCATTTTTGTCCCAAAAATTTGACATGAAGGATTTGGGAGAGGCCAATGTTATTTTAAACATAAAACTGATTAATGGTGAGAATGAGATTATTTTAAAACAATATCATTATGTTGAGAACATTCTGAGTCGATTTGGATACTCAGACTCTAAAGCTTCTTCAACACTATATGATCCTAGTCTAAAGCTTCACAAGAACAGAGGACAAGGAATTAATCAGTTAAGATACTCCCAAAATATTGGTTCTCTCATGTATCTTGCTGGTGCAACTAGACCTGACATCTCATTTGCTGTAAGCAAATTGAGTCGATTTACTTCCAACCCTGGAAGAGATCACTGGTGTGCACTAGAACGTGTAATGAGATACTTGAGAGGTACATCATCTTATGGGCTTCACTATATTGGGTACCCTGCTGTACTAGAAGGGTATAGTGACTCAAACTGGATCTCAGATTGAGATGAGATCAAAGCCACTAGTGGATATATATTCACTATTGATGGTGCTGCAGTTTCATGGAGATCTTGCAAATAGAATATATTGACAAAGTCTACTATGGAGGCAGAACTTGTAGCACTTCAGAAAGCCACAACTGAGGTTGAGTGGTTGAAACAACTATTGATGGACTTGCCATTAGTCGATAAACCTGTACCGGCTATTCTTTTGCATTGTGATAATCAAAGTGTGATCACAACTGTAGGCAATGCAAAAGAAAATTTGAAGTCCTCAAGACATGTGAAACGGCGAATCAAATCCGTGAGACATTTGAAACATATAGGAGAGATTGCCGTTGAGTATATCAATATTAAAAGAAATCTTGCTGATCCTTTTACTAAAGGATTAGCACGTGCTGTAATTGATGAAGCATCAAGGAAAATGGGTTTGAAACCCACGTGATGTTATCATACAATAGTAACACAAACTATTTGATCGGAGATTCCGTGAAGTAGATCTTGGAAAAAACAAGTTGTATAGATAACTAGAGAGTAATATTCACTATTCATTTCCGTTAGAAGGTACGTACTCTCAGTACTGCATGGAACGTTGACTTTAATGTCTTAATGTGTTCTGAGGCCTATTTTGGCAAGATCCGATCCTGCGGGGTATACTTGTAAGAACACACCTATATGAGTTTGACTGTGAGGTCGCAATCTATGAGATATGGGTAATCTCAAATAAACTCATGAACAGACACGGGAGCAAGACCGTAATGCTCCAACCATAGGCATGGCTTTAGTCGGCCTAGTATCAGCGATGCTTTTATTTAAAACTTACTTACACAAAACTAGCAATTCAAGGCTATGTCCATTGCAAAATTGTGAGTATGTGAATCATGGAATGCTAGGTGCAGCTCAACCCGTTATGGGTCTGCACTGGAAAGCTGATATATGAAAGCGCAGAAATGTTACTTGTAGACCTTGGCTTTTGGTGGAGAATGTTGGAATTTGGCCTACATGAGCAGCATCCTAGTTCTTGGGCTGAATTATTTGGGCCAAATCAATTGGTATAAAGCCCAGGTGTGGTGTGGAGAGGTGGCTGGTATGTTTAGTCCCACCTTGCCCACCTAGATGGATGTTTCCCAATATATATAGTGACCTTTAGAGTGTTTCTTAACATGAGAATAATGAGGGAGATAAGACTGCTGCTATGGACACAAACACACACGCACGCGCGCGCGTTTCGCGATTTTACGTGTATTTATCGCGTGACTTGTGACTTGTGACGTTGCGCGTCGTGACGAGTTGTGTTCAACTGAGCCTTTATTTTCTGCCACTTCTATAATTTGAAATATCTCATCAACACCTAGACTGCTAGGTCAACTTGAGGAGTAATTGTGGCATAACTGCAGATACACGTTTAATGTGTGTAATGACGCGTAAATGCAGACACATGTTTAATGTGTGTAATGATGCATAAATGCAGACACATGTTTAATGTGCGTAATGATGCATAAATGCAGACACACGTTTAATGTGCGTAATGATGCATAAATGCAGACACATGTTTAATGTGCGTAATGGCCATAATTGCTCCATTAGTTGCACGTTGAAGGATTTCAGGGGACGGTTTACTGAAATTATGACAGATCGAATTTGAGAGGGTTGTCAGGCTCGAGTATAAAGGAGACATCCTAGGTACTGGAGAAGACACAAACTCACCCCTCCCAGAAACTGCTCTGCGCCGCCGGTTTTTGCCTGTCGTCCCTCCATCAATCGTGCAACGGATTGACGGAGAGCGGTGTCTCCGAACCGACGACCGGTGATCTGAAGACCTGCACGGGCGTCGACGATCAGGTTTCTGGGAAGTGCGCTCGCACGGCCGCTCACAGCTCTTTCATCATCCTCAACATCTTCGTCATCTAATCCTCTACTTACTTAGCGGGATTCTTTGTAAGTAATGAGCGGTCTATTCGTATATGTTTTAATTCATTTTAGTCTAATACTAGCACTGTTCATGTTGACTGCTAGTATATTGGTTTTTCCTATTTCTCTGTTCTGGTTTATCAAATTAATTGCATGCCATGTGAATTTTCCAACAGAATGTGGTCGCGCTCATCGATAAGTACTAGTATTTGGTAGAACTAACCAGCGTCAAATGTTTTGAAAGGGGGTACTAGTATTACTGTTACTGGAGTGGAGATAGAGTGAGCGTGTATGCAGGATCGAAGCATATTATCACATTTTATGTTTGAGATAAGATGGTTTCTAGTATTTTGAGGGGTTTAATTACTAGCTGCTGTTTTTTCTTGCTACCATGGGTAACATTGGTGTGAAATACGGAATTTCCTATAAGAATGGTTTGATAAAGTGCTATTTATCTATTAGTTTCGACGGAAAAAGAATTGCTTGAGCTGTTGAACCCAATACGCAACATATCTACACTATGACAGAGAGCAAATATTGTACTCCCTCCCTTTTATTCATGAAACGGAAGGAGTACTGACAAAGCAACAATATTTTTTCCTCGATCGTACACTTTAGCGACCCTGGTTCCCGCGGTGGCCATCAAAGCAGGGCGGCGCGTACGCCGGGCTGAACAGCGGCGCGGAGAACCACGGGGAGTAATCGAACTGCCCTGCCGCCTCGTTCTGCGACACCGCAGCCGGTGTCAGCGTCGCCCTCTTCTCCGCGCCCATAGCCGGCGCCGGGGCCGCCGTCCGGGCGCCCGTGAGCCTCTGCACCAGCTCTCGGAAGTCCCTGGGCTCCACACAGTAGACTTTCACCGCCGGCGGCCGCCGCGGCCCCGAGTGAGCGCCGCCGCGCAAGGGCTTTGCCGGCGGCCTGTGCGCGCCGTCCCTGCTCATCTCGACGCGGTCCATTTCCATTACCAAGAGGCAGGCAGGGTGGAGGGTGGTTTAAACTGAACTGGCGAGAGCTCGCGTCGTGCACCGGGTGCCCCGCTCCGACGACGGCTGTATAAATAGACCGGCCGGCGTTCTCACTTGCCGCGCGCGCGCGGGCGGTTTTGTTCCGATCAGACTAGTCAGCGCGGAGAGAGACTGGCGGCTGGGTGCAGTGGATCACGTGGAAGTTGTCGTCAAGGGGGCCGTGGAAGTGCCGCGCCACCGGACGTGGACGGCCGGCCTAACCGGGACACGGCGAGGTGCAGTTGCTAGACGGAGGGACCGTACGGCAATGTCAAGCAGGATTGCAACACCCATTCTGGAGTACCAGGGTCAATGAGGACGGACCTGTGCCCGAGACGATCAGATCCAAGAAAAGCCAGGCACTGGTGGTCACATTGTCCACACAGCATCCGACCTGTCAGTCAACCCGATGAGACGTACCGTGGCAACTTGCCGGATCGATCGGGCTTACCCGTCGAAAAGCACGCAGCATCGCCGCCGTGTCCTCACTTCGGGCGGCGGAACTGTCAAGTAAAGCGGCGGCGTCGGGTCGGAGTGTCGGACGGGTTCGAGATCGGAGCGGCAAATCGCCGCTCGAAAGCAACGGAGCGGAAGCTTCATGCGTGGAGATGCGGATGCCAAAGTGAGAAGTCCGTGTTGTTAGTACCGGAAGTGGGGTGGGCAAATGATTAGTGGAGCCGTCACCGCTTCTGCCAGCTGACTAGTAGTACATGCCTGCAATACAAGCTCAGGCCAAGGTCATAGACTAAGAAACATGACCGTGAAAGTGCAACGCCAGCTGACTCTTGCTGGAGATCTGCAACGCGCTGGCCCTTTAGGTCTTCGTCTCTCGGACTGTGTCGTGTGATCAACCTAGCCTGAATCTGACCTACGAGCCGCAGTGTAGCGCGACCACGGGGTTTGTACCTAACCCTGCCCTAAATAAAACTCGGCAGCCGTTTTACCCGTCTGACTAACTGGCCTGCCCGTCAAAGTCATGTCGGGGTTGGACCTGTCCTTCTCGTCCGTCAGCGAGTCGTGGCAAATCACCCAAATGCAAATGGCTTTGGTGCATTGCTCTCTGGCAAAGCTGGAAGGTGGTTGACAAGCGGCGAGGTTGTGGTCGACGTGAAGAGGGATCTATCACACAACAGTTTGGCCCGCCACGGACCGAAAAAGGAAGAACCCGTAGCCCGTAGGCGATTTGGCGTTGCCGTGTTTGGTTCGTGACTTCGTGAGCAAGGATAACGGCACATCAGAATCGAGCCACACGTTTGCGTGCCCGCAATCTGGGTGGCCCGCCGCATCGGCTGCCGGCTGTTGCGTGGTTTCGTACATTTTTTTTCTTTTCCAAACGCAATACTAAGACACTTATACGCACATGGGACACTTATCATGAAAACACAGCATGCACAACTTAATCCTATAAACATATTCGAAAAATTTATCTTAATTAAGATTTATAAAATTACCCGGGTAGGCAAGTTTCCACATGCTCTAAATGCAAGTTCCACTACAAGAAATGTTATCAGCCGAGTTACGTTCAGTTTACCATGATCTAGTACTTGGCTGTCACCCTTGCCAAGAATATACATAGATACCTTATTAGCCGTAAATCAAACTATCATGTTGAGTCTAAAACTCAAACTCAGGTGAGCAAGTTCCATCACAAGAAAACTATTTCCGCTGAGTTACGCTCAGTTTGCTGTAACTTAGTATTTGGCGGTCAGCCTCGCCAAGAATTTACATAGATACCTTTGAGTAGTGAGGCGTTGGATGGTTTGCCATCAACGTCTCTTATGATTTGCAAATATACAATAAAACGCATCAATTTAAAAATGTGAATGCACAGGTCAAGCTTTGGTGCTATCTGCATATTTGAGATAGAAATTGTCTTGAAAGTTCTTGTTTTCTTTGAGTAAATAGTGTCGTAATTCTTGAGGATACTGAAATGAAAGAAGGGCATTTGAATTCAAAAGTGCATTTTGCTATTGGAATAATGTATAATCAATCATACTTTGCCCAAAAAATTGCTAACATACAGCTTAATTTATCTTCTTTGATGATAAACTAAAATTAGCAGAAAAAAATTAAGAGTTTAAGTTAGCCTTGAATGGAATGTAAGGTATATAAATGTTTTCAAGAGGTTGGATCACATGTTAGAAACCCTCTAAAATCCTATTTTACAGTTATCACCTTAACTTAAGCACCGGTTTGTTGCTAAGGGACCGAGTTTCTACCCATTTTGCAGTTATCACCTTAAGTGGTTGCCCTTTAGAATATCGGATCTGATATGTGAGGTTAGGATAGGCTAAAGCCACTGCACTTGCTGACTTGCCGCAGCACGACTGTTCACTGTAGTTGTAGGGATGAATCTGGTCCGTTCATCGAAAACGAACGGCTGGCCGACAGCAGTGGACCCTTCTTTCAGATTTTTCTCCCCCGATTCCTGGCAAGCAGCTTGTACACATGGACATGGTATACTTCATCACTTGATATAGATTCCTCGCGGCTCTTAGTGATAAATGAACAATCACAGAAGAACACATAAAAGGGGCATTACGACCTTAAAGATATTTTTTCTTGAAAAGAGAATTATTTTTACATTTCAGCAAAACTGTCCCCTGCTTGCATGAAACAAACTGTCCCTGCTTGCATTGTACTAGGACTGTAAATCTGGGCCGTATGCTGATGTAAACTCTTGCTACTTGAATCTTATGCAACGTGGCCAGGAAGAAAAGCTGGGACGACTACTTTGCAAAAACTTCTTACCTCCTCGATGAAATGAATGGTAGGCCATATTTCCTAAAGAATGCATGGTTTGATCATTGTTCAAAGATTTGTCTTGGAGACAAATTTTAAAGAACAACGAAAAAAAGCAAAATTGGACCTAAAAAGGAGCGTGTGAGGTAACAAGTATCAACCTATCGTACCGAGGTAAGAAATTTCAAAACAAGAACAAATCGAGTGGCTTGAACATGAATACCGGGTCAGGTGCTGCCACGGTGCTATTCTCTCTGTGCTGCGCGCACGCTTTCAGAGGTAGTGATGTGATGCTCGAATCCTGCGACGACTCGGTAGAGTCCATGCTAGGTGTTCGGATCGGCCATTATTTTCATCCACTGCCGATGCTTCGAGTCCTCTTCTTTACTGGTAATCACGAGAACTTGAGTTCATTTTGTTTTCGTTGGTTTGATCTTTTAATTTACTTGGAGAGAAAAGAGATATACATATACTAAGTACGTAGGTACTGCATTGACTTTGTCCAGCTGGAGGTTGCATTGACCCTCCACTCCATACACGCAGGTCCTGCACGTGAAAATGCTGCTCTGCTTGCCTGCTTCTGTTTTGAATTTGACGCATCATTTTTTTATCATGAGTTTGACGTCTCTAGAAATGCTATACAGTATCTCGTCCTGTTCTTTTGTACCCCTATAGCGTCGTTTCCACGAGATCTGCTTGGGAGCTGCTTCCTCGTCGTCTCGGCTCCTCCGGTCTCCACGTGGGCAACTCTCCAAATCATTTTTTTTTCTTGCGGTGAAATTTCTAAATCAGTTTAGTCAATGTTACTACTTGATGTTTAAGTATGGTAACATTACAACTCACGCATGTCAACTGTTTGCTAGTGCAGCTTATATCATAACCATAAACCGTAATGGAGAGTGACAAAACTTGTGAAAACAAATGGAAGGCTGTCAGTTACGCAGGGGAGTGTTAAGGGTGTGTTTGGTTCACCTGTGGATTATTAAAAACCTGATTCTAGCTGTGAGTTGTGAGAAAACTACTGTGAGCTGAGAGCTGCAGTGAAGCTGAAATCTGTTTGGCTAAAAACAAATATCAACTGCGTATTATGTAATAAATGTGTGTTACAAATAAAATAACTTTTACTTATGTAATCAGTGGCATAGTGGTTAATTTCTGTGAAAAGTTCGAATAGTAATCTGAAAAATCTGAGGTTCTAACAGATTTTCATTTGCATCAGAAAAATCTGTAGATTCTGAAAAATCTGATTCTCATGTAAATCGGTTTAATTCATATATTCTGATTTTTGATAGAGAATCCTGTTGTTGCAACTGAACCAAACAGAACCTATGGCTCCAACTGGCAGCCGGCATTCGCCATTGATTTTTCTTGCAATGCTGTAGTGGTAATAGAAATAGTCCAGCATAGCATCCCGGTGATGAAGTTTGGGGTGGCGCGCTGGCATCGGAAACGCGACCGCGAGCAGCACGTAGCTGATCATGATCTTGACTCTGGAGGTCGCTACCACTTCGACTCGTCTCGATCGTGCGCGGTATTCAAAACCTGGCGTCGGTATCGCTCGCAGCCGCAGGATGAGGCGCATCTCCACGAGTTCACGGTCAAGATAACATCCTAGATTTGGATGCGTGGAGAGAATTATTTATCCATGCTCGCCTGAGCGCACATCTCAGAGCACGCGCGAGGCGCTGACACAGATGCCAAGTCCTCTCTCCCACGAACACCGACACCAGCTGGTTGGCTTCTCTGCGCTTCACCGACGAAACAAAGAAGCCATTTTTTCCCCGCGACGAACAGAAAAGGCCAGCCCTTTTCGAACTGAGCTTAAGCTGGAGAAGACGACAGGGTTACTGAGCCTCACACGCCTCGAGCAGTTATCAGCGCAGTGCCAATCACATGGTGATGGGCGCGGGGCGGCGGTGGACGGCGGATTGTAGCGGGCATTATGAATTCTTTTGGGTGAGTGGATTCAGGTTGGTTGTTTCATTATACTGCACAACGAACTGCTGAAGTTTCAGTTTTTTAGTGAACCTGCAGCCTCGAGGAGCTGTCGCGAAAAAAAAGGAGCATTGTTTTGCCTGCACGGTAGTGGTAAGTCTATGACACATCGGTAACCAATTTTCACCGTCAAACAGAAGAACCCGATACTCTTTTTTCACTTTTTTCATGTGATTGTAATAATAGACATGGGTCACTAATTTCCATATGACTGAAAATCAGAAGCTCTTTCATGCGACGTATAGAACATTTCGATCTAGTCCTATAAGTTCAACACCTAACTTAAACATGATATCTTATAATTTTCTGTAACTAATACATCGTCAAATTAATTCTAAATTTAGGTTTAATAATATACAGTCCTACAAAATATATTTTCACACAACCTAATTAGATGACCAAGACTTCGACTGGACGCATAAAGACAGGTAAATCTGAATATCTCCATAATCTTCCACTAATTAAGAGAACTGCCCACCCTATATACCTAGTGACATCACGCAAAACATGACCATGTGATAAATAAAACAGGTACTAGTAAAAACACACATACTTAACGAAAAGAAAAGTCGCCTGAGGAACCTAAGATCACCGAACCTCGCCGTCACACGCAAAGTAGCAATAACTAACGGGAAACATTACGCAAATATTTAACCATGAGTTTGATCACATCAAATTCGTTTCCCCTCGGACACGTTGAAATCGACTTTTTTTTTTCTAAAGAAAAAAGGGAAAACGTTCAAATCGTAGCACTTCACACGCACTGACGCGCTTTCCTCCTCAGTCGTCAGTCGTAGGCTCGTAGCCCCGCAAGCCTTTGACCCAGGTTTGACACACCTCGACACGCTATTCTTCGCAACCGTATTTAAAGCGCCCGCCACCGCGAGGTCACACACTCACGCCCCCAACCCCACAGCACAAGCACTTCGACGCCGAAGATGCCGCACGCTCCCCTGCTCGTCCTGCTAGCCCTCTGCGCAGCCGCCATGGCGGCTGGCGCCGTGCCGAGGTACCGCGAGGCGCCGCACTTCACTAACTCGGCAGCGGCGCAGTGCCCGCCGCCGCTACCCGCGTCGGACGCGGACGCGGCGTGCTCGCCTCACGCGGTGGTGCACGTGGCCATGACCCTGGACGCGTCGTACCTGCGCGGCACCATGGCCGGCGTGCTCTCCGTGCTGCGCCACGCGTCCTGCCCGGAGTCGATCTACTTCCACTTCATCGCCTCCGCTCCCGCCGCGGCGGGGCCGTCGAGGACGAGGGTGACGGCGGCGGGGCTGCGGGACACGGTCCGTGCGTCGTTCCCGTCGCTGGCGTTCCGCGTGTACCCGTTCGCAGACGAGGCCCGCGTGGCGGGGCTCATCTCCACCTCCATCCGTGGCGCGCTGGACCGGCCGCTCAACTACGCGCGGTCGTACCTGGCGTCCACGCTCCCCGCGTGCGCGCGCCGCGTCGTGTACCTCGACTCCGACGTCGTGCTCACCGACGACATCGCGGCGCTGGCCGCGACCCCGCTCCTGGGAGAGGCGGCCGTCGCGGCGCCCGAGTACTGCGGCGCGAACTTCACCGCCTACTTCACGCCGGGGTTCTGGGCGTCGCCCGCGCTGTCGTCGGCGTTCGCGGGCCGCCGGGCCTGCTACTTCAACACGGGCGTGATGGTGCTGGACCTGGCGCGGTGGCGGCGGGCCGGGTACACGGCGCAGATCGAGGGGTGGATGGAGCTGCAGAAGCGGGCGCGCATCTACGAGCTGGGCTCGCTGCCACCTTTCCTGCTTGTCTTCGCCGGCCGCATCGCCTCCGTGGGCCACCGGTGGAACCAGCACGGCCTCGGCGGGGACAACTACCGGGGGCTGTGCCGCGGCCTGCACGCCGGCGCTGTCAGCCTGCTGCACTGGAGCGGGAAGGGGAAGCCCTGGGACCGCCTCGACGCGGGGCGGCCGTGCCCGATCGACGCCGTCTGGGCAAAGTACGACATGCTCCGGCCGGCCGCCGGCATCGAGAGCTCGTGAGACCGCCTGGCGTTCGATCGAGCGCGCTCAAGTTTTTTTGGTCGGTTCGGGACGAAGCATGTGCTCTTGGTTCTTTTGTCGATTAATTAAATAGATGCTGATACCTCATCAGGATGTTCACGTGAACTGTACATATTGTCTAGTGGAATAACAGAGACTGATTAGCATTTTTTATCCTCAAATCTTCACCGAGCTGTATACATTCTTGTGCAAAATATAAGATGCTCCTTGACAAAACTTGTGATCCACTCTTTGACAAATGAAGATCGCCTTTCTTAAGAAAAAGAGAGAGTTGGGCGCTTTGGGCCCCGCGTAGGCTGAGCGCGTAGAGTTGGTAAGAATCCTAGAACCAGCGCCGCGCCGCGCGGCCGAACGGGACTGCGGCGGCTGGCGGGCGCAGCCTCCACTTTGGGAGGTGGCCAGCCGCGCACGCAGCCTTTTTCCCGGCGATTCGTTCGTTATTGCGGTCTCACCTCCACTTGCGTCTTGTCTCTTCTTGGACTTGTTCGGCCTGGCGCTACTTGATTCAGCTGATCGGAACGAACGGCACTTATAGCGGCAGCGTAAGCCTGCGTGCTCATACATGGACATGGCAGCGTAGACGTCCAGTCGCCCTATAGACTTTCCGTACGTAGAGAATGTAGCTGCCGAAGCAAACCAGCCCGCGGCACGGTGAAATCGTCCACAAGAGCCCGCCTTGTTGTCCATGGTGTAGTGGGCCGGGCGCGAAAGCCCGCCAGAGAAGAGCTAATGCTCGTTGAGGCCCGAAGACTCGCATGCCTGTTTTTTTAATTAGTATATTTAAAATCATAAATTTTAAAAAGTGCTCATCTCAAACAATTTTAAAAATAGATAAAAGTCGTGCTTCGAACGGACGATTGGTTCACTCTAACGACGAATTGTCCGTCCAGAGAGCGAATTTTATCTATTTTTAAAATTATATGAAAATCCACTTTTAATTTACGATTTAAAATATACTCCCATTAAGTAAAAAAAAATCCACATGCGCCGAACCCTCCTCGTCCTCCTCGCGGCTGGCCGGCCGCCTGGCCGCATCTCTGTCCTTTTCCGCCACCTCCACTCCACCGCCTGCCGCTCGTTCTCCTGGGATCCGCGGAAGAATATCTCGCCGATGGAAATATCTTGGCCGCCGTCGGCGGGTCCCGATCCCCTCTGTCCTTTCCAGCGAGAGGAATGGCCACCCGTCCCCTATCCGCCTCCGCACGAGGGGCCCTATAAAACAAATCCACCGCACCGTCGATCCCGCTCCACTCTACCCTCCCGCTCGCTCGTCCGACGACCCCCTCCGTTCCTCCCAGGTGAGAGGCGAGTTTCCTATCGTCAATCATGTAGAGGACTGCGGCGAGTTTCGCCCGTGTCAAGTTGCATATGTGACATTTATTACTGTTCCCCGATCGTTTGCCGTCGAGATTTTGGCGGTGGTAGCTACGTTGATAGTTTGTTCACCTTCGTGCTGCGCTGTACGCACGCTTCAGTTGTTTTCTCCTCAATTCTGATGGCGCCCTATCTATTCGATTCCTGTCCTTGCTGGATTCAGAAGCCATGGACAAAGCCATGTTCCGAGATTATGTAGTTTCTGAGCCTACAGAAATTTGATTCCTGCAGTCGCTAACATGTACATTGTACAGAAAATGGCTGCGCTGCAACACTCATTCCCGTCGGCGCTGAAGAGTAGCTGCACGTCTCTGAAGTTCCCGAAAACTGCGCTTTTGCCTGGTTTCGGTGGCATTTCACGCCCTCAATATGCGCTGGACAGGAATGCGAGCCTCACCTTGTCAGTCCCTAAGGCAGCTTCAGTGTCTGATCAGTCAATAGCAGAGCCATCAAAACTCAGGCAAAAGAAGCACACAGTTGACCCTGAAGCTCCAGAATTTCTGCCACTCCCATCGTTTGAAGAATGTTTTCCAAGGAGCACCAAAGAATCCAGGCATGATTTTCTTTCCCAATTTAGCTCATGACTTGCTGGTCATTTATCTATTTTAACATTCTATAAAATGTCGATGTATTGATTGTATCTTATTGTTGTGTGATTATGTTCCTTAGTGAGGTTGTTCATGAGGAATCTGGTCATGTCCTCAAGGTTCCATTCCGGAGAATCCATCTGACTGGAGATGAGAAGCACTTTGATACATATGACACTAGCGGTCCTCAAAACATAAGCCCAATGATTGGTAAGTCATTGGCGTTATGCCTCCTTGTACTTTAAGTTCCTCTGTTATTGTATTGACATATGCTTTCTTCACTTTCCCTGAGTTTTCTTATTATTTTGAAGTACATTTTAAACTAATTAACCTAATTTTTAGTAAAAATACCATGAACATTTTGTATATTACACTCCTACAGATTATGATGCATGAATTCCTTATAAAAGTTAACTATGGTACTATATCGATAGTATATCAAACAACAAATAAACTTTTTTAACCAGAATAGTTCAAAAACTAATGTTGATGCCACCTAATTGCTGGGGTATATTCTCTCCTTTCTATGAAGAATTATGTACACTTCAACTTTATAATAAATTTAAGAACAAATAGAGCCCTGTTCTGCTGCATTCCCTCCAAATGAGTTCTGTTTCTCCCCATATGCAGCAAACAAATTTGGCAGTTTCTGAGAGCATTAAACTATTTTTTCAGGACTTCCAAAGATAAGAAAGGACTGGATTAACAGAAGGGAGGAGTTAGGTAGTCCCCGGTACACACAAATGTATTATGCTAAGCAGGGTATCGTAACAGAGGAAATGTTATATTGTGCCAAACGTGAGAACCTCAGTCCTGAATTTGTTCGCTCGGAGGTTGCCCGTGGAAGAGCCATAATTCCTGCCAACAAGAAGCACCTTGAACTGGAACCCATGATCGTTGGAAGAAACTTCCTCGTAAAGGTGAATGCTAATATTGGGAACTCCGCTGTTGTGAGTTCCATTGAGGAGGAAGTTCACAAACTCCAGTGGGCTACAATGTGGGGAGCTGATACAGTCATGGATCTTTCAACAGGAAGACATATCCATGAGACCCGTGAGTGGATTCTTCGTAACTCTTCAGTTCCTATTGGGACTGTACCTATTTACCAAGCACTTGAGAAAGTAAATGGTATTGCTGAAAACTTGAGCTGGGGAGTCTTTAGGGACACTTTAATCGAACAAGCAGAGCAGGGCGTTGATTACTTCACAATCCATGCCGGTGTCCTACTTCGATACATTCCTCTTACGGCAAAGAGAATGACCGGCATAGTTTCACGCGGTGGCTCAATTCATGCAAAATGGTGCTTAACATACCACAAAGAGAACTTTGCTTACGAACATTGGGATGAAATTCTTGACATTTGCAACCAGTATGATGTTTCATTATCCATTGGTGATGGTTTGAGGCCTGGTTCTATTTATGATGCCAATGATAGTGCCCAGTTTGCAGAACTGTTGACTCAAGGAGAGCTAACACGTCGGGCATGGGAGAAAGATGTGCAGGTGAGGATATTACAAGTCATATACACACAAAGTCATGTCGTTATTTGGTAGCATTTATCATATAAGCTGTGATCCATTTTACCTTAGTGAGTATCTATCTAGAATTTTTCTGCAAAACTTATGCCTACTACTAGATTTATCATGAATTTATTTTCATCAACATGCAAGAAAATGTTAAGAGGTCGGGTTTTGGATATCTTGGTTAGTAAATGTTCTATAAATGATGAGTTGTTTTTAATTAACTCAATAGTTTAAAATGGAAAATATTGCTCTCTTTGTGAGTGATGTCATTAGGTAGCTACAACTGGGAGTCAATCTTTCTGATATTTTTGAAATTTTAGGTGATGAATGAAGGTCCAGGGCACATCCCAATGCATAAAATTCCTGAAAACATGGAGAAACAGCTGGAATGGTGTAATGAAGCACCTTTCTATACATTGGGCCCACTGACGACTGATATTGCACCTGGTTATGATCATATCACATCAGCAATAGGTGCTGCCAACATTGGATCCCTTGGCACGGCACTTCTTTGTTATGTGACCCCCAAGGAGCACCTTGGGTTGCCTAATCGCGATGATGTTAAAACGGGGGTTATATCCTACAAAATTGCAGCTCATGCTGCTGATTTGGCAAAAGGTCATCCATATGCACATGCATGGGATGATGCACTAAGCAAGGCAAGATTTGAATTTAGATGGTTGGACCAATTTGCATTATCCCTGGATCCAGTAACTGCCATGTCTTTCCATGATGAAACGTTGCCATCAGAGGGTGCCAAAGTTGCACATTTCTGCTCAATGTGTGGCCCCAAGTTTTGTTCGATGAAAATTACAGAGGATATCAGAAAATATGCTGATGAACATGGTTATGGAACAGTAGAAGAAGCTGTGTTACAGGGAATGAATGCTATGAGTGCTAAATTTTCAGCTGCAAGGAAAACAATCAGTGGGGAACAGCATGGTGAAGCAGGAGGGGAGATCTATGTGCCACAGAACTACGCAGCACACAAATAAGGTTAGTAAATTTTTTGACATGGCAGGTATTATACATTAACATTTTGTTCTGGAAACTTACCAATATAATGAAGCAGTTTATTATCTTAGATTTCAACTAATAGTATTTGTTTATATCAACCATCCCATATAAATATAAGTGCATATCAATGATTTCTCTCTGGCAGATCTAAAATGTTAATAGTTTCATACAAGCTACTCCATTATGCATCAAAATAATTTATCGTAGCAGAAGCAATGAGTGTTCTAAAAGTATCCTCAACTCTTGAATCTGTAATCACCCCACTAATCCTTTTACATAAGAAATGTTCATATTTTTACAATTCTGAGCCTCAGCCTTTATTTTCCTGTTACATTCTTATCTACCTTTCAGAATGTTGACTCTAAAAACGATGTATCATTGTTTGAATCACCCATTTATTCATGATCATTTGGGATACCATTAATTTTGGAATCGTTGCTTTAGGCCACTATTTTTATCACGTCCTTTTTAGCAGTACCATTTTCTGTTCCATGTTGGAATAGACTTTATTTTGTAACTTTGGATAGTTCAATAAACTATTAATTTCTTGGACTTTACGTAGTGTATAGCTGTAAATGTAGAAGTACTTTTTAGGATCCAGAACTCAGAGTTACTATAATTTTGTAGGTATCCTTGGAGCTGCTGGGTCCAGGAGACGTAAATTTGTTGGCCATGACAGTCGTCAGAAGCAATGCTAGCAATCCTATGTTAGGAGGTGGTAAGCAGTATACATGACTTAAATAAAGCTGGTGGTGCCTAGCTTCAGCGTGTTAATGCCATCATGGATTGTAATAAAAAAATATGTATTGTGCTCCGTTGCGTTTTGTTCTCTGTTCCTGTCTTGTTTGTATCATGTGGGACTGTTAGTGATCATATTTGCACCAGGGGTGCCTGTATTCTCAACTATCTGAAGGCTCCTTGGTCTGGATTGTTGAGAGATAGGCTGAGAAAGTCCCTTTGAACCTGAACAGGATAATGCCTGCGAAGGGAGTGTGCAATTTTGTTTTCGTGTTTTCCAGGAAACTGTCAACCGTTTGCTGGAAGTTGAGCTATTCTTGATTCTTTGAAGCTCTGCAACTTGGTGTGCGACCCCTAACATCTAAGGTAACATGGTAGCATTATCATTATTTGATTTCATCAACCAGCACTGTAGAAGGGCAGGCCTAGCGCAGTGGTAGAGTCTCTCCACTTGTGTCCTGGAGGTCTTGGGTTCGAATCAGCCTCCTTGCAAAATAAGCAAGGGGAAGGCTGCCTAGAAATCCCCTTCTCCAGATCTCACAGCGTGTGAGAGCTTTCAGCACTGGGTATTGCCATTTTTTATCAACCAGCACTGTGCATTTCTCCAAGAGGAGGGGTATAGTTTCGTCATGGCCTTTGGCCAGCACTTTGCATTTCTCCTATAGTTAAGGGGTATAGTTTCATCGTGACGTTTGACAGACTTAGCCATACCTGCAACTCATTTAGTGAATTTCATGCATCTCTGAAATTTTAAAAGCATCTACTATTTCCACGTTCGTCTATGTATATATATAGTAAAAAGGAGATACCTATAATAGCCACAGATAGTTTTTTAGTTGCATGTTGCTTGCTAATTTAGTGTAAAATTACTAAAAACATACTATTTAACTTCATGAAGGACAGCGCAGTAGCAATGTGTCTCCATCTATTTTCTAGGTTTTAGGTTCGAACCAGTCTCTGCAAAACCAGCGTAAAGCTGTTTAGAAATAACCTTTTTCTAGACCCATAATTTGTGTGAACCTTTGGCGCTATGTATGCCCTTTATACTATTTAACTTTATCACGTCATCACAGGAAACCATATAACAACAATTGATTCTGTGGAATGACTTGAAAGTTATTTCTTTGAACTAGTTTTGGCCCTTCCCTGGAATCATCAAAGATGTTCCAATTAAATGTCATAAATTTCTCTCTCCCTCTCTCACACACACGGGTACGCTCGCACACACACTGATGGAGTAACTACACTTGGAGGGATCTCTGTTAACTGTTAAATAGAAGGAAAAAGTATATTTTACTACCCTCAAGTATCCATGTTGTTTATTTAGCACCCTAAACAAAAGTTTGGTCCAATTTACCCCCAAACTATTTAGATTGGTTCAATTCACCCCTTACTGAATTTTTTCTTTTTTATTTCTTTTTGTATGGCTTATGTTTGAAGTTTAAATTTTGTAGGATGATATATAACATCATACATTATGCTAAAAAATTCTTCTATAATTTAAATTTTCCTTATATTATTTCATCTGTCATGCCTTATTTGTCTACACGCTTTAAAAGTACAAACAAATATAAAGAAAATCTTAAAATATTTTTCTGATACACGGTATGTTATGACACATAATCTCATAAAAATGTATCATCAGAACCATTGTTTAGAAAGAGAAACAAAAAAGAAAAACTTCGCTAGGGGGTGAATTGAATCAATCTAAATAGTTTAGAGGGTAAATTGGACCAAAATTTTCTTTAGGGGTTAAGTGAACAATGCGGGTACTAAAATAGACTTTTTCCTAAATAAAAATAGATTGCATATCAGTCACCGGTGATTTATGTGTATTGATGCTTTGTGATCTTAATATTGCTTTCCACAATTTAGAGTTTTCGATATTTCTACTGTTATGAATATGGCTTGTGACTTGTATTGATAATAGCGTCAATGGGGATAATATATAGAGATGATATGACTCAATAATTGACTAGAATTAGGACTTACACTAAAAAGCAAGGCATATGCCGTAGTATTGCATTTGAAAGAGTCAACAATAAGAACTAAATTTAGGCCAGTTACATTCAGATTCAACTATGTAGTCATAATGAAATGGAGTCCTGATAATTCCGTCAAGTCAGCCACTTCTTTTTTTCTTTGTTTAGCTAAGTCACATCAATTTATCTAACCTTATCATCATCATTCTCATTAATCATCATTATGAATATGGCTTGTGACTTGTATTGATAATAGCCCTAATGAGGGCAATAGATAGAGAGATTGCACAACTCAGTACTGGCTAATATTACGACTCTATATTAGACTTCTATTCAACTACTATATCTCTAACACCATGTAATAGCATTGTATTTGAAAGAGTGAACAATAAAAACTAAACCTAGGCATATTACATCCAAAATCAAACTATATAAAGTCACTGAACCCTATTGTATTTTTAGTAGTCGAATGGTGAAAACCCGGTGAGTTGATAGTTGAATGAGATATAATGAGTTGTCTTTCTAGAGTTTGGAACTTATCACCTAGTAAATATGTTGCTTATTGTTAAGCTACTATACACCGATCAGTTGCACTCAAAAGCTTAAGCTGATGGGGAAGGGTGGACAATTCACTTATATTTCAACACCCCCCTTACGTGTAGGCTCTTTTGGTCGCAAACGTGAAATAGGAGTCGGCTACAATTTATTTTAACAAATCGCGCCCGCCAGGATTTGAACTCGAGACCTCTAGCTCTGATACCACCTTTCCCCAGCTTAAGTTTTTGGGTGCAACTGGTCGGTGTATAGTAGCTTAACATTTATGATAAAATAAGTCTAGAATAGGTTGCTTTAGCAACAAACCATGAGTTAAAGCCTTTTTGCTATTAGTTTGTATGTCATATATTTAAACACTTGTTGAGTATGATATGATATGCATTCATACTTGTTATATTTTCTATAATAAATATTACTAAGTGGAAAAGGGCATCAATGAAGACAGATCAATTGAGACGATACATAGAAGGTTTTGTTACCGCCAACCAATTCGCCATTGTTGTGCACTTGAATTTTTCCTCTTTAGCTATTATTTAAAACTCTAGTATTTATTTAAAAGTTATTTTATATGTGTGATGAGATAGATATTGACATACACCTCGTTTGCATCTGATTTTATGCTTAGAAAAATCGGGTGTGACAGCGAGTAGAAGTTTGACCAATGGAACAGATAACTTTTCTAGCTCCCCCAGAAAAGTAACTTTAGGCTATGAATCTATTCGTAATATGAAAATCGTATTGCTTACTAGCACACAGTTTTCGTTCACAGGACCATACACATGTTCCGAAGTTTTGGGACTTTTTACTTTGCTTGCAAAGTTAAAAAAAACTGTACTAACGTTTTCTGTCGAGAGCTGCCGAGGTTTGAAAAAAGCTATTTTGAAGGAAATAAATGAAGACAGGTCAAAGTATACAACATCTCTTTCTTTGGTTTACGAAGTAGTGAATGGTATTTCTGCAAATTGAATGGTTGCAATTCATTTTCAAAATAAGACTACGTTGATTTTTTAACTCCCACTTTAGTTTATCTGTGAATTTTACTTGTGAACAAAAGAATTAACGGTCTTCATCTACTGCCTACCTTTTTTGTACTCTAGTATTAGACTAGTATGATTTGTGTTTAGCCTGCTTGCACACGTGGACCTCTATATCGAATCTCTAAAAGAATATTCTTATAGTCAATTTTAAAAAATTTGTTCAACTAACTGTACTCTTGTAACTCTAAATTGAACCTCTATATTAACTATCACTTATTTTATATTATATAACACAACTAACTTATATTTTATATTTTTTCTTATAACTAATTTTATGTTAATAATAATATATTTACAATTTATAGAAACATTAAATTTTATTTGTTTTCTTTTCTTCTTATTTTTTTCTCTTTTTCACATTTCCCTCTCTTCTATTTTTTCTTTTTTTTCCTTTACCTTTTCCCCTTCCCCTTTTTTCTTTTCCATTTCCCCCTTTTCCTTCTCTTTTTTCTTTTTCTTTTCTTTCTTCCTCTCCTCTCTTTCTTCCCTTTTCTCTTATCGGTGCTATAAGGCAAAGTTGCATATGGAGGCGCGCTGTAGGGACTGGATTTTCGAGCGTAGCTACCCGACGCGCTGCGCACGGCCTCTATGGCAACAGCCGCCGCATTTGGCGGAGCCTAGAGGGTAGAGGCCCCCGCTGGACGCTGCTAGCAGCCTTATACTGCTCGCACTCGTGGACCTCTATATCAGACCTTTAAAAGAATATTTCTAGTCTTTTACAGTCACCTCTAAAAGATTCCTACCTTTACAGTTCAATTCTCTGCACTCATTCACCTCTAAATCAAACCTCTATATCAATTGTTTTATACTACAACTAACTCATATTTTATATTATTTTATGTAACTAAATTTATGTTAATGCTATAACTTATAGAAAAAAAAAAGAAAGGGCAGCCCGGTGCATGTAGCTCCCGCTTGCGCAGGGTCCGGGGAAGGGTCCGACCCACTTGGGTCTTTTGTACGCAGCCTTTCTCTGCATTTCTGCAAGAGGCTGTTTCCATGACTCGAACCCGTGACCTCATGGTCACAAGGCAAAGAGAAAAATAAAAAGAAAAAGAAGAAAAAGAAAGGAGGGAAAAGGAAAGGGAAAAAGAAAAAAAAGAACAGAGGGAAATGTGAAAAAGAAGAAAAAAAAGAATGAAGAAAAAATTTTAGTGATTTTCTATATAGAAAATCACTAAAATTTTTTCTTCATTCTTTTTTTTCTTCTTTTTCACATTTCCCTCTGTTCTTTTTTTTCTTTTTCCCTTTCCTTTTCCCTCCTTTCTTTTTCTTCTTTTTCTTTTTATTTTTCTCTTTCCTTCTCTTTTTTCTTTTTTTTTTCCTTTCCTTTCTTCTTTCTTTTTTTTTCTCCTCCTAGCGCTGTATTGCGCCTCTGCATTTGAAGGCTGCCTGTAGACACCGCCATCTCCCCGGAGCCGCTACCCGCACCGCTGCGGGCAGCCGGTACCCGCGCGCCCGCTGGGTTTGCAGGCGCGGCGCGGGTAGAGCTCCCGCTGCGAGCAGCCTTAACTGCGAGTATGCCAAACGCTAAAAGAATCATACTGGTCCTACTGGAGTACAAAAGAATCTACTGGCCTTAATTTTACTTGTGAACAAAAGAATTAACGGGAATAGTACTGAAGCTTAACACAGTTTTAGTTGGAGATATATGGCCTGACAAATCATCCTGGTCCTAATTGCACAAGACAATCCATGGGGCCCACCTGACAGCAACGGGCACCATTTACTCGTAGAAATACAAGCTTAGGCTGGGCGCAGCGGGCGCCGCTACCCGCGTCGCGCCTGCAAATTCCGCCGCCCGCACAGTGGGCGCCGGTAGAGTTCCTGCAAATTCCAGGTGCGTATAATGTTTTTGGAAATTCCCAGGCGTGTAGAGGCGGGAAGAAAGAGAGGGAGGAAGAAAAAAGAAGAAGAAAGAAAAGAAAAAAGGAAAGAAAAAGGGAAAAGGAAAGGAAAAAATAAGAAGGGAGGAAAAGGGAGAAAAGAAAGGAAAAAAGAGGAGGGAAAAAGAAAGGAAAAAGAAAAAAGAGAGGAAAAGAAGTAAAAAAATAAATTTAATGATTTTATATAAGTTATAAATATAATATTATTAACATGAAATAATATAAATTATGATATAGTTGTATTATCTAATATAAAATAGTTGATAGTTGATATAAAGATCTGATTTAGAGGTGAATGAACGCGGACAAATAAACTGTAAAGGTAAAAATCTTTTAGAGTCAACTGCAAAAGGCTAAAAATATTCCTTTAGAGTCCCAATATAGAGGTCCACGAGTGCGAATAGTCTTAGACGATTTGACCGATCGGGACACCAAATGTGGCGTCCTGCACTGTACAGCATATGTCGGTGAGGACGGTCAAGTCTCCGGGTCTGGGGGACCTCTTCACCGACACGGGCAACCAGGTCAAATTGCCATGGAAATGACCAGCCTTTTTTTTTTGAAAGAGAGAGCATCATGGAAATGAATCAGGATATAATGCTAAAAAACAGGTTCGTTGAGAAGCTAGCAAGATTGTAAAAGGTTTCCCGAAAGTTAAAATTTGAAAACGAATGGTAACATTCTTCATCAACAGGGTACCCAAAACATGTAAAAAATAAAGTTTGAAACATCCACTTATAAAAAGCTGAACATTCTCCCACAACCCATTTTCCGTTTTCTCATTATTTTTGTTTTGGTTAAACAACCTAAAGCGTTTACCTGCATCATAAGTAATCATACAGGTTATTTTTTTCCAACAGCATAGTTCTTGAATCGTAAATTTCTAGACGTATTAGCGTATTTCATCTTTACAGGATTCTTCACCCCTATAAACCCACCCCCCAAAATTTGCATATAGTTCATGCTATACCTCCTCTTTTGTACCAATTGCAACTATGGCTACAATTTCCATGCTTTACAGGACGTATTATTCTGGCACTAAAAATTACAAATGTACTTATCTCCCATCTCCCCCCCATGTTTTTGCTGTACTGAGCACTCAGGACACAAAGTCATGCGTAAGAGGCGATGGTTCGAACCGTTGCTGTTGATCTACTTGGTTCGTCGACTCGTGCTCTGAAGTCGGGGCGACCCCGAGAGGAGCCGTGGCATTGTAAATGTCCTCAACTCCTCATGTCCAACGCCAGCAAAGGCCGGCTGAATGTTCGGAACCGAGAGGCTGTTCTCAGTGTGATGTACACCGAGCGTCAATGAGACACTGCTGTTTCCGTACCCACCAAGCTCTGCCAAGTGGTAAGCCATGAACCGTGTGCTATCATCGGAGTGATGGGCAACGGCGTCATGGAGCAGGCTGCCATCCGCTTCGCCTGGTCTTTGGTCCTTCAGCATCAGGTTCATGAAGCTGTCATCGGGGTTTGCCTCGTTGTGTAAACCGGTTGGTGCTCCACTGAGACTCATCACGCTAACGTTAGCCTCAGATTCACCCGTCAGGCTGATTTGGCAAGCCTGACTTGAGGAGCTTTTCAGATATTCCTTTTCATCAGAAGATGGCACTTTAACCTTGCTTTGTGACGCGTTGTCAGAGGAAGAGTTTGAGTCCAACTCTACGTCGCCAATCTCTTCTTTGTACATGTCTTCGATCATTGGCTTCCAGAGATGGACACGCGCATTGATGAACCAATATGAAATCTACAGAAAAAAGAAGGAAGAACATGGACAGTTTAGATTTTTTAAGATAATTTGTACGAGTTTAGATAAATGATATTTTCCATGATTCTTGGCTTTCCTTCTTTTCCCTATAACCCTCTCTCATTTTTCCGGTTCTATCTGTTTTTTTCTTTACTTTCGTTTGTCTCTTTGGTACTCGTGGGTTCCATCTCTAGCCTGTGCCAACTTGCTTAGGATTAAAGGCTTTATTGTCGTTGTTGATATTTTCCATGATTCGATACAGAACACAAACTACTACAAAAAGACTGGAAGCCATCTTTCTCTCTACTCGTTGAGAATTATAGAGCAGAAATTGTTAGCATATGTTGTCCATTTGTCCAAGAATAGTGCGGTTGCAGGGTCTCCTAAAGTTTTGTTTGTCGATTGAATGGAATTAATGATATCCCACTTGCTGATTCCAGACAAAAGGCTGGTTGAGATTTTAAAAGCATTAGAATGTTTGTGGCACAATCATATACAATTTATGCACAAACCTGTGTAATCCTTCCAATTACTTTTTTAGATAATGGAAAATGTTTCTCGGCCTCTACATTACTTTTTTCCTTCCAATTACTTAGTATGGGTTTGCTTAATATCATGGCATATGCCAATGATTAATTGTTGATGTGGTGGTCAAGAAAATCATAATCAAACAAAGATACCTGACTTTTTGTTAAGCCTGTTTGTGTTGCTAACATTATCTTTTCAGAATCTTTTGGGTACCTAAAAGGGCGAAAGAGTGTCATGAAAACAACAGCAAAAAAAGGATGAGTGAAAATATTTATATAAATATAAACAACTTACGGGTGAAGGAAGTGTTCAAAAAGCCGAGCGCGGAGAATGGAGACTGAATTTTCAGGCAGGCCCCTCCGTGGTCTCCAAGCATTTTGCTGTAACATACCATACTGTTGGAAAGCTCCCCTGTTGCTTTAATTGCTGGTCGATGTAACGAAGACGAGTTAATGTTCCCTCTTCTCCAGATGTATTGTCACCCTCACCAAGTTTCTTCCCGATAATACTGATTTGATCGTTGATAGCATCCTTCAAACATCGGAAATGCCTTGATATTGTCTGAAGCGCAGCCGTGGTATAAGGCTTCGCAGCTCCAGATCCAGCAACCATATCAAAAGATGCGACTACAAGCTGCATCTGATGATAATAATGCTTGTACTTTTGGTCCAGCTGAAATATAAGATTAATTTAAAACAATGTACATATAGTTGCATTAATGAAACAATAAAATTGCACTTGTTCAGTGCAACAGCTGTTCTTATTGACCTGATATTCAGATCAGGTATATCTTGATGAGGGATAAATGTTTTTAGCTCTTGCCTTCGTCTGACTTTCTGATAGGGATATCTGATTTTATTCTGCATTTCTTGGTGATCAGTTGATCCTGAGCAATAGTTTGATGCATACAGCAGTAAAATATGATGAGCGTTTGTTCGGAGGATCCCAAGCTCAAAATGACCATCTACACGTTCAATTGTTCAAGCATTGTAAAATTGGTAAGATTGTAGGCAACTAGGCTTTGTTAATAAGGCTAAATCCACCTAGACTAACATTCCAGAGCCATGTTGTGAAGCGGTTGTTAGAAGCTGAAACAGAACCTTTGTGCACGACCTTTTGACCAGGAAGTCAGTATTTTTTACTAAATATTTAGCCCATGCCTCAAATGAAATCGATTGAGTAGGGATCTTAAGCATTTTAGAGACAACCAAAGACAGAAAATGAAGTTGACCTCTGCGTTCAGATCCACAGGAAAATGTAATCTGCAGTTGTCATTGGACAAAGTACTGCCGGAAAGATACAGTTTTTTGTTTTGCACGTAGTACGATATTATAAGTGAAACTAATATTCGTGAACAAGCCTAATAATCAGTCTATAGATCTCTTATACCAGCAATTTTTTAAATGAAAAACAACAGGGGATGCCTTGACGCAGCGGTAAAGTTGTTGCCTTGTGACCATGAGGTCACGGGTTTGCGGTCCTGAAAACAACCTCTTGCAGAAATGTAGGGAAAGGCTGCGTACAAAAGACTCAAATGGGTCGGACCCTTCCCCAGATGCTGCGCAAGCGGGAGTTACATGCACCGGACTGCCCCTTTCTTAAAAATAACAGGGGAGGCACAGCAATTAGTCAAGCAAAAGCATATCGTCGTGACACTTATACTTGATTTTAATGGTAAGGTATAAGTACAATCAACAAACCTCATCTAACATCGCCATAAGTTTTGCTATCTTATCCTGGAGCTCTTGCTTCTCAGCAGTTGAAAGCTCAGCTACCGAATTGGCGCCTGACTCTTGTGGATTGGAAGACATTCCCTCACTGTTCGTCCTCCCCTCTGCTTCTTTGACCTATGCTTTTCCTGCTTCGGCATTGCCTTCGTCTGCTTTACACTTAACTTCGCTTATGTTGTAATGACATAGCCGGTCCCAAGCCCGGGTAAATGAGGAGGGGTTGTGATAGGCTTGGCGAGCCAACAACTACACTTAGCCATTCTCATGGAAATGAAATCCAATAGAAATTCGTTGAGGCGTAACCCTCTTAGCGACGCGCCATATCAGAACCCGGGTATGGTGTTAAGTGGACAAGGGTCGGGTCGCCACCGCCTTAGTGGCGTGCCATATCGGAACCCGGATATAGTGTTAAATAAGCAAGGGCCGGATCGCCACCACCTTAGTGGTGCGCTACATTATCGCCCGGATGTAGTGATAAGTGAGCAAGGGTCTCTGCATCTTACTCGACGGGTGCAAAGCGTAAGGAAGCTAGCCGAGGAACATAGATTTCGGGCGGGTAGTTGGAATGTAGGATCCTTAACGGAGAAGCTACGTGAGTTAGTAGATATTGCCATTAGGAGACGAGTAAATATCCTTTGTATACAAGAGACTAGATGGGCGGGTCGAAAGGCGAGAGAAGTCGAGAATACCGGTTTCAAGCTATGGTATTCTGGATCGACTGGGACTAGGAATGGCGTAGGTGTTCTAATAGATAAGAGTCTTAAGGATGGAGTAGTGGATGTTCGAACACAAGGAGATAGAATCATCTTAATCAAGATAGTAATTGGGGACATTGTCTTGAACGCCATTAGTGCTTATGCTCCACAAGTTGGGCTCAACATGAGTGCTAAGAGGCAATTTTGGGAGGACTTAGAGGATATGGTTAGTAGTGTACCGATAAATGAGAAACTCCTCATAGGAGGAGATCTCAATGGTCATGTGGGTGCAACTAACCTAGGATTTGAGAGAGTACATGGAGGCTTTGGATGCGGCGATAGAAATCAAGAGGGTAAGGACATCCTAGACTTTGCCGTAGTCTATGATCTGTTGGTAGCTAACACCCTATTTAGGAAGAGGCAATCTCACCTAGTGACCTTTAGTAGTGTCCAACACTCTAGCCAGATTGACTTTATCCTCACTAGCAGAAGGGATAGACGGGAGTGTCTAGATTGTAAGTTGATCTCTGGGGAGTGTATAGTGACACAACATAAGCTTGTGGTAGTTGACTTTCGCTTCCATACATGTTCTTTGCCGGACAAAGGTGTCAACATCACAAGAACAAAGTGGTGGAAGTTGAAAGAAGAATCACAAGAATCCTTTAAAAATAGGGTGATCACAGAAGGACCCTGGGCAGAAAATGGAGATACAAATAGTATGTGGGTGAAGATGGTAACTTGCATTAAGAAGGTAGCTAGTGAGGTGTTCGGTGTGACAAAAGGAAAGAAACTTGTAGATAAAGACATTTGGTGGTGGAATGAGGATGTACAAAAGGCCATTAAGGAGAAGGAGTGTTACAAGAGTTGGCATAATGATAGAAGCGCAAGCAACATGATTAAGTACAAAGAGGCTAAGAAAAAGGCAAGGCGGGCTGTGAGTAAGACAAGAGGACAGGCCTATGATGAGTTATATGAGAGACTAGAGACAAAAGAAGGTGAAAAAGACATATACAAGATAGCAAAAATCCGCAAGAGAAAGATGAGGGATTTCAATCAAGTTAAATGCATCAAAGATGAGACTGACCGCATTCTAGTGAAGGATGATGAGATTAAGAATAGATGGCGGGATTACTTTAATGGGCTATTCAATGATGGGAATGGGAGCACTGTGGTTGAGTTGGATGACTCCTTTGATGACTCTAACAGACGGTTCGTGCGGAGGATACAAGAGTTTGAGGTTAAGAAGGCCTTAAAAAGGATGAAAGGAGGAAAGGCCCTCGCCCTGATGATGTCCCTATTGAGGTGTGGAGATGCCTTGGGGACGTGGCAATCGTATGGATCACAAAGCTATTCAACCATATTTTTCAGTCAAACAATATGCCTGAAGAATGGAGGAAAAGTATATTAGTACCTATCTTCAAAAATAAAGGTGATATTCAAAGTTGTACTAATTATCGAGGGATTAATCTTATGAGTCATACTATGAAGCTTTGGGAGAGAGATGCCTGAAGAATGGAAGGACTTGCATATGGTGTTCATTGACTTGGAGAAGACGTACGACAAGATATCAAGGTCAGTCATGTGGTGGGCACTAGAGAAACATAAATGTAAAAGCCCAAGAAAAGGGACTTGTAAAAAACTTTTCTTCATCTCACAACACCACAGTTTTTATTGTGGACACCTTAGGAAATGTTGTGAAGAGCATATCACCTCCATCAAAAGAATGATTAGAGGGGAAAGCCTTCACTTTCACAAAGTAGGGTTTCTACACATGAACATGAGAAGTTGAGCTCACCCCTAGAATTTAAAAAGTCTTGGGAAGGTTCAGTCCAAAGCTCATGCAAATTCAACACTTTTTGAGGCACTTTTGGGTTATTTCAAAAGGAGGCCAATTTGAATGTAAATTCAAATTGCAGCAACTTTCATCACCCAAATTCAAAAGTTAGCCCCATATCTACACTCAGCACATTTTTCTGAGTAAACCCACCAAGTTTCATCTCCATTGGAGCTCATCTTGTCAAGAGCTAAGTTTGCAAGAATTCAAAACTGAATTTGAATTTCAGTTTGAATATGAAGCAAACTTGACCAAACAAAGTTTGAATTTGAGAACTCAAATTCAAACCAATACTTGGAGGCTAAGTCTCTCATTAAATGGAGAGTAGCTGAGATATTTGCAGCAGAATTTGGAAAAAGAGATTAGGGGGGAGAGGGGGCCCACAAGTCAGTGGGAGGACTGTTTCCCAAACCGAGCGTGGCTGTTTTCTTCCGACGTCGGTCGAACACCTCGCGCCAGCTGCGGACAGCACCGGCGTCCGACCGCCTCACCTCGCCACCTCCTGCTCGACGACCGAGCGCACGCGTGCCCGACGCGGTTTAAGTCCCCAGCCCACGTGAGCCAGCCTCATCTCCTCCGCTTTGCCCGTTCCTACCCGAAACGAAAAACGACACCGCCGCTCCCCTCGGCTCCTCGTCGCGCCGTTGATCCAGGCGACCTCGCGACCGGAGTTCAACAGCAAATACACGCGCCGGGGACTGCTCGAGATCAAGGTGAAGACCCTACCCTCTTCCATGCTTTGTAGGGGGAGTATTTCCCCGTCTAGTCCTCGGTGCTCGACAAAAACGAGTGAGCAGAAATGCCGAAATTCGCGGCGATCGGTCCTGCACAGCGTAAACCCAGCTGAGCATAGGTTCTACACGCCCCCACGGCCACCTAGGATCCAAAACCATCGAAAACCATCGAGCCTTTGCGCTGATATCCAAGTTTTTCGAGCAACAGTCGATATCGGGCCTAGGTCGACGGTGAGGTCCCAGTTCCGGCTATTTCCATGCCCAACCGAGCTCATATTCGTGCGCACCATGCCACGGTGGAGCTGTAGGAGCAAACCGCTTGAGAAATAAGGCCCGGAGTAGCCCGGACGACGTCACCGGAGCAGAGGGAGGCTCTGTCGCCGTCGCGGGCATAGTTCCGGCCATTGCCGAGCTCCGGTGAGGGCACCAGCGTGTTCTCCGAGTCGAGTTAGGCACAGGCGGCAAGTTTTGTCAAAGGTCGGGCGGGGAAATGCCCGGCGGCGAGCGCTCCGGCGAAGCGCCGCCGCGGGAACTGCGGGAGAGCGCGAGGTAGACGAAGGGGGGGCCGGGTCTACCGGTCAGCCTCTGATCTCGCGCGGGGATCGGGTTTGCGGCCGGGATTCAGTGCGGCAGCGCGGGTAAAACCCCGTGGGCCGCGGTGTGGCCGTTTTCTGAGTGGGCCGGCTCGAGGAGTGGGTCCCACCCGCAGGATTTAAACATTTTTGGAATTTCCAGTTTTAGTGCAAACTTTAGAACCCCATAACTTTTGCTAGGAATCTCCGAATTTAGTGATTCAAATTGGGTTGGATTCATCTTGCCTAGCTCTGTCCAGATATACAACCCAATTTGTATGAAACCCATTAATTAATTCTGGAAAATTCTTTAAAGCTTTTGAGCAAAAGAATTTTTGAGGGAGTTTGGTTCATCCAAAAATCCCCAAATTTTGCCAGAATGTTCTTTAGGACCTTAGTAAACCCCTGTAAAAGTTTCAGACCATTTGGAGTTGATTTGGTCAGAGCAATTCAAATTGGAAGGTGCTGTGTTCATTTGAATGCAGAAACATTTTCAGAGAATTTCCAAAACTTGGAAATTCAATTCTGGGCAAAACCTTGACTCCAAAAATGCTAGGAAAATTCATGCAAACTCTATGAGCTATAATAGAAATTGTAGTTCATTAAGTTGAGCATGAACAGGGGTATTACCTCAGAATTAATTCTTCCTTGCTGATTTGCCAAGAGAATTATTCTGAGCAAACCACTCCATGAAAAGTGCTAATGTTTGGTCCAGAGAGTTTTCTTGTGACAAAGAACTCACACAAAAATTCTCAGCTCTATTGGAGCTCTAGATCACCCCTGTCCTGTTTACCCACTTAAGGGATTAAGATGGAAAAGGGGGGAAAACCACTTAGCATTTAACCATGTGACTAAGTCCAAACCAAACCACCAACACCAGTTCATATTTAAATTCTTAAACAAAGTTCCAGGTGTTAGAGGCTGATTATTAGAACCAATAGTAGAAGTTTTACTCTAAAACTCACATTTGCATCTAAATTAACGTATAGTATTTCATTAACGTGTAGCCGTTGAAGAAGAGACTCCGGAAGTGCTGGACTTCCTTCTTCCGGACGAAGAACTAACTCCTGACCAGCAGCAACAAGGCAAGCCCCGGTTTGCATTAACCTTTTTATAAGTTTTCTTTTGTTTACATGAGTCGTGTGAAGTATGATTGTGCATTAGGTGTAGGATGAATGGAACCCCACTTGCATAACCAAAGGTTCCTAAAAGAGTGAGGGTAGTGTCTAAGACCTCGAGTAGACATGCTATGCTTAATGAGTCATAGGACTTCGGTACAAGTCGAGTAGTTGGAATCTACTCGCGAGATAGGCCTGGGACACACGGGTTCGGTGGAGTGATGTGAGATCACTTTAGTAATGAAAATGAGACTAGGCAGGGACTAGGGCGTAGCAAGAGAGAGTCTTGTGTGCGCAGCCCTGCCCGTGTCGATTGAGGACCGATCCGTGTGCGGCCCTGCTGAACAAGTATTGAACGTACCGAAGGCATATCGGATATATGGGCCCCGATAAACCGATGTAGCCTAAACCTCCGGGCGTCGAGGCATAGCACACCGATTTATAGGTGTAGGTTGAGGGCAGCAAGGTGGAAATCTGCCAACGGGCATAGAGAGATGCTCTGTGTGGGGAACCTCCTGCTCGTTTCGGTGCGACCGGTTCGACGTTTGGGCTGTTGGGTGAAAGGTTGTCCCGTACGACATCGAGTGAGCGTGCTGTGCAGCTCCACGGGTGGGCGTACGTGACGTGCTCTTTGGGTTTTCCCTGCAGGTGTATATCGAGTCGATTCGCCGTCCCTCGCGGTGACGAGTACTGCTTGTTCACTGCGTCGTAACGTAGACTAATGGATGAAATATGTTGATTCAATGATGCTGATTGAGATAATTGTATTGCTACATGTGTGCCACCAAATACTGCTTACTAAATTTCAGATTTCATGAACTGTTAACTTGTTGCTAAAAGATGAACTAAGGATGGACTTGTAGGCGTGTCGTTTTGCTGAAATGTTACTATCCTATGTCCATTGTACACCTCATGTAGAGTTTCATGCTTAGGTGAGTCGGTTAAGCCTTGCTGAGCCTTCGTGCTCATGGTTGCTGCTTAAGTGTTTTTCAGGTGAGGAGCCACCCACGGACTCGGAGTACGAGTCCACCGGCGAGGGTTACCCTCCGTCGGGGACCACGGCTGAGTGGGAGCCGTACACGCCGCGCTGAGCTGAGGAGTGCAGCTAGTGTGGGTTGCCCTAGGGCTTGGCAACCAACTTTTGCTAGATAGGCGGGCGTGAGTTGTGTAGTGTAGACTTCCGCTGTGTAACATAAACAATAGTTGTAACTGAAGTTTGTACCTGTTTGTACAGTTTCACTTGTTTCCCATGTAATATATTATGTTCTTATGACGTGTGCTGTCGGGTGTCGCATCGCGCGGCACCACCCTCTGTGATCCTGGATGAGCGGATTCCGGTCCGCCACAGCCTGGTATCAGAGCTGCAGTGGGGATAGCACAGTACTTAAGGACTGCATTATGGGAAAAACTTAGGTATACGGTGAGGAATCGGTAGTTGCCCAAGTAAGGACTATATTAGCCTAGTTACTTAAAGTGGCAAAGACTAACTTATGTGTTATAATTCTGAATTTCAATTATGTAACGACGCACCTACGCTCTGGTAAGTATGGTAAGGAACGCTACCGAAAGCGGTTCAATTTCGGTTAGCTCCCCTGACGAGGAAAGTGGTTCAGGGTTAGATCTCACAGCTTGGTGTGAGATGTTAATATGAAACTCTTGGACTCTTCATGTCCCTGAGTTCATATGAAACGCTGATCCCTAGCGTGCATTAGGCAAGTAAGCGGAGACCCCATCGCGTGGTCAGTAACGCGAGAGTGTGTTCGTCTGGAAATAGCCCAGGAGGACATACGCAGCGCTTGCCATCGGCGTGCCCTGCAGGGCAGTAGGTGGTATCTGTTGGGTTGATAACATTCCCAACCGTGATGACCCGTTCATGACATACTCGGGTTCCCCGTCGTGTGGTGTTGAAACACGATCACGTGCCTTGAGACGTGACTTAGCTCAAGGACGGCCGTATGACAATGATACGGGCGTTTGTATTTACTTTTAGATATGGAACTGCCTGAAATGAACAAACTTTGAGTGCACCATCATTGTGTGGTCTTCTGCAGGTACTAACCACGTATGTATCCGTGTAGAAAACGTGTGCGAGAGACCGTTTAGTGCCACACTTGAAACGTATATACCGGTATGATCCGGTTAGGATTTTCTTTTGTGAGGAACGTAGTACCGAGATATTGTAGGCATATGCATGAGTATAATGATAATAAAGAATTAAAATCTATAGGTTCAACAGTTAGGACCCTGGTTGGGTATAAGAATGGGATAGTGATGAGTGTAGTTCCAAAAAGACTGAAAAACAGAGTGCTCTGTTTTGGGCAGCATGTTTGCTGATCTTCAACAGGGCATAACTCACAGGTCTTTTAGCCCAGGGAGGTGTGCTACATAGCTCTGGAAAGGTATGCAAGTACTCTACAACTTTGTTGTAGACTTCCAGAGCTGAAACTCGCCTTAAGATGGCTGAAATCCCAGAGGAATGTAAACTGTCCAGAACCAGGGCAGAGTAAAACATCCTCTGAACTGATCTGTTTTTCAAACATAACTCCCAGTAGAAAAATCTAAAATTGTCATATAATACATCCTTAGAAGGAGTAGAAGATGTGCGACACCTTTGCAATTCAAAGTTTCTGAAATTTCAGCACAAAATTTAGTGGAAATCAGGGTTGGAAACAGCCACATCCAAGGGAGGTGCTGTTAAAATTCTTCCAGAAATTCTGCTAACTTTGAATTAACATAACTTTTTAATCAAAGCTGATCTGGGGACAAATGAGTACTCGTTGGAAAGATACTGAAGTTAACTTGAACTTTGGTATTCAACTTGAGTCATGAAAATGCCCAGAACCAGATCAAAACTTGGAATAGGTAGCAACTGGTCATTCTGACAGAAGAATGACAGTTGAACTCATTGAAAAGGGTGTTGTACCCTAAGGGTGTTATACGTGATGACAACGCAATAATAATGTCTCGTAGAGACCAAACCCAGTTATGGTGAGCTTCCAAACAGGGGGTTCATCAAGTTGGATTAAACTAACTTGTGTTTGGTCTGGTAATGGTGTAGCTTGTGCAAAGTTATTACATTATCTACTTACGAGATATTTCGCACGTTTGGTTGTCATAATGTTTTTACGCCCAGTTCTATTGGACTGCATGCCAAATGTTGCGGGACTGATGTTTAATGTCGTATGGTTGCAGATGGTTCGTACTAGGACCACGCACGAGGTTGGTGGCTCTAGCCAAGGTGGAGGCGATGACTCCCAGCCACCGGCCTACGACAGCACCCCGCAGCAGCAGCCACCACCGCCGCCTCCGCTTACTCTAGCGGATGTGATAGCGGCATTGGTGGGAGGTCGTGAGGAGCAGACCGACCTGCTCCGCACGATCGTGCAGAATACGTCCCAGGCGGGAGGACGTCAAGAGCGAGGGCCTCGCGAGCCCCGCGAAGTGTCGTACTCGGATTTCATGAGTACGCACCCTCCAGTGTTCACCGAAGCCGAAGAACCACTGGAGGCGGACAACTGGCTGCGGACTATCGAGTCCAAGTTCGGGCTGCTCCAGTGTACGGAGCGGCAGAAGACGCTGTTCGCAGCACAGCAGCTCCACGGTGCCGCTGGTGCGTGGTGGGCGAATTATGTCGCCTCACGTCCGGCTGGCCATGCCGTGGAATGGCAAGAGTTCCGGGAGGCGTTCCGCGCCTATCACATTCCTCCCGGAATAATGAAGAGGAAGTTCCAAGAATTTTTGGAACTGAAGCAGGGCGGGAGGAGTGCCCACGACTACTCCCGTGCCTTCAACCATCTGGCGCAGTATGCGTCAGACTACATCTCCACGGAGGAGAAGAAGAGGGAGCACTTCTATCGGGGGTTACATCCCGAAATAAAGACCCACCTCGTACAATGGAACCGCGGCACATTCAACGACCTAGTCAATGCCGCCATCATGCAAGAGGACGCTCAGCGGGAGTTAGCAGCTGAGCAGAGGAAGCGTAGCGCTCCACCTAGCAGCGGTGGGAGTGGCGCTCCCCAGAAGTACCGTATGGTGTATCGGACACCATCCGGGCAGCAGTGGCAACCACCGGCGCGACCGCAACGGTTCGGGGGACGTCCCTTTCAGGCACCTCCGTTCCGTCCGCCGATGCCACCACCAAGACAGCAGCAGCAGCAGACGGTACCCCGGGCGTTTCCACCGCCACAACGCGCCCCAGGTTTCCGTCCACCGATCAGCGGGGGACCGCCCCGTTTCACCTGCTTCACGTGTGGCCAGGCGGGCCACTTTGCGAAGGACTGCCCCCAGGGGCAGCAGAGCAGCGGGCAAGCCCAGTTCCAGGGCGGTGCTCGAGGCCGACCTCCGGTGAAGAAGGTTGGTCAGCGGACTGGGGGTGTCCGCAACCTCGACAGTGAGGACGCCCCAGAGGGAGACAACGTGCTGGCGGGTACGTTTACTCTCAACCATCAAGCCATCGTCATATTATTTGATTCGGGTGCAACCCACAGCTTTATAAGTGCATCCTATGTGGCTAAACATCAATTGCAAGTCTTCCCAACCGACTGCACTTATATGATATGCTCACCGGGAGGGAAGATTTCAGCTAATATGATGATTCCAAAGGCACCTCTGTGCTTAGGTGGGAAACTATATCCCACCACCTTGATAATCCTTATGGGACAAAAGATTGATGCAATCTTAGGGATGTCATGGCTGCAATACCATGGCGCTGTCCTAGAGACTCGGACACGGACGGTTCACTTAAATTCTCCATTCCACCGTCCGCATTCCATGGTGTTAGACATGCCAGTCCGGGAAGTTTTAGCAATTAATAATGCTGAGGTTCTCAAGTTAGAAGACATCCCCGTAGTCCGGGAGTATCCCGACGTGTTCCCGGACGATCTTCCGGGCATGCCACCTGAGCGGGATGTCGAGTTCAAGATCGAGCTCGCACCCGGGACTACGCCCATATCACGGAGACCATACAAGATGGCTCCAAATGAGCTGGCGGAACTGAAAGAACAGCTCAATGATCTGTTGAGCAAGGGTTTCATTAGGCCGAGTTCCTCGCCTTGGGGATGCTCGGCGCTATTCGTGAAGAAAAAGGATGAGACCCTGAGGCTGTGTGTGGATTACCGGCCGCTCAACGCCGTCACCATCAAGAATAAGTACCCACTGCCCCGTATTGACATCTTGTTTGATCAACTGGTGGGGGCAAGTGTATTCTCAAAGATGGACCTTCGCTCTGGATATCACCAGATCAAGATCCGGGCGGAGGATATCCCGAAGACGGCGTTCTCGACGAGATACGGCTTATACGAATATCTCGTCATGTCCTTTGGTCTCACAAATGCTCCAGCCCATTTCATGTATCTCATGAACTCGGTGTTCATGCCGGAGCTGGACAAATTCGTGGTAGTGTTCATCGACGATATCTTGGTTTACTCCAAGACAGAAGCCGAGCATGCCAAACACTTACGGATCGTTCTTCAACGATTGCGAGACCACAAGCTCTACGCCAAGTTCAGCAAATGCGAATTTTGGATCAGCCAAGTGCCATTCTTGGGACATATCATCTCAGCTGAAGGCATTGCGGTTGACCCAAGTAAAATCGAGCAAGTGTTGAAATGGAAAGCTCCCACTTCAGTTCATGAAGTCAGAAGCTTCCTCGGGTTAGCGGGATACTACCGGAGGTTCATTCCGAGCTTCTCCAAGCTCGCTAAGCCGATGACAGAGTTGCTGAAGAAAGGGACAAAATATGTTTGGAACACCGCGTGTGAAGGAGCGTTCCGAACATTGGTGAAGCATCTCACAACAGCCCCGGTGTTAGCTCAGCCGGATACAACAAAGCCCTTCGACGTGTATTGTGACGCGTCCGGTATTGGGCTTGGCTGCGTGTTGATGCAGGAAGGACGTGTGGTCGCTTATGGCTCACGCCAACTTCGGAACCATGAGCAGCACTACCCGACTCACGATCTTGAACTTGCTGCCGTGGTGTTGGCGCTAAAAATGTGGAGGCACTATCTCCTGGGGAACTTGGTGCATCTCTACACCGACCACAAGAGCTTGAAATACATTTTCACCCAGAAGGAGCTGAACATGAGGCAGAGGAGGTGGTTAGAACTGATCAAAGATTATGAAATTGAGATCCATTACCACCCCGGCAAGGCGAATGTGGTTGCCGACGCGCTGAGTCGGAAATCGCATGTCCATCACCTCACCATTACACCGGTGGAGGAGGAAGAGCCAAGTTTATACTTGGTTCCTTATGGATCGCTGTACAACCTTGCCCTCATCCCTACTATTAGGGAGGACATCATTGCAGCTCAGAAAACGGATAAAGGCATGGCACATCTCCGGAGACGGATAGAAAATGGGGAAATTAAATGTTTCCGGAAGGATGATGAGGGGACGCTGTGGTTCAATGACCGCATAGTCGTACCCCGAGATATGGAGTTGAGGAAAAAGATCCTCGATGAAGCTCACTTGTCCAAATACTCCATTCATCCGGGCAGCAACAAAATGTACCAAGATTTGAAAAAGAAATTTTGGTGGACACGGATGAAGCGGGAGGTAGCTAAGTACGTATCCGAGTGCGATACGTGTAGACGAGTGAAAGCTGATCACATGAAGAAATCAGGGCTGTTGCAACCCCTGAAGATCCCGGCATGGAAATGGGAAGATGTGAGCATGGATTTCATTGTAGGATTACCTCTAACAGCCAACAAGCATGATTCCATATGGGTAATCGTTGATCGGTTAACCAAGACGGCTCACTTCATTCCGGTGAATACACGTTACAATGCCGGCAAATATGCGGAGCTATACATAGCAAAGGTTCTATGCCTATACGGGATACCCAAGACCATTGTCTCAGATTGAGGTGCATTATTTGTATCTCGCTTTTGGGAGCAGCTACACGCTGCATTGGGTACTAAGTTGATCAGGAGCTCCGCCTATCACCCTCAGACGGATGGTCAGACAGAAAGGGTGAATCAAGTCCTGGAAGACATGTTGAGAGCATGTGCCATCCACCATGGTAGGAACTGGGATGATCACCTACCATTGGCGGAATTCTCGTACAACAACGGTTATCAGGCGAGTATCAAAATGGCACCCTATGAAGCTCTCTACGGTCGTAAATGCCGCACCCTATTAAATTGGTGCGAGTCCGGTGAAAGGGTCACATTCGGGGTTGATGTGGTGAACGACGCCGAGGAGCGCGTTCGGACAATTCAAGCCAATTTGAAGGCCGCTCAATCCCGACAGAAGAGCTACGCTGATAAGAGGCGTAGGCCGTTGCACTTTGACGTTGGGGAACACGTGTACCTCCGCGTGTCTCCAATGAAGGGCGTGCACCGATTCGGTGTGAAGGGGAAGCTCGCTCCCCGTTTCATTGGACCCTACGCTATCACTGAGAAGTGTGGACCAGCAGCGTATCGATTGGAGCTACCGGCATCTCTGGCTGGTGTCCATGATATTTTCCATGTTTCGCAACTGCGAAAATGCTTGAAGCATACAACTGCTGTTCCTACCGAAGCCATCGGCGAGCTGAAGCCGGATTTAACATATGATGAATATCCGGTGGGAATTCTTGATGAGAAAGCCAGGACCACGCGTAGCAGAACGTTGTGGTTCTACAAAATACTCTGGAGTAACCACACCGCCGAGGAAGCGACGTGGGAGAGCGAGGAGTTCCTTCGCTCAAATTACCCGGAGTTCTTGGCTTCTCAACACGGGTAAGTCCCTATTACATCGCTATCTCTTCTTTTATAATCTCGGGACGAGATTCTTTTATGGGGGGAGGGATGTAAAAGCCCAAGAAAAGGGACTTGTAAAAAACTTTTCTTCATCTCACAACACCACAGTTTTTATTGTGGACACCTTAGGAAATGTTGTGAAGAGCATATCACCTCCATCAAAAGAATGATTAGAGGGGAAAGCCTTCACTTTCACAAAGTAGGGTTTCTACACATGAACATGAGAAGTTGAGCTCACCCCTAGAATTTAAAAAGTCTTGGGAAGGTTCAGTCCAAAGCTCATGCAAATTCAACACTTTTTGAGGCACTTTTGGGTTATTTCAAAAGGAGGCCAATTTGAATGTAAATTCAAATTGCAGCAACTTTCATCACCCAAATTCAAAAGTTAGCCCCATATCTACACTCGGCACATTTTTCTGAGTAAACCCACCAAGTTTCATCTCCATTGGAGCTCATCTTGTCAAGAGCTAAGTTTGCAAGAATTCAAAACTGAATTTGAATTTCAGTTTGAATATGAAGCAAACTTGACCAAACAAAGTTTGAATTTGAGAACTCAAATTCAAACCAATACTTGGAGGCTAAGTCTCTCATTAAATGGAGAGTAGCTGAGATATTTGCAGCAGAATTTGGAAAAAGAGATTAGGGGGGAGAGGGGGCCCACAAGTCAGTGGGAGGACTGTTTCCCAAACCGAGCGTGGCTGTTTTCTTCCGACGTCGGTCGAACACCTCGCGCCAGCTGCGGACAGCACCGGCGTCTGACCGCCTCACCTCGCCACCTCCTGCTCGACGACCGAGCGCACGCGTGCCCGACGCGGTTTAAGTCCCCAGCCCACGTGAGCCAGCCTCATCTCCTCCGCTTTGCCCGTTCCTACCCGAAACGAAAAACGACACCGCCGCTCCCCTCGGCTCCTCGTCGCGCCGTTGATCCAGGCGACCTCGCGACCGGAGTTCAACAGCAAAGACACGCGCCGGGGACTGCTCGAGCTCAAGGTGAAGACCCTACCCTCTTCCATGCTTTGTAGGGGGAGTATTTCCCCGTCTAGTCCTCGGTGCTCGACAAAAACGAGTGAGCAGAAATGCCGAAATTCGCGGCGATCGGTCCTGCACAGCGTAAACCCAGCTGAGCATAGGTTCTACACGCCCCCACGGCCACCTAGGATCCAAAACCATCGAAAACCATCGAGCCTTTGCGCTGATATCCAAGTTTTTCGAGCAACAGTCGATATCGGGCCTAGGTCGACGGTGAGGTCCCAGTTCCGGCTATTTCCATGCCCAACCGAGCTCATATTCGTGCGCACCATGCCACGGTGGAGCTGTAGGAGCAAACCGCTTGAGAAATAAGGCCCGGAGTAGCCCGGACGACGTCACCGGAGCAGAGGGAGGCTCTGTCGCCGTCGCGGGCATAGTTCCGGCCATTGCCGAGCTCCGGTGAGGGCACCAGCGTGTTCTCCGAGTCGAGTTAGGCACAGGCGGCAAGTTTTGTCAAAGGTCGGGTGGGGAAACGCCCGGCGGCGAGCGCTCCGGTGAAGCGCCGCCGCGGGAACTGCGGGAGAGCGCGAGGTAGACGAAGGGGGGGCCGGGTCCACCGGTCAGCCTCTGATCTCGCGCGGGGATCGGGTTTGCGGCCGGGATTCGGTGCGGCAGCGCGGGTAAAACCCCGTGGGCCGCGGTGTGGCCGTTTTCTGAGTGGGCCGGCTCGAGGAGTGGGTCCCACCCGCAGGATTTAAACATTTTTGGAATTTCCAGTTTTAGTGCAAACTTTAGAACCCCATAACTTTTGCTAGGAAGCTCCGAATTTAGTGATTCAAATTGGGTTGGATTCATCTTGCCTAGCTATGTCCAGATATACAACCCAATTTGTATGAAACCCATTAATTAATTCTGGAAAATTCTTTAAATCTTTTGAGCAAAAGAATTTTTGAGGGAGTTTGGTTCATCCAAAAATCCCCAAATTTTGTCAGAATGTTCTTTAGGACCTTAGTAAACCCCTGTAAAAGTTTCAGACCATTTGGAGTTGATTTGGTCAGAGCAATTCAAATTGGAAGGTGCTGTGTTCATTTGAATGCAGAAACATTTTCAGAGAATTTCCAAAACTTGGAAATTCAATTCTGGGCAAAACCTTGACTCCAAAAATGCTAGGAAAATTCATGCAAACTCTATGAGCTATAATAGAAATTGTAGTTCATTAAGTTGAGCATGAACAGGGGTATTACCTCAGAATTAATTCTTCCTTGCTGATTTGCCAAGAGAATTATTCTGAGCAAACCACTCCATGAAAAGTGCTAATGTTTGGTCCAGAGAGTTTTCTTGTGACAAAGAACTCACACAAAAATTCTCAGCTCTATTGGAGCTCTAGATCACCCCTGTCCTGTTTACCCACTTAAGGGATTAAGATGGAAAAGGGGGGAAAACCACTTAGCATTTAACCATGTGACTAAGTCCAAACCAAACCACCAACACCAGTTCATATTTAAATTCTTAAACAAAGTTCCAGGTGTTAGAGGCTGGTTATTAGAACCAATAGTAGAAGTTTTACTCTAAAACTCACATTTGCATCTAAATTAACGTATAGTATTTCATTAACGTGTAGCCGTTGAAGAAGAGACTCCGGAAGTGCTGGACTTCCTTCTTCCGGACGAAGAACTAACTCCTGACCAGCAGCAACAAGGCAAGCCCCGGTTTGCATTAACCTTTTTATAAGTTTTCTTTTGTTTACATGAGTCGTGTGAAGTATGATTGTGCATTAGGTGTAGGATGAATGGAACCCCACTTGCATAACCAAAGGTTCCTAAAAGAGTGAGGGTAGTGTCTAAGACCTCGAGTAGACAGGCTATGCTTAATGAGTCATAGGACTTCGGTACAAGTCGAGTAGTTGGAATCTACTCGCGAGATAGGCCTGGGACACACGGGTTCGGTGGAGTGATGTGAGATCACTTTAGTAATGAAAATGAGACTAGGCAGGGACTAGGGCGCAGCAAGAGAGAGTCTTGTGTGCGCAGCCCTGCCCGTGTCGATTGAGGACCGATCCGTGTGCGGCCCTGCTGAACAAGTATTGAACGTACCGAAGGCATATCGGATATATGGGCCCCGATAAACCGATGTAGCCTAAACCTCCGGGCGTCGAGGCATAGCACACCGATTTATAGGTGTAGGTTGAGGGCAGCAAGGTGGAAATCTGCCAACGGGCATAGAGAGATGCTCCGTGTGGGGAACCTCCTGCTCGTTTCGGTGCGACCGGTTCGACGTTTGGGCTGTTGGGTGAAAGGTTGTCCCGTACGACATCGAGTGAGCGTGCTGTGCAGCTCCACGGGTGGGCGTACGTGACGTGCTCTTTGGGTTTTCCCTGCAGGTGTATATCGAGTCGATTCGCCGTCCCTCGCGGTGACGAGTACTGCTTGTTCACTGCGTCGTAACGTAGACTAATGGATGAAATATGTTGATTCAATGATGCTGATTGAGATAATTGTATTGCTACATGTGTGCCACCAAATACTGCTTACTAAATTTCAGATTTCATGAACTGTTAACTTGTTGCTAAAAGATGAACTAAGGATGGACTTGTAGGCGTGTCGTTTTGCTGAAATGTTACTATCCTATGTCCATTGTACACCTCATGTAGAGTTTCATGCTTAGGTGAGTCGGTTAAGCCTTGCTGAGCCTTCGTGCTCATGGTTGCTGCTTAAGTGTTTTTCAGGTGAGGAGCCACCCACGGACTCGGAGTACGAGTCCACCGGCGAGGGTTACCCTCCGTCGGGGACCACGGCTGAGTGGGAGCCGTACACGCCGCGCTGAGCTGAGGAGTGCAGCTAGTGTGGGTTGCCCTAGGGCTTGGCAACCAACTTTTGCTAGATAGGCGGGCGTGAGTTGTGTAGTGTAGACTTCCGCTGTGTAACATAAACAATAGTTGTAACTGAAGTTTGTACCTGTTTGTACAGTTTCAGTTGTTTCCCATGTAATATATTATGTTCTTATGACGTGTGCTGTCGGGTGTCGCATCGCGCGGCACCACCCTCTGTGATCCTGGATGAGCGGATTCCGGTCCACCACAATAAAGTGCCAACAAAGTACGTTACCCTTATCAAGGATATGTACAATAATGTTAGGACAAGTGTGCGCGTAAGTGATAGTGAGACTGATGCATTTCCTATCACGGTAGGACTAGATCAAGGATCAGCTTTGAGCCCATACATCTTTTCCTTGGTGATGGATGAGGTGTTGAAGGATATACAAGGGGATATCCCTTGGTGCATGCTCTTTGCCGATGATGTAGTGCTGGTAGATGAAACTAGGGATGGTGTTGATAAGAAATTAGAGTTATGGAGACAAACCTTAGAATCCAAGGGGTTTAGAATTAGTAGGACCAAGACCGAGTATATGAGGTGTGACTTTAGTGGTGTTGGTCGTGAAGAAGGAAATGTTAGTCTACAAGCACAAATAGTACCTAGAAGGGACTCTTTCCGATACTTAGGATCATTGTTACAAAACAATGGTGATATTGATAAGGATGTTTGCCACAGGATCAAGGTAGGGTGGATGAAATGGCGACAAGCCTCTGGAATCCTATGTGATAGGAAGGTCCTACAAAAGCTAAAAGGGAAGTTCTATAGGACGGTGATTATACTCGTGATGCTTTATGGGGCGGAATGTTGGCCAACTAAACGGCAACATGTCCAACAAATGAGTGTCGCACAGATGCGCATGCTACAGTGGATGTGCGGGTACACGAGAAGAGATCGAATAAGGAATGAGGCGATTCGTGATAGGGCAGGGGTGGCGCCAATTGAAGAGAAGTTAGTCCAATATCGACTAAGATGGTTTGGACATATCCAGTGGAGACCTCCAGAAGCACCGATTAACAGTAGGATTTTAAGAGGTAGAGAAAATATTAGGAGGGGTAGAGGACAACCAAGGTTGACCTCTGAGGATGTCACGTCTGGTTCTTGTAAAACAACCAAACATTCTACACATGTATGCCAGGATCAGTTAACCCATACACGGGGTAACAAAAATGATGTATCATGTATATAAAAGCCAAGTTTATTACAATCTCATAGTGAACTTATAGTCTAAAAAGGAAAGATACATAGCAGCGGATAATCTAAGCGTAGAGGTCCATCACAGGCGTTGTCCGGGGGCACGACGGCCTAGTACTGCGCACCGGGGTTGAAGCCATCGTCTTCATCGTACTCCACTCCATCTTCATAGCCTGAGCCATAATTATTTCCAAAGAGAAGCAATAAAGACACATGAGTATTTAGAGTACTCAGTGAGTGAGGGAAAGATATGACATGTAGGCAAATTCAAAAAATGTCAACTCGGCTAAAGCACTATGCAACATCCTATCCCTAAGTGGTAATAGCACCCTAATTACTAAGTGATTCTCACACCAGGTGTCACCCCAAAAATCCATTCCCACTGCCAACTAAATACAACCAACCTTTTCCCATAATCAACTAATCATGAAGGAGTTACTAGCCTGCTCTTGACCGTGAGCACGACTGCCTAGACAGTTTGGACTGTGCAGAGTTTGTACCCTTTACCCACAAGTTGTGATTTCGTCCCTTGTCACCAAGTGGACTAAAGTCTCCCTGATTGCACGTGATTCGCGAATCACATCTCACACTTCCTATGGTGTGTGGCCAGGGGATCACTATGAGGCCTTTATATTGCACTACCAAATCCCTGTACACCCGCTAAGGTTTCACCGCTAACAGCATACTTGGAGTCTATTTTACCTCCGCTGCAGAAGCCCGCTCTTGCGCCACACAAACATCTCAATGGTGTACACAAGATAAGGTAGAAGTCAACTTAATTGGCCAAACCGTTTCATACCGGTCTTGTGGTGGCACGATATAGCTAGATCACAGGATATCACGAACCGGTCCTTAGAATCTACTCAGGCACTAACCTCAAACCCGAGTCTCGTGCATACACACCAACCATATACCAACGAACCTGCTAGACTCCTATCACTACTAACCATGTATATACCATACATAACACCACACAATACTTCACAGATGATGATAATAGCATTAATGTAAAGTTTCCCCCATCCCATTTATCTAAGCAGGGCTAAGCAATGAGTAAATGACATAAAGTAAATCCCAACCAGATCTCTTTTTCCAGACTACAAGGAATAATATGGAAATTTTCTAGTAAACACCCTATCATAGGAATTCATATTAAGACGTGCATGCAAATTCTAATTAAATGCCTAGAACAGGAACAATGTGGTCAAGGACACTCGCCTCCGGAAAGTAGCTGCTGCTCTTCGACGTCAAAGTCTTGATCTTACAAATTAAAGGCCTGCTCCGAGACTGGCTCCACCCAATTCATCACACACATAGCCAAATAACAAGAAATAATTAAGACATGGCATTAAAGTATTCCATCCTTATAGATACATAAACATTACCCCTAAAACTAAGCATTTACTTTGTTAACATACATTTGTGATGTTAAAATCAACATTAAAAGTTAATATAGACATTTATGAATCTACTTTATGTAAAATCAACACTTAATATGGCCTAGGTGTAAAATTAGCATGTTGTGAAGGTCAATTGCATTATGCAAAGGTTAGTAAATAATTTTAATTACTTTAAGGGGGTTTTGGGTAATTATTAGCATGAACTGGGACTATTTTGTTATATTCCTGCAAAGATCATGGCTTAAAATGCTAAAATAAAATTTTTAAAGGTTAATTTTGCAAATACATGAGTACCAGGGGCGTTTCTGCTTATTTCCAGCATCATACAGGGGCTAAAACCTAATAAAAGTTAATTACAAGGGTAAATCTGCAAAAATAGTTTCCCCAGGGGCATTCTGGTAATTTTCCAGGGCCTAAAATGTTATAACAGAGGGTTCTAGAGTCCTTTTTCTAAAAACAGAGTGTCTAGGGGTATTTTATATAAAAACAGAAATACCCAGGGGCCTCAAAATGATTTTTCAGCAAGTATTGAGGGTTTTATTGCTAAAACGGAAAGTTTCAGGGGCTTTTGTGCTAAATCAGGGGCTTCAGGGGCCTTTTGGTAATTATTCAGACCACTCTAGGGTAAAAATTGTAAAAACAGAGGGTTAGAGGGGCCTAGGTGTCATTCTGCCACTAGTTTCCTAAATTCCTTTCGGCCGTCGCCCAAATCGTCGAGCTACAGCGCGGGTGCCTTATATGAAACAGGTATGCCAAGTGGAATTCTGAGTACGGCCGAACGTTCATTTTGAAAAGTAGAGAGGCAGTGTCAGCGACACACTTCTGACAAGTAAAAGGCATATTATCAGAAATTGAAACTCAAGAGAGAGAAAATTGTCCAAAAATTAAAATTTCAAACACTAGATGGGCTGCAAACCCATCTCTTCTTCTTCCTAGGCCGAACCTTGCACCCCACCGCAGCCCAGCTGCTCCCCTCCTTCTCCTCTCTCTGCCAGCGGGGCCTGCTTGTCAGCGTGGCCTTCGTCTTCCTTTCTCCTTCCTCCCCTGTTCCTCTCCCCCAATCTTCAATGTACGAGCGCCGATCACGCCGGAAACGTAAAACTGCTGAATCAATATCTGTCTTCATGGCCGTCCAGCCTTCACAGCCGCCACCCCTTGCTATATACCCCGGTACGCCCTAGGGATGGTCCCCTTTGCTCGCAAGAAGCCGCCGCCACTGGTTTCTCTCGGGTAGCCGTCGATCCACCTAAATTCCCTTCGGTCGTCGTCCAAATCGTCGAGCTAAATTGTCAAGAGCCTCCACGGGACCGCCGACAAGTGATTTCCAGTCTTAACCGACGTGGATCGCCGCTTGCAATACCACTGCACCGGTCACCGGTGAGTTTTCCGTCCATCGTCGACATTCCTCCATTTTCGTTGGGTTTTCCGCCCCACTGACAGCGTCTACACCTTCACCTGGGGATGGAAGCGTTGTGGACACGAAGACGTCGCGAGATCTTCACCGAGGCGACGTAGCACCAAAGACCCGAGAGGAATTCCGCCCCCTTCCGTCGCGAGCCTGTTTGTGCCGCCTCCCAACCTCCGGAATTGTCCTAGGTGAGCTTCGAGGTCCCCCTCCTTCGTTTTTGGCAACTAGCTTAGAGTTTAGAACACGGGAACACGAATCCGAGTGGGGATGAAAACGGTTAGAAACAGTCAGAAAATTAGTTAAATCGTTTTCATTTTCATATATAATTTTCGAAAACGGAGTCGGAATCGGTACCATCGGAAACGAATATGTTATCGGAAATTTTAGAAATATCGGAAACGGATATATCGGACCGGAAATCTATTGATATCGGAACGGTTACCATGTGTTTTTCTGGAAACAACACCCTAACTTCACTCTAGTAACCATAACAAATTAATAATAAGTAATGCAAGTAAAATATAATCATTCGTGGCATGCACCCTCATCCATATGTAGCCGATACAATAAAGTTAACTAAAAATAAAATATTATGTCATACATCTGTTTAAGTGTGTAGCCGACACTTCCCCCGGGCCTGCTCTGGGCAGCCCGCGGAGGTTCTTTTTCGGAGGGGCTAGTCACTCACGGAGAGATTCAACATTAGAGACGATTGAGGGAGAAGCTTGACACGGGGTTTTTTACGCGGTTCAGGCCGCCGGAGCGTAAAATCCTACGTCCATGGTGAGCAGAGTTGCTCGTTGTATTGCTTGCTTCTCAGAACCGGAGTCCTGAGCTTGAGGATGAGTCGAACCGCTAGGGTGCGAGAGTGTGTAAGAGGCCAACCCCTGCTAACGTTGCCTACCCGAGCCTTTTATAGTCCAAGGCTCGAGCGGCTTACAAGATGGGCCCGGGACCCGACAGGTGGTCCCGTGGAGATTGCCTGCCATCTACCGTATCTGCAGTTACGCCGGTAGTTGTCTCTGGCGAGGGCTTCCGAGTCTTCATTCTGCCACCCTGCCCATGCCGCAAGCTAGTTGTAGTGGTTGATGATGGCACGGGCGGCAGGGGATGTCTTGTCGCTGTGTTTATGGGCAGGCAGGCTCTGACGCGGCGCGCCAGTCTGCGACGTGACTGGGCGCAACGACACCTGACAGAGGCATGCTCCGCGTCTCCGCGCCTTGGGAAGGCGCGGGTCTTGAATACCTTGTACGGGCAAGGTATGGCACGTCTTTACTCTTGCTGCCTACCGCGCAGGGGCAGGCAGCGCTGCTCTGCTGGCCATGTGGCGGGCCCGGAGGTCCCCTCTGAGGAGAGGGAGGTCTGTCCCCGTGGTACACGTGGAGCCTTCGGAGCTCTCCCCGAGGAGGGGGGAGGTCCGGCTTAAGCTGGCCACGTGGCGGGCCCGGAGCTCTCCTCTGAGGAGAGGGAGGTCCGGCCCCGCAGGACACGTGGCGCCTCCGGAGCTCTCCCCGCGGAGGGGGGAGGTCCGGCTCAGTTGGCCATGTGGCGGATCCAGAGCTCTCCTCTAACGAGAGGGAGGTCCGGCCTCGCTGGACACATGGCGCCTTCGGAGCTCTCCCTGCGGAGAAGGGCGAGGTCCTTAGGCATTTTCCCCTGTGCGCGGTGGTACCCCGTATTGAGGGTACCGACAGTGGCCCCCGGGCCCATCTCGGGGGAGATAGCGAGCCCGAGGTGGGGCCCCCGTCTCTTCCACTCCACGCACCTTCTCTAAGACCCGCATTGACTGTTACCGGAGCACGAACAGTCGCGGGATCATGGGAGCGTGTGCCCACTTGATGGCTGCTTTTACTGCGGCAGCTCCCAAGGCTGCCACTTCTGCACGTCGCACCGCCTTTTCGGGAACCGCCGAAGCGTCTTGCCGGCTCGTCTCCTTGGGAGACTGACTTCTTGGCCCACCGCTTCAGCTGGATGGCTTGGGTCCACTTGTCATCGACGCTTGGTCTTGGAGCCGAAGCGGTTGTCCAAGCGGCGTATTCGAAGAGTTTCGAATCACCTTGAATCGCGCCTGGGAAGTTTAAAAGGGGATCTTACCCGCATCGCGGCTTCCCTTCGCACTTCCCAGCGCTTGCATCCTCCTTGAGTTCTTGCGCCCTTGTTTTCCCTGTTCTTGAGCTTCCTCCTGCCATGGCTTCCAACCTGCCTCCGTCGCGTCTCGCTCGGTCGGCCGAGCTCGGGTCAGTGAGCAGGCTGCTGGGCTGGCACACGGTGGAGCAGAAGCGCCGGCTCCGCCAGGGATCTCTCCCTCTGCTCCTGTAGAAGGGGGAAATGATCTTCTTCACTGCCTACGCCATGGCGGGGTTTGTCCCGCCAATTTCTTCCTTCTTCGTCATGCTGCTGGAGACGTACGGTCTCCAGCTCCACCACCTTTCCCCCAACTCCTTCGCGATGGCCGCCGTGTTCGTCCATTTCTGCGAGATGTTCATGGGGGTGCACGCTTTAGTGACGCTCTTCCGCTACTTCTTCGTGTTGCGGACGACCGAGCGCAGTTCGAAGACCCAACTGGGGGCGTACTACTTCTAGCATCGCTACAAGGATCCGAAGGCCTCTGGGTACCTTCCACCTTTCGGTGCGTTGAGGTGGGAAAACTGGAGGGAGAACTGGGTGATCATGGAGACCGACGAGCATGATCGCCTGCAGCTCCCAACTGCTGGCCTGACCACCGAGCGTCGGTTCTGGGAGGAGATCCCGGAGCTGGAGCAGGAGTACGCACCGGTCTTGGAGCGGATCCGGTTCCTGGCCAACGAGGGGCTGACGTCCCTGATGGTGCTGGTGGATTTCTTGTCGCTCCGTATTGCGCCCTTGCAGCAACGCAACCGCCCGGTGTGGTACTACACCGGCGAGCTCGACTGCACCAGGCTGGAGAGGGGTCTCGGCTCCGATCCTTCTGATGAAGAGCTGTACGAGATGGTGGGCAAGGTGAGCAGCGACTACGTCACCGACGGCGACCTCACCTTCCCGGCCTCTAGCACTCCCCTATTCTTGGAGCCGCAGAGGAGGGCAGAGTTGCTGCGGAAGATGTCGGATCTTGATGACATTGGGATCGCCGTTCGTCAGGTTGGGGATGCCCTCCGGAGGATCTCGATTCCCGGGATCAAGCACTCCGGGACGGAGCGCGAGGCGTCTGTCGCTGTCCAACCCACACCGAGAGTCAACGGGGCTCAGACCGTCGACAAGGGGAAGGGAAAAGAGCCGGCCCCCGGGCAGCCAGAGAAGAAACGTGCCCGGTCTCCTCCGAGGGCATCGCTTGCGCCAAGCCAGGGGGCCGGCGTACCCTTGCGCCCATCTCCCGGAGGCGCTGGTTCGTTGGGTGGCGACCCATAGAGACCCCGGGTCTCCCACTCCGGCGGGTCTCTTCTCGGACAACGGCGGTTGGAGGAGCCCCAGGCGTCTCGCCACCCTTCCTCAGGCGGGGGGGGGGGGGGGGGGGGGGGGGCTTCCAGGAAGGACGCTGGTGGGGCGACGCCCGGGAGTGTGCTGGGGGCTCAGACGCCACAGCCAGCGAGCGTTTCGACTGCAGGTCCTGGCGGTTCTGCCCCGGCCCAGAGGCCAGGGCTCCAAGCCCGTTGGAGCGCTCACGCCGCCCAGTAAGTGTTGAACCTTCTGGCTTGTAGATGTAGCGTTCCTTTCTCCTTTCTTAGCCTGAGAGCTCCTTTTGTCGGCAGGGACTCACCGGCTGCCGGGGGCGAGCCTATTCCCCGACCATCTCCAGCCAGCGGAGGCTCTGTGCCGCAACATCCGGGAGTTGCGGTGGTTCCGACGGCCCCCAAGTCGGCGAGGGCTTCTTCTGTGCCGGCGGGTTCACCCCCGCGGTGGCAGCGGCAGCACCTGCTCGTCCTCCTTCGCCAGCCCGGAATTCCGGTGCTGAGGTTGGAGGGGCTGCTGTGGGCGCAGCCGCTGGCCCCGTAGCTCCCCCGGTAGCGCCTCGCCTCAGCTGCCGAGGCACCAACACCTTCACCGGTCGTGGACGCGACAGGGGAGGTCAGGGGCGTGGATCCTTCCCCCGCTGCCCATATGGGATGCCTTGGGGCATGCTCATGCTGGCGTCCGGCAGGTCCAGGCTGCCTTTGAGCGGGAGCGGGAGGTGCTGGCTGGAGAGAGGGAGCGCCTTCTTAGCTGGGAGCATCTCCTAAAGCAGCGGACCCAGGAGGCTAAGGCAGAGCTCGACTCGAGGCAGTCGAGGCTTGATGCCATGGGGGCGCTGCTCGACGCTCAGAAGAGGGCCGTCGACCGCCTGGGCTCAGAGACCCGGCGGCTCCGCGCTACTTTCCTCGAAGCTCAGGCCAGGACCGAAGCGCGCTCCACTGTCGCGGAGGAGTTGCGACTGCAGGTAGCTCGCCGAGAGTGCGCCGTCGCAGATCGGGAGCGTGCCGTGGCGGCCGAGGAGGAGAAGGCCGCCGCACTGCTGGAGGCCAGAGAGGGCGAGCTGAGGGCTCGGGCCGAGAAGCTGGAGCTCCGCAAGTCGGCTGGTGTCGCGAGGGAGGAGGAATCCTCCCGGGAGCGCCAGGCGGCGCTGGATTGCGAGCTGGCGGCCCGCCAAGAGGTGGAGAAGCTCCAGGCTTCGCGGTCTGTCGAGGCCCTGGCGGTCTGGAGATTTGTTACTGAGGCGGGGTCCGCCTTAGTTCCCCTTGGTTTCAGCCCGGTGCGGACGGAGGCTCCAGCGCAGGAGGTGTCTGGGGCAATCCCGGCGCTTGAGTCCATCGGTGCCAAGGTTGGCAGGCTCGAAGCGGTGATCGCCGACGAGCTTGAGGTGGAGGGACGAGGTCTGGCGAAGGAGGTCGCCACACATGTGCTGGCGTGCTTCCGGAGCCAAGATCCTTCCTTCTCTCTGGAGCCAGTGCGACTATGCCCCGCCGTCGAGCGGGAGGAAACTGCCAGGGCCGAGGTCGGGGATATGGCCGCCCTCGTGGCCTCTAGGTTCCAGCGGGAGTCCGGGACTCTTAGGCAGCTGCCCCCGCGGCCAAAAGGCCCTATATCTCTTCTCTCTCTTTTTACTTTTGTTGAGTCTGTAGTCCAGCTCATGGAGCTTTGAATGAATAGACTCTTGTTATTTTTCCATGTCTGTATATTTTTATCTTCTCCTTGGCTTGGCCTGGCCGATTCCTTAGCTCCGCAAGGTACTCAGAGGTCTTCACCAACCTTGAAGTCTTGTACAGACACCTTCCTCGGATCCTTATTGTATTAAGGGCCCAAGGGATCTTGGAGCTCGCCCGATGAGAACGGGGAGGTCCATATCCGCTGGCCACGTGGCGTGCCCGGAGCTCTTCTCTGAGAAGATGGAGGTCCGACCCCACGGGACACCGGGGGCCTTCGGAGCTCACCCCTGCGGAGGGGGCGAGGCCCGGCTCTACCGGCCACGTGGCGGGCCCGGAACTACCTTCTGAGGAGAGGGGGGCTCGGGCCCTGCCGGACACGTGGGGCCTCCGGAGCCCGCCCCTGCGGAGGGGGCGAGGTCCGGATCCTTCGGTCTTGCGTTGGAGCTCCGATCTTGCGTGGTCCCGTAGTGGCCCCGTGGTAGGTGTGGCCAATTGTTTGGCCGCTCCTACCATACTCCTGCTGGGAGCTAAGGCCGGGAGGGTCCTGCACACAAGTAAGGGAAACATAATTCTCCTTGGGGCTCTCCCTTCCCTATCTCATAGTCTTATTTTGCTTACGATCCTGATCCGGTATACGGGGCTTGGGAACTTCAGTGCACGATGTGCCAGGGGCTCGAGGCCCATGGCCATCGGCAGGTGCCTCAAACGCTACCTTCTTCGGTAGGATAGCAAATGCCGACTAGGGGTGAGAATGGGAAAAGGAAGCTGAGTGCATGGTGAGCATACACAAGAAGCGCAATCATAAAAATTAATACGTAATTTAAATGAGCACAAGGGAAGAGCAAAGCAGGACAGGTTTCTTTCCATATAAATTTCTATAGGAGGAAGGCAGGCTAAACATGGAGGCAACGACCCGCCCCATTAAGAAGGGAAGCAAGACTCTACGCGCTTAGTGTCGGAACCAGGCCAAGCTGAACATAGTCTTGGACCGTCCCCTGAGACTTAGCTGCTCCGAGCGTTGTTCCTGGACTCTATGGAATCTATTACAGAAAGAAGAGACTGTCCTATTATTGCTCTAGGGGTAGAACTTACAAAGGTGTTCTATGTTCCAAGGGTTCGGGAGCGGGTCCCCATTCTCGGTGGAAGGGCGTACGCACCCGGGGCGGCAAACTTTCGTGACTCAGAAGGGACCTTCCCAGTTGTGGGAGAGTTTGTCGGTCCCTTCGTGAGAAAGTATGTGCCGCAACACCAGGTCACCTTCCTGCAGCTCTCGAACATACGCACACCTTTGATGGTAGCACCGGAGCACTTGTCGGTACCGTGCGTTGCAGAGTGCTGCATGTAATCAAGCCTCGTCGACAAGGTCGATGTCTTCACACCGGAGGTTGTCCTGCGCAACTTCGTCGTAAGCTCGGACACGGAGGGACCCCATGGTGATCTCTGGGGGAAGCACAGCCTCGGCCCCATACACCATGAAGAAGGGTGTCTCTCCAGTGGCCCGGCTCTGGGATGTTCGGTTAGCCCATAGTGTGCTCGGAAGCTCGTCCACCCACTTGGCGCCATGTTTCTTCAAGCCGGCATAGGTGCGAGTCTTGAGGCCCCAAAGAATCTCGGCGTTGGACCTCTCAACTTGCCCATTGCTCTTTGGGTGAGCAACGGAGGCATAGCACGCCTGGATGCCGAGATCGTCACAGTATTTTTGGAACCTGCGCTGGTGAACTGGGTCCCATTGTCGGTGATGATTCTGTTCGGGACCCCGAACCGGTAGACGATCGACTTGATGAACTTTACCGCGGATTGCTTGTTGATGGTGACGACGGGTGTGGCTTCCGACCACATGGTAAACTTGTCGATGACGACGTAGAGGTACCGGAATCCCCTGACGGCTTTGGGGAATGGTCCCAGGATGTCCAACCTCCATACGGCGAACGGCCACGAGGGCGGGATCATCTGAATCGCCTGAGCCGGTGTTTGGATCTGCTTGGCGTGGAACTGGCACGTCTTGCAGCTCTCGACCATCTTGACGGCATCCTGGAGTGCTGTCGGCCAGTAGAAGCCATGCCGAAAGGCTTTACCGACGAGCGTGCATGAGGAAGAGTGACTCCCACATTCGCCTCCATGGATCTCAGCGAGCTAGTCGCAGCCTTCCCCCTGGGTTATGCACCGCAATAGGACGTGGTTGGCGCCACACCGTTAGAGATCCCCTTCTACCAGCGCGTACCTCTTAGCCATGCGCACGATCCGTTCAGCAGATACACGTTCATCAGGGAGGATGTTGTCTTTCAAGTAGTCCCGGATCTCCGTGATCCATGCATCGGGTCTGACCTGAACTTCTGGATCTTGAGCGCTGGGTTGCACGGAGTCCCCAGTGACACTTACGATCCTTGGCGGCATCCATGCTGCAGGGACGCCGGGACCGCCAGCTTCAAGGTGCTGGTCCAGCCCCCTTCGCCCGGCTCGGCAGGCCGGGCTGTGGGCCGCAACAACGTCCTCTCGAAGACTCCTTCGGGCACAGGGGCTCCGGTGGAGGCCTTCGTTGAGAGGTCATCAGCTGCGGCATTGCCAGCGCGCGGTACATGGCGCAGGTCCAAGGCGAGGAAGTCTTTCTCCAACATCTGCACGTGGAGCAGATAAGCGGCTAGCTATGGGTCATTGCAGGAGGAGCATTCACCCTTAACTTGCTTGATGACTAGCTGGGAGTCGCCCTGTGCAAACAACTGGCGAGCGCCCAGAGACAGGGCTATCTTTAGGCCAAAGATGAGTGCTTCATACTCTGCCATGTTGTTGGTTGCCTTGAAATTGAGACGCACCATGTACCCAAACTGCTCCCCCGATGGCATGAGAAGCAGTACGCCAGCACCGGTCCCCTGCTTTCGCGAGGAGCCATCGAAGAAGAGTATCCAGTGAGGCCCGGTGAAGATCGGAGCTCGGGGCTTTGGTTCACCGTCTTCATGGCCCCTGGGTTAGGCTTCGTAGGCGTCCACTCGGCCACGAAGTCAGCCAGTGCTTGGCTCTTGACTGTATGGCGAGGAAGAAAGTCCAGCTCAAACTCCGCCAGTTCTGCTGCCCATTTAGCAGCATTGCCGGTCGTGTAGGGGCTGTGAAGGATCGCCTTCAGCGGGTAGGAGGTGACCACTGAGATTCGGTGGGCTTGAAAGTAGTGGCGGAGCTTCCTGGATGCCACGAGCACTACATACAACAGCTTGTGGACCTCCGGGTACCTTGTCTTGGCGTCGTGGAGGACTTCGCTGATGTAGTAGACAGGAATCTAGATGGTCCGGACCCTCCCTCCCGGGCCTGAGATGTCCTCATCCATTGGCTCAGGCCGACCGGAGGTAGGTGGGTCCGGGGGAGCCTCCGGGAGCAGGGACTCGAAGGCTCCTAGGCCATCTTGGACCTCCGGGAGATCCCGTTGGTTTTCCAGGTGGTCATCCTGGACCCTCGGGAGGACGTCTTGTCCTCCTGGGATGTTCTTTTTGGTCTCCAGGGGGTTACCCCGGAGCTCCGGGACGTCCCGTTGGACCTCCGGGAGGTTGTCTTGGAGGTCCGGGAGGTCGTCTTGGACCTCCGGGGTCTCCTAGTGCTTGTCTTCTGCTATCGGAGCAGGCTGTGGTGACGAGAGGTCCGACCGCTCTACGACGAGGACCATGCTCACCACTTCAGTTGTTGCCGCGATGTAGAGCAAAAAATGCTCTTCGGGCTCGGGGGCTACCATGATGGATAGGGTCGTCAGGAGTTGCTTCAACTCCTGAAAAGCTTCTTCTGCTTCGTCAGTCCAAACAAATGGACCGTATTTGCGCAGGAGCTTAAAGAAGGGGAGCGCTCGCTCTGTTAGCCTCGGTATGAACCGACTCAGCGCTGCTAGGCATCCCGTGAGTTTCTGGTCTTCTTTGATGCGGGCGGGGGGCCGCATCAGGTCGATGGCCTTGATCTTCTCTGGGTTGGCCTCAATTTCTCGATGTGAGACCAGGAATCCTAGGAGTTTCCGAGAGGATACGCCGAACACACACTTGTCGGGGTTCAGCTTGGTGCGCGTGGAGCGCAGTTTGTCAAAGACTAGGGCCAGGTTATCTAACATGGATGAACTCTGCCTGACCTTGAAAACGATGTCATCGACATACACCTCAACTAGGTCTCTTATTAGCTCTCCAAAGGTTTTGTGCATTGCATGTACAAAGGTGGGAAGAGCATTCTTTAAGCCATAAGGCATAGAGACATAACAATACAGGCCGTCTACTGTGATGAAGGAAGTGTGCTCTTCATCTTCTCTAGACATAGGGATCTAATGGAAACCCGAGTAGGCGTCTAGGAAGCATAGCATATCACAGCCTGATGTCGAGTCTACTATTTGATCTATTCTAGGGAGAGGGAATGGATCTTTGGGACATGCCTTATTGAGACTGGTGTAGCCGATGCACATCCAGAGCTTCCCGCCGGCCTTCGGGACGATGACGGGGTTCGCCAACCACCGGGGGTGGTGGACTTCCCGTATGAAGCCAACGTCCAGCAGCTTCTTGATTTCTTCTCGGATGAAGTTCTGCCGCTCGATGGACTGCTTGCGAGGCTTCTGTTGGACTCGCCGGGCGTCGGGGAAGATCTTCAAGTGGTGCTCGATCACCTCCCTAGGGATCCCCGGCATCTGTGATGGCTGCCATGCAAACACGTCAACGTTGTGCCGGAGGAAGGTGATGAGCGCGCCTTCCTATTTGCTATCCAGGCCCCCAGCTACCCGGGTGGTCTGGGCAGCATCGACGCCGATTTGGACGACCTTCAGGGGGACGTCGCCCTCATCGAGGGGTTGCATGCGGGGTGCTGCGGTAGAGGCACAGTGGCGTGCACTCGGGTGGAGCCGGTCCGGTTCTGCACTGCCAGGGGCTGGTGCTCGAGCTGTTGCAAGTGCCTGGAGTTTTTCCAAGGCTGACACTGCAGCAGTGCGGTGTCCACGAATCTTGAGGACGCGTGATGGTGTAGGCATCTTCAAGACAAGGGAGCCGTAGTGGGCTACTGCCATGAATCGGTACAGGGATGGCCTGCCGATTATGGCGTTGAAGGGGAGGTCGATCTCCGCCACATCGAACAGAATGTACTCTGTCCGATAGCTGTCCGGTGCCCCAAAGGTCACCGGAAGGCTGATGTTGCCGTAGGGAATGACTTGTCCCGGCCCTACCCCTGAGAACGGGCTCGATGGGGTGAGCTTGGCCATCGGGATCTGTAGCTTCTGGAAGGCTGCGCGGCTGATGAGGTTCAGCCCAGCCCCGCCATCTACCAGAACATGGTGCATCCTCACGTTGGCGATGGTGGGTGCTACCAAGAGCGGTAGTTGGCCGGCCCGAGCCATGTTCCTGGGGCAGTCGGTGGCATCGAAGCTGATGGGGGTTCCCATCCACTTGAGGTGCGGCGCGGCACTTGGGAGGGGAGTCACCGACGCTACCGCTCGGCGCAGAGTCTTAACCGTGCTTCAGGACGAGGGGTCAGCGGACCCGCCGTAGATGACGTAGAGCATCTTCCGGCGCTCGTCATCGCTGGAGCTGGAGTCCTCATGGTTGTGCACCGCCTTCACGGCGCGCTGAGGCTCCTGGAACTCCACTTGGTGGCTGACGTTGTCTTGAGTGTCGACCTTCTGCTTACCCTCTCTTTGACGGAAGGGAGGGGCGTCAGCACGCGGTTGCTTCCCCTTGCGGAAGCGCTCCGCAAGCTTCTGAATCTCCCGGCACTCAGCAGCAGTATGGCTGCTTGTGTTGTGCACGGGGTATGGCTCGCCTTGGTCACCATCTGGAGCTGGTGACTGTCGCTGCCTCTTGTCGGGGCGTGGCCCCCGAGCTCCACTGGGTGCTGCTGCTGCAGCAACGAGAGCTGCGGTCGGTGGCTTCATCTTGCCGCCGCCCCGGTTCTTGATCTTCTTACCGCTTCCATGGGAAGCAGCGCCAGATCTGGGCTGTCCTCCAGACTCAGAGGCTGGCAGTGAGTGCTTGTTCTGCCCTTCTGCTGCCCTGGCGCACTTGTCCGCCAGGCTGAAGAGCTCTGAGACGTCGCGAACCTATTTGGTCGCGAGCTTCTCAAGCATCTTCTTGTCCCGTACACCCTGCCGGAACGCCACCACCACAGAAGCATTTTGAATATGCGGGATGGTGTTCCGCACCTGGGAGAACCGCTGGATGAAGGAGCGCAGCGTCTCTCCAGGTTGTTGCTGGATGGCGTGGAGGTTGAGCTCCATGCCAGGCCGGGTGTAAGAGCTGCCGAAGTTAGCAGTGAACTGCCGGCAGAGCTCGCCCCAGGAGGTTATGGACCCCTCGGGAAGATTCATGAGCCAAGACCGGGCTGGGCCGGTCAAGGCGACGGGGAAGTAGTTGGCCATGACTGCCTCGTCCCCTCCTGCATCAAGGATGGCGGTGGAGTAGATCTGAAGGAACTCCGCCGGGTTGACGCTGCCGTCATACTTCTCGGGCAGGTGCGGCCGGAACTTGCGCGGCCACTTCGTGAAGCGAAGGTGTGGCGCCAGGGCCGCACATCCTGCTCCTGTTGCTGCAGGTGTTGGTGCCGCAAACGCTTGGTTCGCTGCAGGCACCGTATACCCCGGTATGGTCAAGGATGCGCCACAGATCGGGGGCACCATTTGCACGGCATATGGCTTGGGCATATGCTGCACGGCGTACGCCTGGGGCAGAGATCGTGTGGCGAACATCTGCGGCCCTGGCTGAGTTGAGGCGGTCGATATGCTGTCGCTGGCCTCTTGGTTGTGACGCCTTTCTCGTCGTCGCTCGATGGCCACTCGGGCATCTTTACCCAAGTGGCATCATTCCAGCTCCGACCTCAGGTCCGCCGATGGGAGCCTTGTGGAGCGGGAATCCGCCATCTGTCCGTCAATCGTTGGCGTGCGCGTCAGCGACACAGCCGGCTGACCGGGACGTCGTCCCCGCCGAAGTCGAGGGTTGGCGGCGGCGACGACGAGATGGTCTACGTCACGAATCCACTGCTGGGTCACTGACTGAGGCGCGTCCCCAGCAGGTGGATTGCGTAGCAGCGCTCGTGCTGCAGCTAGTGCGCCCCCGTGGGAGACACTCAGTGCTGCAGTGGATCTCACGCTCGCTGGAGCCTGTGCTGCCAGAGTCGGCTGCTGGCTTCCAGCTTGTGCCGACACACTCTATTCTGAGTGTGTCGAGACGTAGTCCCCGTTGGTCACCGTTCGTCGTGAACGTGGGCGGGGAGAGCTTGCCGCTGAAGGAAGCTTCGTCATCTTTTTTGGCGAAAGCTCATCGCGCAAGGGAAAAGCCCCCTACCTAGCGCGCCAAATGTCGAAGTGTGTAGCCGACACTTCCCCGAGGCCTGCTCTGGGCAGCCCGCGGAGGTTCTTTTTCGGAGGGGCTAGTCACTCACGGAGAGCTTCAACGTTAGAGACGATTGAGGGCGAAGCTTGACACAGGGATTTTTACGTAGTTCAGGCCACCGGAGCGTAAAACCCTACATCCACGGTGAGCAGAGTTGCTCGTTGTATTGCTTGCTGCTCAGAACCGGAGTCCTGAGCTTGAGGATGAGTCGAACCGCTAGGGTGCGAGAGTGTGTAAGAGGCCAACCCCTGCTAACGTTGCCTACCCAAGCCTTTTATAGTCCAAGGCTCGAGCGGCTTACAAGGTGGGCCCGGGACCCGACAGGTGGTCTCGGGGAGATTACCTGCCATCTACCGTATCTGCAGTTACGCCGGTAGTTGTCTCTGGCGAGGTCTTCCGAGTCTTCTTTCTGCCGCCCTGCCCATGCCGCAAGCTAGTCGTAGTGGTTGATGATGGCAGGGGCGGCAGGGGATGTCTTGTCGCTGTGTTTATGGGCGGGCAGGCTCTGACGCGGCATGCCAGTCTGCGACGTGACTGGGCGCAGCGGCACCTGACAGAGGCGTGCTCTGCATCTCTGCGCCTTGGGAAGGCGCGGGTCTTGAATACCTTGTACGGGCAAGGTATGACGCGTCTTTACTCTTGCTGCCTACTGCGCGGGGACAGGCAGCGCTGCTCTGCTGGCCACGTGGCGGACCCGGAGCTTCCCTCTAAGGAGAGGGAGGTCCGGCCCCACGGGACACGTGGAGCCTTCGGAGCTCTCCCCGCGGAGTGGGGAGGTCCGGCTTAGGCTGGCCACGTGGCGGGCCCGGAGCTCTCCTCTAAGGAGAGGGAGGTCCGGCCCCGCAGGACACGTGGAGCCTCCGGAGCTCTCCCCGTGGAGGGGGGAGGTCCGGCTCAGTTGGCCACGTGGCGGGTCCGGAGCTCTCCTGTGAGGAGAGGGAGGTCCGGCCCCGCTGGACATATGGCGCTTTCGGAGCTCTCCTTGCGGAGAAGGGCGAGGTCCTTAGGCATTTTCCCCTGTGTACGGGGGTACCCCGTATTGAGGGTACCGACAACATCCATATCACAACCACAAATATAACTAAAAATAATATTAACCACCTAGCTCCTCACTTTCACCCAACACATCTGGATCACTTTCTATGTCCTCATCCTTCAAGAACAAACCAAAAGGATAAATAAATTAATTAGATTGTCATTTTCTCTAGTATTTCTTAAAATAGAAGAATGTTTTATATTTTATTGTAACAAGCAAACCTGAAACGCCATGTTAGTCATAGCCTCCATAACCTCGAGATCAGCAACAATTGAAGCAGCACTTTTATAATCTAAAAAACAATAGTGGATAAGTTAAAACAAGTAAGAAATCCATGTAAAACTATACATTAATGAAATTGCTACCTTTTTGCTGGAGCAACCTAATTTTTGGTACAAATCAAAGCTTTTACCATCTCAGGATCAAGGTTACTACGATATGGATCGACCACGCGCCCACCAGCACTAAAAGCAGATTTTGAAGCAACTGTTGACACTTGTACGGCCAAAACATCACGAGCCATTTGTGAAAGAATTGGATATTCCTTTCCTTGATTATTCCACCATGATAAAACGTCAAATTGTCCAGTATGCTTAAAAACTGGTTCAACCACGTACTTTTCCAAGTCATTTGAGCTCTCTACCTCAGAGGAACATGACTCATATAAAAATTGTTCCAACTCATTATCTTCATTGTCCATGTCCAAATATAAATCAGATGACTTAGTTGTACTAGGTTCTGGTGTCTTCTTTGCAGGTGCTAGTGCAACATAAAATTGGTAAATTTGCCTCAACACACTAACAAATTCCTCAACTTTAGCATGATACAACAAATCACCATAGAATTTCCTCGTGTAGAACTCTATTAGTTTTTTCTTGTACCTTATAATGGAATAAGGTATTTCTCATTTTAGTAATCAATTTATTACATAATGTTCAACAGTAAAATAAATATGAATAAGTATTAAGATAAATTATGACATAAACATACCTTGGATCAAGAAAGCTTGCCACTGCAAGAGCAACACTTGATTCCTTCCAATACTTTTCAAAATTTTTCTCATAGCAATGGCCATTTCACGAATATTGGTATCTTCATGAGTAGACCACTCCGCAAGCAAAGTTCTAATCTCACAAAAACCCTCGTAAAACAAGTTGGCGGTCGGATACAAAGTGCCAGATAGAAGTTCAGTTAGATCATAAAATTTCTTCAAGGCATGACACAATGTTCTGGCCTTGTTCCACTCAGCAGGAGACGGAGATATGTGCTCATACCTTCACCAGTCAGTAGTCTTAAGCCTCATAAAAGCATCCTACAAATAAGACAATAAGCAATTAAGAAATATAAAAGTATAAGAACTAATCAAGTTACTAGTACATAAATAAGTATTAGAATTGCACCTTGTAATATATAGCATCCCTTAACAGCAAAAAAGTTGAATTCCACCTTGTTGAGACATCAAGAGAGATACCCTTACTTGTCTGTAAATCACACTCTCTTGCATGCTTCATTAGTTCCTCCCATTGTTGTGGAGACCCCTTCACAACTAATACGACTTAGTATTCTCAATTGTGTGAGATATTACACTTAGTACATCTTTAGCAACAAAATTTAGAATGTCATTAGCACACCTCACGTGAAAAAAAGCACCGTCACAAACTAAAAAAGCATCAGCACTTGTCTTCATATCATTAATTACATCTCAAACTGCTACCTCGTTTGCAGATGCATTATCCAAAGTCAATGAAAATAGTTTCTTCTCAAGCCTCCATCTATCCATACATTCAGTAAAGGATACATATAACTTTTCCCATGTGTGTCGCCCTTCCACATGAAAGAAATCAATAATCCTCTTCTGAATATGCCAATCATCATCTATCTAGTGGGCCATGACACATATATATCCTTTGTTTTGATTTGAAGTCCACATATCCATAGTTGTGCTAAATCGACACTTAAAAGTCTTCAAGTATGCATATAACTTATTCTTTTCTTCAAAGAACAATTCCATGATATCTTTCCTAACAGTGATCCTAGATTTAATAGGAAAGCTAGGACGCAAGGACTTGAGGAAGTCAACAAGATACTCATGCTCGACTATGTTGAAAGGATACCCATGCATGATGATCGCTAAATAATTTTTTTATGCTGACTTCTGGATCATACCTGTAAGGTTCAACATAATTTATGTCTTTCTCGTTATCCTTTCCAGATACTAGTTGTTGTTGACCTTTGACCACACTATGGGCAGTTCTAAGGTGGGTCCAAAATCCTTTGTTCCCTTATTACTCTCACATCTATACTTTGCTTTGCATTTCGGAAAATTGCAAGACGCCCATCTCTGAATGTACTTCTTGCCATTAACCATGACAGTCTTTTTTTCCTTAGTGTAATACTGCAACACAACTGGCGTGCTCTTCTTACGTCTCTTTGCATCATGTTCATTATCATCATCACTATCAACAACTTGTTTTTGTTCATCAGGTTGTTCATTGGTACTAGATGCTGGTTTTATGCAATGCAAGGTTGTTCATTGGTACTGCAAGTGCTACTAGATATGCCTGCACATAACAAAATAGTAAATCGATGGACGATGGACTAATACTTCAGTCTCAACACATTATTATGACCAAACCATGTACCCTTATTTGAATTGGTGAACACATGTACACACTTGAACTATGAACAAACTATAATTCTATAAACAGAACTGTCGGTACCTGAGATATGGGGTACCCCCGCGCACAGGGTAAAATGCCTAAGGTACTCGCCCTTCTCCGCAGGGAGAGCTCCGAAGGCGCCACGCGTCCGGCGGGGCCGGACCTCCCTCTCCTCAGAGGAGAGCTCCGGGCCCGCCACGTGGCATACAGAAGCCGGACCTCCCCCTCCGCGGGAGAGAGGTCCGAAGACACCACGCGTCCAGCGGGGCCGGACCTCCCTCTCCGCAGAGGAGAGCTCCGGGCCCGCCACGTGGCATACAGAGGCTGGACTTCCCCCTCCGCGGGGAGAGGTCCGGAGGCTCCACGTGCCCCGCAGGCCGGACCCTTCTCGCCTCAGAGAAGGGCTCCGGACTCGCCACGTGGCCAGAAGAACGGTGCTGCCTGCCCCCGAGCGGTAGGCGGCGGGCGTAAAGGCGCCCCACACCTTGCCCGTACAAGGTATTCAAGGCCCGCGTCTTCCCAAGACGTGGAAACACGGAGCACGCGTCTGTCAGGTGCCGTTGCGCCCAGTCGCATCACAGACTGGCGCGCGGTGTCAGAACCTGCCAGCTAATAAACGCCGCGACAAGACATCCCATGCCGCCTGCGTCGTCATCAACCACTACGACTAGCATGCGGCATGGGCAGGGCGGCAAGATGAAGACTCAGAAGCCTTCGACCAGAGGCAACTACCGGCGTAACTACAGATACGGTAGATAATAGACAATCTTCCCGGGACCACCTGTCGGGTCCCGGCTTCCCTTGTAAGCTGCCCGAGTCTTGGACTATAAAAGGCTCGGGTAGGCGTCGATGGCAAGGGTTCGCATTTTGCAACTCATACGCTAGCCATACACTCTCAAGCTGTAGCTCACCCCCAAGCTCAGGCCCCCGGCCCTAAGCAGCAAGCAATACAGCGAGCTCCATAGCTCGCCGTGGACGTAGGGTTTTACGCTCCGGCGGCCTGAACCATGTAAAACTCTCCGTGTCAAGCTCTCACTAACTCGTCCATCTGCGCAAGCTCTCCGCTAGGAACTAGCCCCTCCGAAAAAAGAACCTCCGTGGGCTGCCCAGTGCAGGCCCGGGGGAAGTGTCGACCGAACACTTCGACATTTGGCGCGCCAGGAAGGGGGCTTTTCCCCTAGCGCGACGAGTTTCCGCCGACGAAGATGACCAAGCTTCCTTCAGCGGCAAACTCTCCTCCCCCGCATTCACGGCGGACCGTGACCACTGGGGAGTACATGTCGACACACTCAGGACGGAGTGTGTCGGCACAAGCGGGTAGCCAGCAGCCGACTCCGGCAACGCCGACTCCGGCTATGCAGGCCCCGACCAGTGTGAGGTCTTCTGCAGCGCTGAGCGTACACCATGGAGGTGCGCTAGCTGCAGCAAGAGCGCTGTTGCGAAACCCACCTGCGGGGGATGCGCCCCATTCAGCGACCCAGCAATGGGTCCGCGAGGTGGACCGCCTCGTCGTCGCCGCCGCGAACCCTAGGTTTCGGCGAGGACGGCGCCCAGGGCAACCGGCTGTGTCGCTGACGTGCACACCCGCGGTTGACGGGCTAACGGCGGATTCCAGCTCCTCCAGGCTCCTGTCGACGGACCTGCGAAGGGAACTGGAACGGTGCCACTTGGGGCAGGACACCCGGGTGTACCTCGAGCGACGTCGAGAAAAGCGTCGCAACCATGAGGCAGGCGACAGCATGTCGTCGGCCTCGACACAACCAGAAGGGCAGGCCTTCGCCATGCGAGCCCCGCCTCAGGCATATGCTGCGCAGCATATGCCACAACCATATGCGCCGCAAGTAGCGGCCCCGGTCTATGGTGCAGCCTTGCCCATGCCGGGATACGCAGCGCCAGGTGCGAACCAAGCGTTCGCAGCGCCTATACCTGCGGCAGCAGGTGCAGGATGTGCGGCCCTTGCACCTCACCTTCGCTTCGCAAGGTGGCCACGCAAGTTCCGCCCGCACCTGCCCGAGAAGTACGACGGCAGCGTCAACCCAGCGGAGTTCCTCCAGATCTACTCCACCGCCGTACTTGCCGCAGGAGGAGACGAGGCTGTCATGGCCAACTACTTCCCCGTCGCCTTGACCGGCCCAGCTCGGTCTTGGCTCATGAACCTACCTCAGGGGTCCATAACCTCCTAGGGGGAGCTCTGCCGGCAGTTCGTCGCCAACTTCGGCAGCTCCTACACCCGTCCCGGCACGGAGCTCGACCTCCACGCCGTCAAACAACAACCTGGGGAGTCGCTGCGCTCTTTCATCCAGCGGTTCTCTCAGGTGCGCAACACCACCCCACATATCCAAAGCGCCTCTGTGGTGGTGGCGTTCCGACAGGGTGTCCGGGACGAGAAAATGCTTGAGAAGCTCGCGACTAGAGAGGTCCGCGACGTCTCGGAGCTCTTCAGCCTGGCGGACAAGTGCGCCAGAGCAGCCGAAGGGCGTAACTGGCACGCTCTGCCGACCTCCGAGTCAGGAGGACAGCCCGGGTCCGGTGCTGCTGCCTATGGGGGTGGCAAGAAGATCAAGAACCGGGGGAGTGGCAAGATGAAGTCACCATTCACGGCCCCCGTCGCCGCAGCTGCGACGGCCAGTGGAGCTCGGGGGCCACGCCCCGACAAGAGGCAGCGGCAATCACCGGCCCCAGACAGTGGCCAAGGCGGGCTATGCCCCGTGCATGGCCACTGCAACCATACTGCTGCCGAGTGCTGGGAGATCCAGAAGCTCGCAGAGCGCTTCCGCAATGGAAGACAGCAGAGGGCTGAAGCACCGCCCTACCCTCAGAGGGATGGCAAACAGAAGGCCGATGCCCCAGTTACCGCTGCCCACTAGGTGGGGTTCCAGGAGCCTCAGCGTGTCATAAAGACAGTGCATGACGGTGAGGACTCCAGTTCCGACGTTAACGGGCCAGGGCGTTAGCCAGCTACGGCATGCCTCCGTGCCTCAAACATACCTCTCGGGGGCCGCCTAAGGTCCGTCAACCCCTTGAAGGCCTTGCCAAAAGGGGAAGACGCCTTAGGTCTTCCAAGACGAGCCCGGGTCCACCTACCCCTTGAAGGCCTTAGCCAGAAGGGGAGAACTCCCCGGGGGCCCCCGAGAGAAGCCACGCAGGACCTGATCCAGCGTGAAGATATCAACTTCGACAAGACTCGGCTTGCAGGGAACACCCCACAACGCACGGTCTCGGCTAATGCTCTAAGCACTACCGCCAAAGAACCAAACGCGACGGGGACCGCAAGAGGGCAACCTGGTGAAGCGGCACGCTATATTCCAAGAAGGACCCATAAGCTCTCCCCCAGCAGGGAAGGTCCCTTCCGAATCATGAAAGCTGCCGCCCCAGGTACGCATGCCTTTCAACCGAGAGTGGGATCCATTCCCGAAAAAATCCTTGCCATGAAGCAACACTGTAAGTCCTACTTACTGAGCATCGGTAGAACAGGGTTATTCACTTCTATAATAGACCCCATAGAATTTAGGAACAGAGCTTGGGGTAGCTAAGTCTCAAGGGACGGTACAGGACTACGTCCAGTTTAGCCTGGTTCCGACCCTAAGCGCGTAGAGTCTTGCTTCCCTTGTAGACGAGGCGGAACATTGCCCCCATGTACAACCAGAATTCCACCTATGGGCACGAATACAGAGACCTGTTCTACTTAGCTCCCTCTCATGCGCTCATTTAAATTATGCATTAATTTTTATGATCGCACTATCTCTGTATGTTCATCATACATCTAGCTCCCCCTCTCCTGCGCTCATCCATAGTCGGCATTTGCTATCCTCCCGAAGGCGGCTGCGCTTGAGGCACCTGCCGATGGCCGAGTGAGTCTCTGGGGCCTCCCCCAGTCAGGTGTTGCGGTGCCACTTGGTCACCTCCAGGAAAGGCCAGCGTTGTGCATGGGGGGTCCAGGGTGCGTATCCAGCTTAGCCGGCCCAGAGCCCAAAGCATGCGCATCCTGCTCTTTGGAGGTCCAGGGGAGTACGTCCGCTTTGCCTGGTCAAGAACCCAAAGCGCGTGCACTCTGCTTCCCCAGCGCATGGCCCGGTACTAGGGATCGGACGGCCGTACCCGGACCTCGGAGGGAGCCGGAGCTTCGGCGCCTCGTGCAGAGAATTGCCCAAGCCCCGTATAGCGGGTCAGGACCATAAGACGTATAAGACTAGGAGACGGGAGGGGAGGACCCCCCGAGGAGAATTACGTTTCCTCTGCCTGTGTGCAGGACCTTCAGGTTACGGCAACAAGGACTGCATGAAGCGGGGGGAAAGGAGCTACCAGCTACTCCGGCCTGGGACTGGGAGGACCGGGACCTGCCCCTCCAGCAGGGGCGGGGCCCGGGGGCCCCACGTGTCCAGCGGGCCCGGAACTCTCTCCTTCCTTGAGGAGGGCTCCGGGCTCGCCACGTGGCAGGCAGGAACCGGACCTCCCCCCTCAGCGGGAGGGCTCCGAAAGCCCTACGTGTCCAACATGACCGGAGCTCCCGTCTCTTGAGGAGGAGCTCCGGACCCGCCACGTGGCAGGCAGATTTGGAGCCCCCCATAGGGCGAGGTTCGGAGACCTCCGGGGGCCCCTAACACGGTTAGGACCCGGGGAGGGTGTCTGTGCGAAGCTCCGAGATCGGAAATGGCCTCTGAGTACCTTGCGGAGCTAAGGACTCAGCCAGGCAAAGCCAAGAAGGAGGGAAAAAGCATCACAGACACAAGTATCCAAGAGAGTCAAATTAAGCAAGGCTCCATGAGCTGGACTACAGACTCGATAAAAAAGGATGAAACAAGTCCTAAGGACCTCCCGGCTCTCGCCGGAACCTTGCGGCTACAAGGGCGGCCACATCCTCGACTTCAGCCCTGGCAGCTTCCTCCCGCTCTGCGGCTGGGCCCTCTCTCGCTGGCTCCAGCGAGAAAGAGGGGCCGCGGCTCTTGAAGCATGCCAGCACATGCGAGGCGACCTCTAAAGCTAAGCCGCGGCCCTCGGCTTCAAGCTCACTGGCGACCACCGAGTCGAGTCTGTCCAGCTTGGCGCCGATCGACTCCAATGCAGGGATCACCTCTGCCACCTTCAATGCGGGAGTTGCGGCCCTCACCGGACTGAAGCCAAGAGGGATCAGGGCGGACCCCGCTCGATCCACGAAGCTTGAGACCGCAAGAGCCTCGGAGGACCGTAAGCCTGAGAGCTCCTCCACCTCGCGGCGGGCCGCCTGCAGAGCCTCCAGGTTCCTCTCGGAGAATTCCTTCTCCTTGGCCGCCAGGGAACTCTCCCGAAGGTCGAGAGTCTTGGCTAGCCGCTCCAACTCAGCGGCCTTGAAGCCGGCAGTCAACTCCCGGTCCAAGACTGCCCGACGATCATGGGAGACCTGTTCCTCCCTCAAGTCAAGGTCTGCCTTCAGAATCTCCAGCTCCTCCATCCGAGCTCGGAGGTTATCCTCGCCCGCGGCCAGCTGCGCGGCGACCCTCTCTGCCTCAGCTGCCACGGAACGCTCCCGCTCCTCAACGGCGAGTTCACGGCGCTCCAACCGCTGCCGTATTTCCACAGCAGCAGAGAGGCTCTCTTCGGCCCGGGCGTGTGCCTCCAGGACCTCCCTGTTGATCCGCCGCGACTGGGTGTCCATGCGGTCAACAGCCTGCTTCATCCGGTCGAGGAGCGCTTCCCTGAAGTCGAGCAACTCCCGCCTGGAGTCGAGCTCACTCTTAACCTTCGCGGTCCTCTCCCGCAAAAGGTTCCCCCAGATGAGGAGGCGGTCCCGTTCAACCGTATACTCCTCCCGCTCGCGCCCTAGCGCAGCCAAGACCTGCCGGACGCTCGACTCGGCAAGCGCGAAGGCGTCCGCCAGAGGCAATGGAGCAACAGAGGCTGGGGCAGTACCCCCGACCTCCTCCATTACCTCGTCCTCAGGAAGAGCCGACGCACCAGCAGCCGAGACGAGACGCCGATCAGGAGAAGCTGGCTCCGCGGCTCTGGCAGCCAGGCCAGCCGGGCTCTTTTCAGCTTCTGGCTCCTTGACCTGAGGAGAGGGACGAGCCGGGGAAGGCGGTGCTGGAGAAGAAGCCAGTCCGCCTAGTGCGGGATCAACCTGTGCTGGTTCGGGGGCCGCAGTGGCCGTCTCGGCAGCAAGAGACGACGCCGCCGCAGAGTCCGGGCACACCGGAACAGGAGAAGTCCGCGCTGGCCTGGGGGCCGCGGCAGTTGCCCCTGGCTCCGAGCGCATCGGCACAGATTCCCCGCAAGACGGGGAAGGCCGGGAAGCGCGGACACTCCAGCGGGCTCTAAACCCCGACTTCCGAGCCAGGGTAGGATTTCCAGAGCCCGCTACCGTCTCCGACGGCCGCTCCGCAGTCGCTTGGACTGGCGGAACAGGGGACGCCCCAGAGGCTTCCCCCAGCGCATCAGCCCGGGGCCTCTTCGAGTTGCCACCGGAGGGAGTGTCAGGCACCCCAGAATCCCGACTTGGCACCGACGCCGTTGCTGGAGGAGATCGAGCGCGCTTCTTCTCTGGCAGCGGGTTGGAAGCCATGGCAAGGGAGAACTCAAAGGCAAGAGAGCAAAAGCACAAGAGTCCGAGAAGAAACACAGAGAAGTGCGAAGGGGAGCTGCAATGTGGGTGAGACCCCCTCTAAAAAACTTCCCGGTGCAGTTCCAAGCGATTCGGAACTCTTCGAATACCCCGCACCCGCAACCGCTTCGGTTCCTAGACCGAGTGCCGATGACGGGTGGGCCCAAGCCGCTTAACTGAAGCGGTGGGGTCAAGGAGTCAGTCTCCTAAGAAGATGAGCCGGCAAGGCACTTCGGCGGTTCCCGAAGAAAGCGCCGCAACGTGCAGGAGTGGCAGTCTTGGGAACCGCCGCAGTAAAAGCAATCATCAAGTGAGCGCACGCTCTCACGATCCCGTGGTCGTTCGTGCTCCGGCAGCGGTCAATTCGGGACATAGAGAAAGTGCGCGGATCGGAAGAGACGGAGGTTCCACCTCGGGCTCGCTATCTCCCCCGAGATGGGCCCGGGGGCCACTGTCGGTACCTGAGATATGGGGTACTCGCGCGCACAGGGTAAAATGGCTAAGATACTCGCCCTTCTCCGCAGGGAGAGCTCCGAAGGCGCCAGGCGTCCGACGGGGCCGGACCTCCCTCTCCTCAGAGGAGAGCTCCGGGCCCGCCACGTGGCATACAGAAGCCGGACCTCCCCCTCCGCGGGAGAGAGGTCCGAAGACACCACGCGTCAAGCGGGGCCGGACCTCCCTCTCCGCAGAGGAGAGCTCCGGGCCCGCCACATGGCATACAGAGGCTGGACCTCCCCCTCCGCGGGGAGAGGTCCGGAGGCTCCACGTGCCCCGCAGGCCGGACCCTTCTCGCCTCAGAGAAGGGCTCCGGACCCGCCACGTGGCCAGAAGAACGGTGCTGCCTGCCCCCGAGCGGTAGGCGGCGGGCGTAAAGGCGCCCCACACCTTGCCCGTACAAGGTATTCAAGGCCCGCGTCTTCCCAAGACGCGGAAACGCGGAGCACGCGTCTGTCAGGTGCCGTTGCGCCCAGTCGCATCACAGACTGGTGTGCGGTGTCAGAACCTGCCAGCTAATAAACGCCGCGACAAGACATCCCATGCCGCCTGCGTCGTCATCAACCACTACGACTAGCATGCGGCATGGGCAGGGCGGCAAGATGAAGACTCAGAAGCCTTTGACTAGAGGCAACTACCGGCGTAACTACAGATACGGTAGATAATAGACAATCTTCCCGGGACCACCTGTCGGGTCCCGGCTTCCCTTGTAAGCTGCCCGAGTCTTGGACTATAAAAGGCTCGGGTAGGCGTCGATAGCAAGGGTTCGCATTTTGCAACTCATACGCTAGCCATACACTCTCAAGCTGTAGCTCACCCCCAAGCTCAGGCCCCCGGCCCTGAGCAGCAAGCAATACAGCGAGCTCCATAGCTCGCCGTGGACGTAGGGTTTTACGCTCCGGTGGCCTGAACCACGTAAAACTCTCCGTGTCAAGCTCTCACTAACTCGTCCATCTGCGCAAGCTCTCCGCTAGGAATTAGCCCCTCCAAAAAAAGAACCTCCGCGGGCTGCCCAGTGCAGGCCCGGGGGAAGTGTCGACCGAACACTTCGACATTTGGCGCGCCAGGAAGGGGGCTTTTCCCCTAGCGCGGCGAGTTTCCGCCGACGAAGATGACCAAGCTTCCTTCAGCGGCAAACTCTCCTCCCCCGCGTTCACGGCGGACCGTGACCACTGGGGAGTACATGTCGACACACTCAGGACGGAGTGTGTCGGCACAAGCGGGTAGCCAGCAGCCGACTCCGGCAACGCCGACTCCGGCTATGCAGGCCCCGACCAGTGTGAGGTCTTCTGCAGCGCTGAGCGTACACCATGGAGGTGCGCTAGCTGCAGCAAGAGCGCTGTTGCGCAACCCACCTGCGGGGGATGCGCCCCATTCAGCGACCCAGCAATGGGTCCGTGAGGTGGACCGCCTCGTCGTCGCCGCCTGTAATTAACTATTTTTGCAGATTTACCCCTGTAATTAACTTTTATTAGGTTTTAGCTCCTGTATAATGCTGAAAATAAGTAGAAACACCCCTGGTATTTATGTATTTGCAAAAATAACCTTTGTAAAATTTTATTTTAGCATTTTAAGCCATGATCTTTACTGGAATATAACAAAATAGTCCCTGTTCATGCTAATAATTACCCAAAACCCCCTTAAAGTAACTAAAATTATTTACTAACCTTTGCATAATGCAATTGACCTTCACAACATGCTAATTTTACACCTAGGCCATATTAAGTGCTGATTTTACATAAAGTAGCTTCATAAATGTCTATATTAACTTTTAATGTTGATTTTAACATCACAAATGTATGTTAACAAAGTAAATGCTTAGTTTTAGGGGTAATGTTTATGTATCTATAAGGATGGAATACTTTAATGCCATGTCTTAATTATTTCTTGTTATTTGGCTATGTGTGTGATGAATTGGGTAGAGCCAGTCCCGGAGCAAGCCTTTAATTTGCAAGATCAAGACTTTGACGTCGTAGAGCAGCAGCTACTTTTCGGAGGCGAGTGTCCTTGACTACATTGTTCCTGTTCTAGGCATTTAGTTAGAATTTGCATACATGTCTTAATATGAATTCCTATGATAGAGTGTTTACTAGAAAATTTCCATATTATTCCTTGTAGCCTAGAAAAAGGGATCTGGTTGGGATTTACTTTATGTCATTTACTCATTCCTTAGCCCTGCTTAGATAAATGGGATGGGGGAAACTTTACATTAATGCTATTATCATCATCTGTGAAGTATTGTGTGGTGCTATGTATGGTATATACATGGTTAGTAGTGATAGAAGTCTAGCAGGCTGGTTGGTATATGGTTGGTGCGTATGCACGAGACTCAGGTTGGAGGTTAGTGCTTGTGTAGATTCTAAGGATCGGTTCGTGATATCCTGTGATCTAGCTATATCGTGCCACCACAAGACCGGTATGGAACGGTTTGGCCAATTAAGTTGACTTCTACCTTATCTTGTGTACACCATTGAGATGTTTGTGTGGCGTAAGAGGGGACTTCTGCAGCGGAGGTAAAATAGACTCCAAGTATGTGTTAGCGGTGAAACCTTAGCGGGTGTACAGGGATTTGGTAGTGCAATGTAAAGGCCTCATAGTGATCCCCTGGCCACACACCATAGGAAGTGTGAGATGTGATTCACGAATCACGTGCAATCAGAGAGTCTTTAGTCCACTTGGTGACAAGGGATGAAATCACGACTTGTAGGTAAAGGGTACAAACTCTGCAGAGTCCAAACTGTCTAGATAGTCGTTTTCATGATCAAGAGCGGGCTAGTAACTCCTTCATGATTAGTTGGTTATGGGAAAAGGTTGGTTGTATTTGGTTGGCAGTGGGAATGGATTTTTTGGGGTGACACCTGGTGTGAGAATCACTTAGTAGTTAGGGTGCTATTACAACTTAGGGATAGGATGTTGCATAGTGCTTTAGCCGAGTTGACCTTTCTTGAATTTGCCTACATGTCATATCTTTCCCTCACTCGTTGAGTACTCTAAGTACTCATGTGTCTTTGTTGCTTCTCTTTGGAAATACGGAGTGGAGTACGATGAAGACGATGACTTCAACCCCGGTGCGCAGTACTAGGCGGGCGAGCCCCTAGACAACGCCTGCGATGGAGCTCTACGCTTAGATTATCCGCTGCTATGTATCTTTCCTTTTTAGACTATAAGTTCACTATGAGATTGTAATAAACTTGGCTTTTATATACATGATACATCATTTCTGTTACCACATGTATGATTTAACTAATCCTGGCATACATGTGTAGAATGTCTGGTTGTTTTACAGGAACCAAGTATGACAGAATGGTATCAAAGCCGAGGTTGTCCATAGGACGCAAGCCTAGTTAGAAACGGTTGCGAAATTAGAAGTAAATCCACATATATGGGTCACCTTGTCGTAGAAACCGTAAAGGTTAACATTTTGTGTCACTTAATAATACGGGATGCCTTGTTTCATTGATAGTGATATGTTGACTTGCTATAATTCAAATATTTATATATGAGCTTTTATTTTGATTATTCTCTTAAATAGTCTAGTCTTAACGCTTGTTCTCATTATTTGTCACTATATATATATATATATATATATATATATATATATATATATATATATATATATATATATATATATATATATATATATATGTATATATATATGTCAGATGACAGACAGGGGACGTGGACGAGGTCGTGGTCGCGGGGTGCCCGAGGAGGGTAATGCTCCTCCCGCATTCCAAATTCCACCGTGGAATGGGGTCGAGGTGCCCGCGGGGGAGCTGTTCCAATGGGTATGCAGCAGATGATGGCTATGCAGACTCAACTTCTGCAGAATCCGACTCAAGTGGTGGCCAACATGAATCAAGCCCCTCCACCTCCACCACCGGCAGTGCCTGATCCCCGGCCCAAACTGAGGGACTTTCAGAGTACTCATCCACTAGTGTTTTCTAACTCCGTGGAGCCACTAGATGCTGATTATTGGTTGAAGACCATTGAAAGTAAGCTGCAGTTAGTTTAGTGTCAGGGTCTGGAGAGGGTGTTGCTTGCCTCCCACCAGCTTTCAGATCCCGTAGCGCACTGGTGGACAGCTTACACGTCCGCCCATGAAGACCCACAGAGTATCACTTGGGAGGAATTCACAAGGAGCTTTCGCAGTCATTATGTGCCATCTGGGGCAATAAAGATGAAGCAAAAGGAGTTTTTGAGTCTGAGGCAGGGTAACATGACAGTTCAGGAGTACTTTTAGAAGTTCACGCAGCTGCCTCGTTACGCGCCTGAAGATGTAAACACTGATGATAAGAGGCAGAACTGCTTTATCCAAGGGCTAGATGAAGAATTGAAGAATGCACTTTCCTCCAGCTACTATGAGACTTTCCAGAAGATGACTGATAAAGCTTTTGTTATGGAGAAGCAGAGGCCTGAGTTAGAAGCACACAGGAAGCGAAAGACGTCTTGGCAGGGCCAGTCTTTTGGCAGCAGCAGTCGCACGTTTTATGCTGACGCCAGTGGGACAGGTGAGCCGTCCCATGGGCTCGTATCAGGCGCCGAGGTACCCTACCCCAGCTTTCAGGCAGTCAGCGTCGCAGACTCAGCAGCGACGTCCACAGTTTCAGTAGGCGCGTCCTACTTTTCCACCCCGTTCGGCTAGTCAGTTCCAGCAGAGTCAGCAGTGGGGCAGTAAGACTCTGAGTGACAGGATGATTGGGCCGTGTTACACTTGCGGCGAGAATGGGCATCTCTCCAACCGTTGCCCAAAGAAGAAACAGCCACAACAACAACAACAAAAAAATGTCATCCATGGTCGTGTGAACCATGTAGCTTTGGAGGAGGCCCAAGATGCTCCAGATGTGGTGATTGGTATGTTCTTAATCGATTCCCACCTTACTACAGTATTGTTTGATTCAGTTGCTACTCATTCTTTTATTGCTAAGAACTTTGTACAAAAGCATAATATGAAGACTACATCTATGATCCGTACGCTAGTGGTCAACTCTCCTGGGGGAGAACTCAAGACGAATGTTGTGTGCTCAAAAGTGAGTCTTGACATCATGGGGGTGGTCTTCTCTGCAAACCTCCTTGTGTTGGAGTCACGGGGCCTAGATATCATATTGGGGATGGATTGGCTGACCAAGTATAATGGTGTGATACATTGTGCGTCGAACACTGTCAGTTTGACTCACACCGACGACAGCAATGTGGAGTTCAAGTCAATCCGTGTGATAGATGAGAAGATCCAGCTAAATCAACTTGAGACAACAGAGGGAATTCGGGTGGTTAGCGAGTTCCCGGATGTTTTTCCTGAGGAAATACTAGTTGAGTTCATCATCGATTTAGTACCTGGCACAACTCTGATATATAAGAGGTCGTACAGTATGGATGCTAATCAGTTGGCAGAGCTCAAGGAGAATATCCAAGAGCTGCTAGATAAGGGGCATGTTCAACCTAGTTCGTCACCCTGGGGAGCCCCGGTTATATTCGTGCCAAAGAAAGATGGTACTCAGAGATTATGTGTCGACTATCGAGCTCTTAATGCAGTGACCATCAAAAACAAGTACCCATTGCCACGTATCGAGGACTTGTTTGACCAACTGAGGGGAGCAAGTGTATTCTCCAAAATTGATCCTCGCTACGGGTATCATCAACTGAAGATTCGAGCCTCAGATATTCCGAAGACAGCATTTGTTACTCGCTATGGTTTATACGAGTACACATTCATGTCTTTCGGGTTGATTAACGCCCCAGCCTACTTCATGTACCTTATGAATAAGGTGTTTATGGAGTATTTGGACAGATTTGTGGTGGTGTTCATTGATGACATCCTAGTTTTCTCGAGAAATGAAGAAGAGTATGAGGAACATTTGAGGTTGGTGTTGCAGAAGCTTTGGGAGAACCAGTTGTATGGCAAACTTAGCAAGTGCGAGTTCTGGTTGAAGGAAGTGGCTTTCTTAGGGCATGTCATCTCAGCAGGAGGAATATCTGTTGATCCAAGCAAGGTAGCCACTGTGATATAGTGGAGTGCACCAGAGAATGTGGGGGAGATTAGAAGCTTCTTGGTTATGGCAGGGTATTATCGTCGCTTTATTGAGGGATTCTCAAAGATTGCCTGGCCACTCACTAAGATGCTTGAAAAAAAGGGTAGTTTTCAGATGGACGCCCAAGTGCGAGAAAAGCTTTCGAGAATTGAAGAAGAGGTTGACTTCAGCTCCCGTGTTGATCATGCCAGACATGCAGAAGGAGTTCTCAATCTACTGCGATGCTTCTGGACAGGGACTGGGATGTGTCCTTATGCAGGAGGGACATGTTGTGGCCTACCCTTCCAGACAGCTCCGGAAACACGAGAGAAATTACCCGACGCATAACTTGGAACTAGCAGCTATTGTTCATGCATTAAAGATTTGGAGGCATTACCTAATGGGAAAGAGGACAGAGATCTACACAGATCATAAGAGCCTCAAGTACATATTCACGCAGCCGGATCTAAATATCAGACAGCGTAGATGTTTGGAGCTTATTAATGACTTTGATGTGGGGATTAATTACCACCCAGGGAAGGCCAATGTGGTAGCCGATGCCTTGAGTCGAAAGGCGCATTACAATGTTTTGATGTTGCAACCCCAGTTGTGTGAGTAGTTTGCGAAGCTTAATCTTAGCTTGTTGTCCAGTACAGAGGCAGTGGTCATGGAAGTGGACTCCAATTTGGAGCGTGAGATTCGAGGGGAACAGAAGAATGATGAGAAGCTTTGTGAGATCAGGCGACTGATGAAGGAAAATGAGGCTCCCGGTTATCGAGAAGACGAGCAGGGGACATTATGGCTGGGTAAGAGGATATGTGTACCAGATGATAAGGGCATACGGAAAATGATACTGCGAGGCTCATTAGTTAGAGTACTCCATTCACCCTAGGAGTACTAAGATGTACCAGGACTTAAAAGACCGTTATTGGTGGCATGGTATGAAGCGAGATATTGCAGAATATGTGGCTCTATGTGACACGTGTCAGCTTGTGAAGGCAGAGCATCAGAGACCTGCAGGGTTGCTACAACCACTTAAGGTGCCAGAATGGAAGTGGGAAGAAATCAGCATGGACTTTATCGTTGGGTTACCCAGGACCCAGTCGGGATATGACTCAATATTGGTAATTGTGGACCGATTGACTAAAGTTGCTCATTTCATCCCAGTCAAAGAGAAGTATAATGGGTCACAGTTGGCAGAATTGTACATGTCAAGGATTGTGTGCTTGCATGGGGTCCCTAAGAAGATTGTGTCTGATAGGGGTACACAGTTCACTTCAAGGTTCTGGCAGAAGTTGCATGAGCATATGGATACCCATCTTAATTTCAGCTCGGCCTATCACCCTCAGACGAACGGCTAGACTGAACGCACTAATCAGATACTAGAGGACATGTTGACGACATGTGCTTTGAAGAATAGTAGGAGCTGGGACAGGAATTTATGCTATGCGAAATTATCCTACAACAACAGCTATCAGGCTAGCTTGAAGATGTCACCCTTTGAGGCATTATATGGGAGAAGATGCAGGACACCACTATTTTGGAGTCAAACTGGAGAGAGACAGGTATTTGGGACAGAACCACTCAGAGAAGCTGAGAGGCAGGTGCAAGAGATTCGGAAGAACCTAAGAACAACTCAGTCCAGGCAGAAGAGCTAAGCTGACAGAAGATGACGAGAGTTGACTTTTGAGGTTGGAAACTTCGTGTAACTCAAAGTGTCACCCATCAGAGGGCTTCGACGATTCAAAGTAAAGGGCAAGCTTGCACCTAGATACATTGGACCATTCAAGGTGCTAAGCAGAAGGGGTAAAGTTGCATATCAGTTGGAGTCGCCACCTCGCTTGTTAGACGTGCACGACGTGTTTCATGTGTCACAGTTGAAGAAGTGTCTCAGGGTACCCGAGGAACAGCTGCCGATGGATGATCTCACAGTGGAGGAAAACCTGTCTTAAGCTGAGTACCTTGTTAAGATTCTCGGGAGGATGGAACGTATCACTAGAAACAAGAGGGTTACTATGTGCAAGGTTCAATGGAAGCACCATTCTGAGCAGAAAGCCACATGGGAGAGAGAAGAAGATCTCCAGGCGGAGTTCCCTCACCTCTTTTCGTAAGTCTACTAATCTCGGGTCGAGATTCTTTATAGGGGGCTAGAGTTGTAACACCCTAGTTTTAAATTGAAACTCAAGAGAGAAAAATTTCTCCAAAAATTTAAATTTCAAACACTGGATGGGCTGCAAACCCATCTCTTCTTCTTCCTGGGCCGAACCTTGCAGCCCAGCTGCTCCCCTCCCTCTCCTCTCTCTGCCAGTGGGGCCTGCTTGTCAGCGTGGCCTTCGTCTTCCTTTCCCCTTCCTCCCCCGTTCCTCTCCCCCGATCTTAAATGTCCGAGCGTCGATCACGCCGGAAACATAAAAATGCCAAATCAATGCCTGTCTTCATGGCTGTCCAGCCTCCGGAGCTGCTGCCCCTTGCTATATACCCTGGTACGCCCTAGGGATGGCCCCCTTTGCTCGCAAGAAGCTGCCGCCGCCGGTTTCTCTCGGGTAGCCGCCGATCCACCTAAATTCCCTTCGGCTGTCGCCCAAATCATCGAGCTAAATTGTCAAGAGCCTCCACGGGACCGCCGACAAGTGATTTCCAGTCTTAACCGACGTGGATCTCCGCTTGCAACACCACTGCACCGGTCACCGGTGAGTTTTCCGCTCATTGTCGGCGTTCCTCCATTTTCGTTGGGTTTTCCGCCCCACTGACAGCGTCTACACCTTCACCTGGGGATGGAACGCGTTGCGGACACGAAGACGTCGCGAGATCTTTGCCGAGGCGACGTAGCACCGAAGACCCGAGAGGAATTCCGCCCCCTTCTGTCGCGAGCCTGTTTGCGCCGCCTCCCAACCTCCGGAATTGTCCTAGGTGAGCTCCCGAGGTCCCCCTCCTTCGTTTTGGCAACTAGCTTAGAGTTTAGAACACGGGAACACGAATCCGAGGGATCTCCGGTGAGATCCGGCCGCGCGCATGGCGCTCCGCCGCGCGCCGCGTCGCCGGCGGCCGGCTGGAGGGAGGGAAATGTGTCCCCGCCGTTGGATCTCGGATGGACGGTTAGGATTAGAAGGGGGCGTACCCCTTTGATTATTTAAATCAGAACCGTAGGCTAAACATCCAACCGCCCCGGTTCGGCCACGTGTACCCTTTTGTTATTTTAAATCTGGACCCACCGATTTCAATCCAACGGCTCCAGTTTAAATCCGGTTTTCCCGCCGGTTGTTTTGCCCTTGGCCCCCTGGGCTTTTTGGGTTTGCGCAAAACAAGCCACTAGTTTTTGCAGTAACGACCCTAGGCTCTGTGGAATTTAGGAAATTAGTGGCAGAATGACACCTGGGCCCCTCTAACCCTCTGTTTTTACAATTTTTAGCCTAGAGTGGTCTGAATAATTACCAAAAGGCCCCTGAAGCCCTTGATTTAGCACAAAAGCCCCTAGAACTTTCTGTTTTAGTAATAAAACCCTCAATACTTGCTGAAAAATAATTTTGAGGCCACTAGGTATTTCTGTTTTTTATATAAAATACCCCTAGACACTCTATTTTTAGAAAAAGGACCCTAGAACCCTCCGTTATAACATTTTAGGCCCTAGAAAACTATCAGAATGCCCCTAGGGAAACTGTTTTTGCAGATTTACCCCTGTAATTAACTTTTATTAGGTTTTAGCCCCTATATAATGCTGAAAATAAGCAGAAACACCCCTAATACTCATGTATTTGCAAAATTAACCTTTTTAAAATTTTATTTTAGCATTTTAAGCCATGATCTTTGCTGGAATATAACAAAATAGTCCCTGTTCATGCTAATAATTACCCAAAACCCCTTAAAGTAACTAAAATTATTTACTAACCTTTGCCTAATGCAATTGACCTTCACAACATGCTAATTTTACATCTAGGCCATATTAAGTGCTGATTTTACATAAAGTAGCTTCATAAATGTCTATATTAACTTTTAATGTTGATTTTAACATCACAAATGTATGTTAACAAAGTAAATTCTTAGTTTTAGGGGTAATGTTTATGTATCTATAAGGATGTAATACTTTAATGTCATGTCTTAATTATTTCTTGTTATTTGGCTATGTGTGTGATGAATTGGGTAGAGCCAGTCCCGGAGCAGGCATTTAATTTGCAAGATCAAGACTTTGACGTTGTAGAGCAGCAACTATTTTCCGGAGGCGAGTGTCCTTAACCACATTGTTCCTGTTCTAGGCATTTAGTTAGAATTTGCATGCATGTCTTAATATGAATTCCTATGATAGGGTGTTTACTAGAAAATTTCCATATTATTCTTTGTATCCTGGGAAAAGGGATCTGGTTGGGATTTACTTTATGTCATTTACTCATTGCTTAGCCCTGCTTAGATAAATGGGATGGGGGAACCTTTACATTAATGCTATTATCTCATCTATGAAGTATTGTGTGGTGCTATGTATGGTATATACATGGTTAGTAGTGATAGGAGTCTAGCAGGTTGGTTGGTATATGGTTGGTGCGTATGCACGAGACTCGGGTTGGAGGTTAGTGCTTGTGTAGATTCTAAGGACCAGTTCGTGATATCCTGTGATCTAGCTATATCGTGCCACCACAAGACCGGTATGGAACGGTTTGGCCAATTAAGTTGACTTCTACCTTATCTTGTGTACACCATTGAGATGTTTGTGTGGCGCAAGAGGGGGCTTCTGCATCGGAGGTAAATAGACTCCAAGTATGCTGTTAGCGGTGAAACCTTAGCGGGTGTACAGGGATTTGATAGTGCAATGTAAAGGTCTCATAGTGATCCCCTGGCCACACACCATAGGAAGTGTAAGATGTGATTCGCGATCACGAGCAATCAAGGAGACTTTAGTCCACTTAGTGACAAGGGACGAAATCACGACTTATGGGTAAAGGGTACAAACTCTGCAGAGTCAAAACTGTCTAGACAGCCGTGCTCATGGTCAAGAGCGGGCTAGTAACTTCTTCATGATTAGTTGGTTATGGGAAAAGGTTGGTTGTATTTGGTTGGCAGTGGGAATGGATTTTTGGGTTGACACCTGGTGTGAGAATCACTTAGTAGTTAGGGTGCTATTATAATTTAGGGATAGGATGTTGCATAGTGCTTTAGCCAAGTTGACCTTTCTTGAATTTGTCTACATGTCATATCTTTCCCTCACTCGCTGAGTACTCTAAGTATTCATGTGGCTTTGTTGCTTCTCTTTGGAAATAATTGTGGCTCAGGCTATGGAGATGGAGTGGAGTATGATGAAGATGATGGCTTCAACCCCGGTGCGCAGTACTAGGCGGGCGTGCCCCGTGACAACGCATGTGATGGAGCTCTACGCTTAGATTATCATCTGCTATGTATCTTTCTTTTTTAGACTATAAGTTCACTATGAGATTGTAATAAACTTGGCTTTTATATACATGATACATCATTTCTGTTACCACATATATGGTTTAACTGATCCTGGCATACATGTGTAGAATGTCTGGTTGTTTTACAGGAACCAAGCGTGACAGAAACGCCGTGCTCATGGTCAAGAGCGGGCTAGTAACTCTCTCATGATTAGAATGGTTTTTGGGCCGGGAGTTGGTTGGTGGACTTGGATTGGTGGTTTTGGGATGTGATTGGAGGTTTTTGGGAGATGGATACAGTTGGACTTGGAGATACTTGGATACTTGATGGTTGGGATTTTCACCTAGTAAATAGGATGCTTAATAAGACTAAGATATAGGATGCTTAGTGCATAAGCCGAGTTGGCCTTCCTTGATTCTTGCCTCATATCATGCATAATTTCCCACACTTACTGAGTACTCTATGTACTCAGGTGTTTTCCTTTTTTCTTTATTATAAATGTTGCTCATACTAAAGAAGATCAAATGAAGACGGAGTAAAGGTCACGTAGCTGCCAGTCGATTTGCCTGTCGACGGCCCTAGAAGTTTCTCCTCTTGTGCTGCTACTCGAGACTCTATTAAGATATACATGTCGTTTATTTTCGATATATATCTGTTTATCACTAATTATCCTACATGTATGATTAAACCGATCCTGACATACATGTAGTTTGCAGCCGGATTCACGTTTTGTAAAACCGGACGTGACAGAGGAGGCGATAAAACGAGATTTGAGAGATTAGAATGTATCTAGAGACTTAGCTCATGATAGGACCGCATAAAGTAGCAATTCATGTGTCAGAATCTTAGTCTTGTTTTTTTCGTTTTTTCTTCTTTTTTATTTTTCTTTTTTCTTTTTTTTTTCTTTTTTTTCCTTTTTCTTCTATATATATATATATAATTATTAGGTTTCATATCTAGCTGACCCCAACATGATTGGGATAAAGGCTTGGTTGTTGTTGTACAAGCAATTCTTGTGCTGCCTTCAGATACTTAGAACTCCGGATAGCCTATGAAGCCTCAGACTGCATATTCTTAATTCTGTTGCCTACACCCTGGTATGAATGTGGCGCCAGTAAGTCTGGCTTTACAGACCAGTATGGATAGGATGGTGCCAAGATATGTGTGTTGAGGCTCAGAGACAACCCCTGGCCTGGTGCTGACGGAACATTAGTTGAATTGTGGTTGCTCAACATGGCAAACTCGAGCTGTGTGGTGCTATGGGCATCATTGTTTATGAGATTACTGTCACCGCTGCGTGCCCCGTCCATCAAATGCATTAAAACCTCATTTCTCATATCTTTTAAAGGGCCAAAAGAGCTGCTCTGTAAGCGAAGTGACCATGTTTGTAGCTTCTTTCGAAGAAGAATCATGACACACTGATGAAGGATGGCCAGGAAGCTCCATGAAGTTCTGCTGACGCTGGATAATTCCACTGAATTCTGTATAAGGCCCAGAAGATACGTTGGTTGGATAGAACATGTTCCCTAAAGCTGATGGCACAGGATATGATGCATTGCCTGTTTCTTCTGAGTACATCGTTTGCGATTCTCTTTCACTCCGGGGCTCCAGTAATAAGTTGCCATTCCTTAGCTTTGACTACTCCCTTGTCAAGAATTGCAAAGGCAGATACATGTACGGGGAAGCAAATTCAGAATTTCCCGATACCAAATTTATTGCTGACTTCCCTGCAAATGGGGGGGAATGGAAACAGTTGAAACTCATCAACTTATCACGGATTTATTCCGTATGAATCACATAATGAAATATTTTTTTTGAAAAAAAAAATAAGGTGAAGGAAACAGAAACAGGCCATTACATCACCATTATTATTATTATCATCATCATCATCATCTTCTTCTTTTTTGGTCACAAGTGTTATACTACTTATAAAAGGTTAAAAATGCACAAGGGCAGTCGAATGTGAGGCTCAAGCAAATAGTTTTGGCAACAATCCTTTCATTTGTATTTTTTCTTTAGGTATTACACTTCCAAATAAGAAACTGACATTATGCTTAGCAAGCAATTGAAGCTGGTTTGCAAGCTAAAGGTACAAGTGGTCCTTCATCCATGAAATTAGGTAAGTTCTTAGCTTTTAGCTCCTTCGTTGATAAGATGACGAGAATGTGGTTATAAATTCTTTCTGTTCTACCAAAATAATACAGCCATTCAAGTCAGCAAACCAGGTAGCTGTTTCTATGCCACACACGAGAACATGGGTTATCTCGGCCCAGGACAAAACTACTTCCTTTTCAACATGATACGCTTGTCTATCAATTTTTCAAGAACAATATGCATGTATATCACCGGTACCTTTTCCAATCAATTCATTGATGACTAACGCGTCACAAGGCCCGTCGGAGCTCCTTCAGTAGCTCAGCACACCGGTATAATATGTATTACTTCCGAATCTCTCTGAAAGAAAAGATAAAATAGGATGAGATTTCTAGCTCGAAGTTAACTAGAACAAACCCAAGGCTTGTTTCCAGCTGTAATCTTCACTATTTTTATTGATTGATACGAAAGAGGCGAAACCAGGAGCAATGTCCAAGGCAAAGCCTAGTCGCCTCGCGATAAAAATCAGATACGCACTTCAATTTCGATGAGATAATTCCATTCCACAAAGAATAAGGCTAATCAAGAACTACTCCAGGAAAATAAATAGGAAATATGATTGAAAGCAAAAAGAAACAAGGCTTCAGGAGCATGGTCTTTCATCCAGGCATTTCAAGGGGAGGGGTAAGAAAATTCAGGAATCAGTAACGAATCCATAGGGGCTCCACCGCAATCAAGCTCAATTCTATCCTCTCCAAAAGATCATTTCTACTGGTAGATAATGAAGCAACTAGAAACTCAGAACATTGCAGTATCAAACAATAATAATCCAGCTACCACGAGCACCAAAAAACAAATTTCAAGAAATTTAGAATTTTGGCCAGCGGATAATTTCTCTAACAATCAGGGGGAAAAAGGAACATTCGCTGAAAAAAAGTCAAAAAACTTTGAGGTCAGGAGGTGAAGAAGAACCGCCAACTCAGCTTCCAGAAGCCTGTACTGTACCTTCCCTTTCTCAAGGAATCCAACTCCGACAATACTTCGACGGACTAAGTTTTCCGGATGAACCTCGTATATCTACAGATTTCCAAAAGAAACCAGGGAACCAAGAAACCTCACAATTCAAGACCAGCTATACCATAGCACTCAAGAACCAAGAAAACCCTGTGCTCTAGCACAAAAACCACATATAATTCAGAGGACACCAACCAATGGTTCGAGTCATAGCAGCACTATGGGGAAAAAAGGAATGATTGCACCCACCAGAATCAAAAGGCTTTCAGCATCAAGAAAAAAAAAAGCAAGAACCAGAGCAGGCAAACCAAATCATGCATCAGGGAATATGCACCAGATAATTCGTGGGGGCAGGAGCCAATGATGCAAAGCGGATGAAGTAGTAGGAAAATGGAGGGCGACCTGGTGGTGTGCTTCTCATGGGGGCCAGGGCAAGAAGGCAGAGATTGTCGTCATCGGACCCCCAAGCTGATGTTCTTCAGCCTTGGGAGGAGAGGAGAGGAGAGGAGAGGAGAGAAGAGAGAATACCAACCCCGACCTCCTTCCCAGTATGGGGACAAAATCAGATTCCACGATAACAATACCAACAAAGGAAAAAAGCGGATAGGGAAAGGTCCCCTCACACCACCCACTAGCAACAACATCCAATATATAAATAATCTGAGGGCCTACTAGACAAAGTCCTTTCTCTTCGCCGTCTTTATTATAGTTGCTGGTGTTGGTTGATTATTATTGTTGAGGAGGATTATTGGGTGAGGTGGGGGTTTAAACCTACTCAGCTCAACTCGGCAGCTCTGCTCAGCTGGTGCCTGGTGGGACTTGGCGGTGTGTCCACCACAACTTCCGGCTGCTTATTTCTTCACGATAACGCGTACTGGTATGGGGCGCTCCTACTCGCCATACACAGTGTCTCAACACCTATTATGCTGGTATTCTATTGGTCATAGGTGAGCGAGTACAAATAGAATTAAAGTCCGTGGTGTACCAACTTTATATTTTTAAAAATGGTGTGTCTATTTTTCAGACTCTAACGGGTGGTTTCAGGCGACGTCCACAAACTTTGGATTACAATCCAGCTGTTGCAGATCTGTACTAATGTATAAAGTTCTTATCGGACCCGCTAAACGGATCTGTTAAGAAAACGAACGCGTGAACAAACCCATTTTCTATTAGATTTGTAGGTTGTGTTTGTTATTAGACCCGTCTAACAGACCCGATCAGTGAGTCACTTAGAGAAACAGACACGTTAAGGAGGTGTTGGTACCCTGTAGACCGGGTACCTCGCGTGGAGGCTTGAAAAGACTGCAGGCCCCGCCTCCCTGCTGGAGCAGGCTCTGGTAGGGCCACGTGTCCTTGACACGTTAAGGAGGTGTTGGTACCCGGGCTTCGGACCGGACCTCCCCGCTCAGGAGGGCTTCGGAGCTGCCACGTGTCCTTGTCCCCTTATCTGGTCTCCCCGCTAAGGCAAGGTCCGACGCTGCCACGTGTCCCCGGGCTCCGGGTCGGACCTCCCCACTGAGGAGGGCTCCGGAGACGCCACGTGTCCTTGGCCCCGAAACTGGCCTCTCCGCTGAGGCAAGGTTCGACGCTGCCACGTGTCTCCGAGCTCCAGGCCAGGCATCCCCGCTGAGGAGGGCTCCGGCCGCCATGTGTCGTGGGCCGTGGGCCTCAGAAGACAAGGAAGACGTGCACTGTACAGTCACGCATTCAAGACTCACGTCTTCCCCAAAAGCATGGTGCGCGGCGCACGTCTCCGCCCACTCTTGGTCGTCATTACAGTGACACGAAAGGGCGATGAGGCGTGATAACGGCACAGTGCCGCACAACTGACCAAGTAGGACGCGACGACAAGGCAAGGCCTTCATCCGCCATCATCAACCGCTACTCGGTCAGAGGCGCCCAATGTGTCAGGCGGTGTGCCTTAACTCCTCCGACAGTGACACTACATGTAGTTGTAAATACACTAGATCATGTATAGGGTACGGAACAGCCATGGGGCCACTGTCGGGCCCCGGGTCACATTGTAAATGCCATGTCCTTGAGCTATAAAAGGACCAGGGCAGCCTCCTAAAGGGGGCTTCAGTCCCTCGGTTTAGTTCGACCTTCGATCCCCCAACACACACGCGCAAGGCAATACAACACTCACTCCTGTGGATGTAGGGTTTTACGCTCCGGTGGCTCAAACCACGTAAATCTCTGTGATCAACTTTTCTCTCAAAGCTCGATCGATCTAGCAACGTTAGCCCCTCCAAACAACGAACCTCCGCGGGCTGCTCCAGTAGCGGTACCGGGGGAAGTGTCATAGCGAATACTTCGACATTTGCCGCGCAAGGTAGGGGGGCTTTTACGCTTTCTAGGCGAACGAGCGTCACCACCATAGTGAACATCCTCCATCATCGGCTCGTCTCGCCCCACTCACCATCGTATCCAGGGGAGGGACGAGGAGGCCACTTCTGCTCCAGGGCGGGTAGATCTGGTCGGGCAGATGACCAGATGGTCGCCGTCCCCGGGGGAGCCACTGCTGCCACCACATGACAGGGACCAGGCCACCCGTGCAATCACGGAGACGTGCCACTCGCCCGGGAATCGCATTGGGTGATGCCGTGTTGTGCGGCACCCAACAGCACACATAAAATGAAACATGTATTACATAAAACAATATTGGAAGCTTACAAGTTTTTCTTTGTAAATAATTTACAGCAAATAGCTACAGCGGAAGTCTATAAAAAGCTCACGTCGAATAACTAATGAGCACTCGAGAAGAGGTCCAGCCCGCGGACTCCTCTCGCTAGCAACACGAAGACAACAGCAGCGGTTGGGTTCTCCGTGTGTTAAACAACTCGGAAATCTCCGAGTCTCACCGCACAACCTTCTTCTTAGCATCGATGTTAACCTGCAAAACCACTCATATAGCAAGCGTGAGCACATAGGCTCAGCAAGACTGATCCATCTGTCCTAAACAAGAAACTCTACATGCACGATGGGTTGAAATAGGTTAGGTAACTTTGCATAAAAGACTCGCCTACAGTTGATCCTTAACTTTCAGGTTTTAAGCCTCATTGTAAAGACCTTGAGCCGAACAACATCGCAACTCCACAATCAAACAAGAAATGCTTTGTTGCGATGCTTCTTGCACAAAGTGAAATAAACTTTAATTAGCCTATCTCTAATTCAAGCATGATTTCAAGTTACATCACAGCCTTATCAAGTTCAAATGAAATCATTCAGTTGTTACTACGTCAAGACGCAATGGGCAAGTATGCTCATATGACCGCGAGCGACGGTGATTCGAATCGGTACACAACTGGACTACACGACGCGTACACCCGTACTCTGAGTTGTCGGCAACAACCTCGACCGACGTTGTACGCGGCCAGCTTTCCCAAGATCTTCCACACAGGATGCGGTCTATCTGCCACGAGTATGCAAGCTCCCTCAAGGTACATACCCGCAGCGATATGTTCTTGAGCGAGTTACCTCCTGCTACCCTGACGCCGAAAGCCTAAGACAGTTAGAAAAGTTCCAATATGGATCTCCCGAGGTACATCGGTTTCTTGGATCCCATATAACCAGTATGCGCCCGTTACACAACTCAAACTTGTCCAACAGGGCCAAGCACAGACGGGCCTTAACCGACACAGGCAAGGCTATGCACGCACAGTCCGCAGCCTGCTGCATCTAAACCTCCCTGCCCGGTCTCCATTTCTTATGTGTGAACTTTCCTCATTGTTTCTATTCGTGACCCGCTTCGAATAAACCAAACCCTAAATTCGCGAGTAGATTCCAACTACTCGACTTCTACCGGACCTTTCCTACTAACATTTAGCGTAGCCAAATCCACTCGAGGAGGTGCTATTCTACCCTTTTCTCTCTTAGGACATTTCTGGTCATGCAATTGGGTTTTCGTTATCAACTAGACTTAATGCAATCAAACAATTCAAAGCTATGATCTCTAGAAATGGAAATACTTTATAAAACTATTCAAATGCAAACCGGGGCTTGCCTGTTTTGCAGGTGACTAATATAAACAATTAATGAAGATCACTTGAGGCTTGATCACTCACTTTCCTCTCTCCTTGATCTCCACTTCAATTCCTTCACAATTTTCACGTTGATGCTACACGTTATGAATATACACAAGTATGAAATTATAAAGATTTCGCTAATAAGCTCTAATGACAAGTTTAAAGACTGGAACTCTGTTTAATAATTTAAAATGATACTGGTGCTAGTGGTTTGGATTGGGTTTAAGCAATATGATCAAGTGCTAAGTGTTTTCTCCACTTGTGTGTTGATCACCTTAAGAGGTTGAACAGAACATTGTTGATCCAGAGCTCCAATGGAGCTGAAAATTTTAATGTGAGTTCCTTGTCACAAGAGAGTTATCTGGACCAAAATTTAGCACTTTTCATTGGGTGTTTTATTCAGAACAATTCACTAAGCAATTAAGCACAAAGGATTTAATTCTGAAGTAAATCACATGTTCATGTCAAACTTAGTGAACTACAACTTAAATTATAGTTCATAGAGCCTGTATGAATTTTCCTAGAATTTTTGGAGCTAAGAATTGCCCATAACTGAATTTCTAATTTTGGAAATTCTCTGAAAATGTTTCTGTATTCATTTGAACACAGCAACTTAAAATCTGAATTCTCCTAATCACATCAACTCCAAATGAGCTCAAATTTTTACAGGAGTTCATTAACAACCTAAAGGATCATCTGGCAAGATTTGAGGATTTTTTGATAAACCAAACTCCCTTTAAAATTCTTTTTCTTAATAGTTTTAAGAATTTTCCGGAATTAAATAATGCCTTCCATACAAATTGGGTTGCATATTTGGATATAGTTTATCAACCTTAATCTAACCCAATTTGAATCACTAAATTTGGAGTTTCCTAGCAAAAGTTATGGCCTTCTAAAGTTTGAGGAAAACCTGGGATTCAAATAAATCGAGAGAAAAGTTTAAATCCTTTCTGTGGGACCAGGGGGCACGTGTCACTCGCTGGGACCAAGCCACACAAGCCAGAGAGTCATTTCCCGTGCTGTCACAAAGTGATCCGGCGCCACAAAAGATCTCCCACCCGATTTGTTTCTCACTGACAGCGGGCCCGGGCGCCATCGTCTTCAACCTTTGGATCCCGCGCCGCGCCATCGGACTCGCCGGAGCTCGCCGGTTTTCGACTCTCTGGCCACCTCCCGAGCTGTCACTCGCCGCTACCCCCTTATCCCACATGCTCAACACGATGGGAGGGTCTCCCCGGACCGGCGAAGCCACCTATCTCTCAACGGTGCAGCGGCTCGGGAAATGTTCGGCGACCTCGCCCGGCTCTTCTAGCCCACCAAAAGCTCGGTAGAGTGGCTCTACAGTACCAGTGATGGCTAGAGAAGCTAGGCATGGTGGTGAACAGGCCCGGGAATGGCTCCAAATTAGGGTTCATCGTGCATCCGAGGCCTCCCGACATTGTCGCCGTTGGAAAAGCTCGGAGTAGGCCCTCTACAGTGGGTTTCATGCTTGGGTTTGTGAAGAAGAAAGATTCGCCACCTAGTCTAGCTCCTGTGTGTGAAGTTTCGTAGACTCTAAACAAGAATCAGTCGGAAATTTGGAGTTTCCTTACCCGAAGGTGATTTTGCACTTGCCGGAAGAAAACTGCAAAATTCGCCGTCGACGATCAACCTTTCGGCTCAAGCTTCGGATGTGAGCTGCATGGAGGCTCGGCGCGTCCAACGGTCCTCTTTCTTGGTCGTGAAAGTCTCTCTATAGGGCTGTCCACGAGAGCACCTTTCCTCGGCTATGGTTCGGCCGCCGCGGGACAAGTTACCGGCGTAGGGAGGATTGAGCTCACTCGGGGATGGTGCGATGGCGGAGTATGAGGCTCTCATCTTTGGGTTAAAGACCGTGTTGTCCCTTGGCGTCCAACAGTTGTTGGTCAAGGGTGATTCTTAGCTGATCATCAAGCAAGTCAAGCGAGAATGCTGCTGCCACGACCCTCAACTTGCAGCCTATCTCCTCCATGGACAGAAGTTGGAGAAGGACTTCCAAGTCTTGGATCTATGCCATGTCCCTCGCGCCAACAACATGATCACCGATGAACTATCAACGAAGCATTCCACTTGGATTCTGGTGCATGAGGGAGTCTTCAAAAGGAAGTTGCCGCGACCTACCACCTCGCCCGCTGAACCAGACGAAGGGGGCGAGATCAACACCTCGAAGCTGGCGGTCCCAGCGGCCCTACTACCATGGAGCCCGCCAAGGGTCGTAAGCATCACAGGGGACTCCGTGCAACCCGGCACTCAAGATCCAAAAACTCAAGTGGGCCTCGTCGCATGGATCACGGAGGTCCGAGACTACTTGAAAGATAATATCCTTCCCGATAAACATGTATCCGCTGAACGGATCATTTGGTTGGCTAATAGATACACGCTGGTAGAAGGGGATCTCTACCGTTGTGGCGCTAATGGCGTTCTATTGCGGTGCATAACCCGGGAGGAGGGCTGCGACTTGCTCGCAGAGATACATGGAGGCGAGTGTGGGAACCATACATCTTCCAGCACGTTGGTCGGTAAAGCCTTCCAGCATGGCTTTTACTGGCCGACAGCTCTCTAGGATGTTGTCAAGCTAGTCAAGAGATGCAAGGCGTGCCAGTTCCACGCCAAGCAGATCCACACACCGGCGCAGACGCTGCACATGATTTCACCATCATGGCCCTTCGCTGTGTGGGCCTGGACATCCTAGGACCTTTTCCCCAGATCCGTCGGAGGGTACTGGTACCTCTACGTCATCGTAGAAAAGTTCACCAAGTGGCCGGAAGCCGCACCTGTATTGACAATCAACAAGCAGTCAACAGTCAAATTCATCGAGTCAATCATCCGCCAGTTTGGGGTCCCGAACAGAATCATCACCAACAACGGGGGCCATTATAGTAGTGTAGTGTTTCTTAGGTACTGTGAAGACCTCGGCATCCAGCTCCGCTACGCTTCTGTTGCTCATCCAGAGAGCAACAGTCTAGTCAAGAGGATAAATGCTGAGATATTCAATGGACTTAAAACGCACACCTACAACTGCTTGAAGAAGCATGGCGCCGGTTGGGTAGAAGAGCTTCTGTGCGCACTGTGGGATAGCCGGATGTCCCTCAATCACACGACAGGGGAAACGCCCTTCTTCCAGGTGTATGGGGCTGAGGTCGTCCTCCCCTCGGAGATCGCCATGGGCTCCCCCCGCATCCATGCATACGACGAAGCCACACAGGACTAGCTCCGGTGTGAAGATATCGACTTGGTCGATGAGCGAAGGTGGCAAGCAGCTGGTCGAAACACACGTTATCGCCATACACTCGAGCGCTATCATCAGTGATTAATGCGGAGTAGACAACTTGAGGTGGGCGACCTGGTGTTTCGGTGAATACTTTCTCATGAAGGGGCGGACAAACTCGCCCCTGGCTGGGAGGGTCCCTTACGAGTGACACAAGTATGCCGCCTCGGGTGTGTCCACCTAGCCATGGAGGATGGGGTACTTCTAACCAATCCATGGAACATAGAGCACCTCCATAAGTTCTATCCTTAGCGCATCGGTAGGGCTCTTTTTTCTCTGTTAGGGTGTCATAGAGTCTAGGAGCAACGCTAAGAAAAGCTAAGCTCTAGAGGAGTCCTGCTACTCTTGTCATCCGGAGCGAGTCACTGCCTTCTTGTAATGCCTGTCTCCTCCTATGAATTAACCTTATATGAGAAGAATCTATCCTACCCCTTGTGTGCTATTCCTCCCATCTTTTACTTTACAGTTTATGCTTACTCTTGCATATCAACTGTATCATGGCATGTCCGGGGGTCGTTCTACCTACTTGTTCTGAGTTCAATGTCGCTGGAAGGTTCCCTCGCTGAAAGGTTAACGCCCGTGGGAGGTCCAGGACGTGCAGCCTGCTTAGCCTGGTTCCATAGCCTAAGCCTATGCGCTCTGTCTCCCCAGGGCTACAACTGAGTACTTGGAGGCCGGATGGCACACACTCATGGACAAGGGTGTAGCCGGACCTCGGGCATCGCTTCTTTTATTTTCGTGCTTCTTTCCATACCGCTCCGGTCGTATGGCCAGTCACTTTTCCTTGCGCTTACACGTAGTAGGAGTTGTGTTATCCTTCTGTAGGTGGGTTCGAGTTGAGGTACCTGTGGTGTACCCGGGGTCCTTCGGTTAGTTCCTTACTCGGGGGCCCTATGGTGCCTGTTGAAATGTTCATTACGACACCTTCCCCGGTCTGCTCGGAAGCAGCCCGTGGAGGTCCTTTTTTCGGAGGGGCTCGTGGATCTCGAAATTCAGAGCACGATGGTGAGGAAAGACATGAGAATGTACGTGGTTCGAGCCGCCGGAGCGTAATACCCTACGTCCACGGGTGTGCTTGTTGTATTGTCTGTGCGTATGGGTGCTGAGGAAGCTCAGCCTTTGTGGTGCTAGAGGGATCTGAGAGCGAACCTCTTCTACGGTGGCTGCCCCGGTCCTTTTATAGCTCAAGGCCGAGGCAGTTACAATGTGGCCCGGAGCCTGACAGGTGACCCCGCGGCTATCTGTGCCCTATACATGAGGTAGGGTCTTCACTGCTATACGCATTGTCACTGTGGGTGAAGTTAAGGCGCGCCGCCTGTCCCGCTAGGCACCTCTGACCGGGTAGCAGGTGATGATGAAGTACCCGTCTTGTCGCCGCGTCCCCTCGCTCTGCTGGGTAGCTCAGCGTCGTTGGGCGGCACTGTTACGCCATCACGCCTTGCCGCCCTATCTTTCACCGTAATGGTGCATAGATGGATGACGGAGGCGTGCGCCGTGCACCATGCTTCTAGGGAAGGCGCGAACCTTGAATGCATGGTATGTCAGCGTACCTTCCTCTTTACTCCTTGGCCATCTGCCCGTTGCTTGTCGGAGCGGCACTTGGGCGTCTAGCCCCCGGGACATGTGTCTCCAGCGGTGTTGTCCTGCGTGGTAGCGAAGGGTGCGGAGTTGTTGGACACGTGGCTGCACCAGAGCCCTCCCAAGCTGGAGGTCGAGCCCGGAGCCATTGGACACATGGCACCTCTGGAGCCCTCCTTGGTGGGAATTGTACACCTGGAGTCATTGCCCATGTGGCAGCACCGGAGCCCTCCCATGCTGGAGGTCGGGCCCGGAGCCGTAGGACACGTGGCACCTTTGGTGCTATCCTTGACGGGAGGCACGGATTGGCGGTTCCGGACACGTGGCAGCGTCGGAGCCCTCCCTAGCGGGAGGTCGGGCTCGACACCATTGGACACGTGGCGGCTCCTGAGCCATCTCGGTCGGTAGTGAGACTCTGAGCCTGAAGACAAGTGGCAGCCTTGGAGCCCTCCTTAGTAGGCGGTCTGACCCGAGGCCTAGGGCATGTCTCCTCTCAAGAGCGCTCCCTAGCAGGCAGTTGGGCCCAGCTCTCCCTGGCAGGCGGTTGGGCCCGGCCTGCAGGGGGGATTTCTGTCTTCCGCATACGTGCTGGCGTACGCCTTCTTTAGCTCATACACGCGGGGGTACCCGGTCTTGAGGGTACCGACAGTGGCCTCTAGGCCCATCTACACACAGACGAAGGCTCTTGCGGATAGGGCCTCCGTATAAAATCCCGTGTGGTGGTCTTCTAATCTTGCTTCATTCGAACAGATTCCTCTGCTGTTACATATAGGTGCCTCTTCATTGTTGGAGGGTCGTGGGGGGCGCACGTCGCGTGCAACTGCCGCGTTACTAGCGACGGTTACCAACACGGTCCCTTCTCTTCCCCTTGTCAGCTTTGTTAGGGAACTGCTTTTACTTATCGTAACCACAGTACCTTTTGCCCACACGGTCTGCCGAGTGGGCCTTGGCGCCTTTGCTCTTGCGGGTACTCGGTTGTTCCCGAAGGGTCGGGGGCAAACAAAGAGACCCTCTACCGCTGGCAGGAGTCTTCTCCTTCATTTGCTCCCTTGCGTTTCCCCTTCCTGCCTTTTGCTCTTGTCGCCTTGTCTCCCTGCTCCAATGAGGCCGAACGTTTGAGATTCTCGTCTCTAAAGCGCTGGCGACGTGAGGCGCGTGAGGCACCTGATTGGCTGGCAAGCGCCTCAGTACGATGGGAGGATTCGCTGCGGATCCCTCCCGCTCGTAGGCCTTGAGCCCGACGAAGTCATCGTCTTCCTCGGGTACATACTAGCGGGGCTCGCCTTCCCCGCTCCTTCCTTCTTCCTGACCCTGCTGGAGTCCTACGGGCTCCAGCTTCAGTACTTGACGCCGCACTCCCTCGTGCTAGTGTCGATCTTCATCCACTTCTGTGAGATGTTCATGGGGGTGCGGCCGTTAGTGCGGCTGTTTCGGGCGTTCTTCGCCCTACTGTCATCGGGGAGGAGGCCGAGCTTCCTGGGTGCCTACTACTTTCAACACCGCACCAGGTCCATGGCGACGTACATCTCTCCCTTCTCCTGCAACAAGTGGGAGAATTGGAGGGGTGACTGGGTCATTGAAAAGACCGACGTCTACGACCGACTAGATCTTTCGACTTCTCCTCCTTCGACCACACGAACCAACTGGGAGAATATGTCACACCTTGAGTGCGCGTACTCCCCCGTGCTAGCGAGAATTAAGTTCCTGGCGGGGGTTGTCTTCGCTGATGGTTTTGGCCGACTTCCTGGGCCGGTGCATCGCTCCCCTCTAGAGTCGTTGCCGCGCGGCCTCGATGTACACTATTAAGAACGACTCCACCCACCTGGAGTGTGGTCCCGGGACCAACCTGAAGATGGAGCTCCTGGACGATATGTTGGGGAAGCTATGCGCCGATGTTGGAACCGACCCAGTCCCCGATGATCTCATCATCCCTCCGGCGTCATGCTTGCCCATCTTCAGGGACCAGGAGCTGAGATTGAAGCTCCTGAAGACAATGCCGACACTGGACAACATCAACATCGCTCCCCGGCAGGTTGGTGACACTTCACGAGGAATAACGATCCCTGGGGCGACTGGAGCAAGCGACGGGAGGGCTGCTTCCTCCGATCCGGCCTCGGCTGCTCCAATTACTGCCGCGCCGGGATCCACAGCTCTGACTTCCTCTGCCTCAAGCCTGGACAAGGGAAAGGGGAAGGCGCCGGCGGCCCCCCATACTAGCTCCCCCGGGAAGAAGCGGAGGCTGACTCGCGCGGACGGGAGCTTCGTCTCGGCATCCAGCCCTGTGGCGCCCGCGGCGGCCCCAACTGCGCCCGAGGTTGGACTGGGGCGCGGCCAGAAGTAGTGTGGTCGGTCCTACATCCACGTCCGCAGAGGGAACTCCTGCAGCTCCAGCACCTCCGCCGCCGGCGAAGAGGCCGGCTGTAGCCGAAGGTTCTGGTGGTTCTGGAGGTCTAGGCAAACGTCTCTGAGATGCTTCATAGGACTTCGTCGGCCCTAGGTAGAACATCCGAGGCCAGCCTTTGCTGCTTGCTGTCTTTTTCTATGCTTTGAGGTTGTCTGCTGACCTCTGTTCTTTACGTAGGGCTCTGTCCATATGCGCCCCTGGGAGCGCTCCAGTGCCTGTGGAATTCAGCGACCCGTCCGCAGCTTCTAGGATTGCTCCAGACTAGGGTGTGGACCCTCCAGCGCCGGCGATGTTCACCGCCTGCCTCTTCTGCAAATGTCTCTCCGGTGGCCCCTCTTGTAGGGGACCCCAGCCAGGATCCTCTGTCAGTCCAGGCTCCGAGGCCTGGTTCTGGGCCGTCCGTGGCTGATGAGGCTCCACTAGGTCACGGCGACAAGCCTGCTCTTGCCACCGATGAGGGCTCATCGGATGTCGCAGCTCCTACCCCGGAGGGTAGAGCTCCCCAGCCAGAAGCTCGTTTGCCTCTTCCGAGGACCAAGCCGAAACTTCCTTGGGTCCCTACGTCCCGGTGCCTACTCTGGCGATCGTCAACATCCTAGAGGACGATGCCCAGGAGGCTCCGGTACGTGCCGAGCTGGTCCCTTTGTCTGAGGCCGTGGCTTTGGCTCAGGCAAGTCTCTGTCGGATTCAGCTGGCGCTGGACCAGGAGCAGGAAGAGAAGTGCCTCATTGGTTGGGAAAGGATGCTAAAGCTCTGGACCCGGGAGACCCAGATGAGGCTGGAGGCGAAGGAGGCTCGCCTGCGGGAGGAACAAAAACTGACCAACCGGCAGCGGGACTTGGTCGATCAGCGAGACGAGGAGTCCAAGAAGCTCTGGGCATGAGCCAAAGAGGTCCACCTGGTGGCCAACGATCGCAGCGCGACCTTGGAGGAGCTATGGCTGGAGCTGGCTCATCATGACATCGCCGTAGGCGAGCGTGAGCGCAAGCTACCGGAGAAGGAGGAGGAGGAGGCTTCGTTGCACTTGCAGTGGGAGCAGTCTGAGCTGGAGTCTCAGGCCGATGACTTGGACCGCCAGCAGGCCTCTCTGAGTAAGGAGCGGGAGAGGCAGATGAAGGAACTCCAGGACCTCCTGGCTGCAGAGTTCGACGCCTCATTCCATGAGGAGGGACTGCAGCACCATGCCCGTGAGCTTGATGCTCGGGCAGCGACATTGGCTGCTAAGGAGAGAAGACTCTCTAAGTGCGATGGAGCAGCCCTGGCAGCGGCATGGCGCGAGCTTCAGGAGCTTCGGGCCTCGCGCACGGCGGAGATCCAACAAATCTGGGACTTCCTGGGCCGTGCCGAGTCAGCAGTGATGCCCTTCGGCTTCAGCCCGGTGCGCACCGGCGAGCCTTCGCATGAGATGAGCCAAGTACTCCCTGCGCTTGACTCTGCAGGCTCGAAGATGGCCGCGTTGGAAGATGTTGTCATCGACCTGCTGGAGATGGAGGGAAAGGCCCTGGCTAAGGAGGTGGCGACACATGTGTTGACCTGCTTCCGAAGCTGGGACCTCAGTGTTTTCCTAGAGCCAGTCGTTCAAGGCCCCGTCGCTGCAAGGGAGGCGGCAGCCCGGTCTGCAGTCGAAGACTTAGGAGCAGCCCGGTCTGCGGTTTAGGCGTAGTGTGGGCGGGTCCTAGGCGGGCCCCGACCTTTGTATCTTTCTTTTATCTTTTGCGTCTTGCTTTGTATTCATGTGCTGATGAACGGAAGACTTTTTGTTGGCCTCTCATCCTTCAGCCACTCGGGGCAGGGTCTGATAGGCAGAACCACCTTTGGCTTCCACGAGGCCTCCTGGTCCTTGATGCCGCAAGAACCGGAGGCTCTCTGATTTGCCAAAGTGGTTGATGCTTCCTTGTTGCTTGCTGTATATGTGTACCCTCTTCCTTCTTGTGCGTCGCAGGGGTACGAGCGTCTTGCTTGGCTTGACCAGTCGTGATGGCCCCCTGGCAGGTGTGCCCAAGTGATTGGGGACATCTGCCAAAAGGCGCAAGACGCCAGCTTTGGACCCTTGGGGAGACTCCAGCCTTGGGGGTCCGTGAGTGGCCCCCTCGAGAAGGTGAGGTTCCAACCCCACGAACCGGAGACTTGTGGCATGCACATGCACTAGAAGAAAAGGGGTGAATGTGTTGTGTAGTTGTATTTTCTCTATTCGATGGCCTCATTATGGCTTATGGTCCTCAGCTAAGCTACGCGACCTGCTCAATTTGGTGTAGAAGTGCCCGGACCCTGGTTACTATCCTACCTGGGGTGGTGTGCCATTCGGACCCCCAATACTTGGGTGCTGCGCTGAAGAGCCACAATGTGCATGCTTAGGGTGCACGACCAGCTAAGCAGGCTACACCCACCGGACCCCCCGCTGGCCAGGCACTCCGAAGAGGAGAGGCGCCCTTCTGGCACCACCGGACCTGACCAGTAAGGTAACCAAGGGGGTCCAGAGACAACACAGGTGTCTCAGGCGGTTCCGCCTTGCAGCTGGATAACACAACTTTGGCCAAGAGCGAGACAGAGAAACACAACTATGTATACGTCAAGTGGTACGGAAAATATATATGCAAGCTCGAAAGGAAGGCTACAGTTGCATAGGAGGAGTCACGCTGTATAGGAGTTTCAACGACTTACTCCGGAATGGCAAGGGTAGCCGGGTCCCCCGGAGTTTTGTTGATCCGAGCACTGGTCCTAGGCACTATGGCACTTTTACACGGAAAGACTGCCCTATCCTAAGCTACGGGTAAAACTTATGGAGGTGCTCGATGTTCCAAGGATTAGGAATTAGGTCACCATCCTCCGTCGCCAGGCGGATGCATCTTGGTCACCATACTTGTGTCACCCGGAAGGGACCTTCCCAGTGGGGGGAAAGCTTGTTGGACCCCTCCCGGGTAAGTATTCATCGGAGCACTAGGTCGCCCACCTGCTGCTCTCTGCTCCGCACGGACCGCTGGTGATAGCGCCGGAGCACATGGCGGTATCGCGCGCTTCAAATTGTAACCTGCCATCTATGCTCATCGACGAGCTCGAGATCTTCACGCCGGATCTGGTCCTGCGTAACTTCGTCATATGCCTTGACATGAGGGGAGCCCAAGGAAATCTCTGGAGGGAGCACGGCTTCGGCTCCATAGACCAAGAAGAAGGGAGTCTCCCCTGTGGCTCGGCTGGGTGATGTCCGTCTGGCCCACAGTGCACACATAAGTTCATCAATCCAGTTGGCGTCATGCTTTTCCAGGCCAGCGTAAGTACGCGTCCTGAGGCACGTGAGCATCTCAGCATTGGCTCTCTAGACCTGGCCGTTGCTCTCTAGATGAGCAACGAAAGCATAGTAGACTTTCATACCAAGGTCCTCACAGTATTCTTGGAATGCTTCACTGGTGAAATGGGTCCCGTTGTCAGTGATAATCCTGTTCGGGACCTCGAACCTGCAGCTGATTGACTTGATGAATTTTACTGTGGACTGCTTGTTGATGGTGACTACAGGGGTTGCTTCCGGCCACTTGGTAAACTTATCTACGACGACGAAGAGGTACGGGTACCCTCCGACGACCCTGGGGAATGGCCCTAGGATGTTGAGCCCCCATACTGCAAATGTCTGTGAGGGCGGGATCATCTGCAGCGTTTGTGCCGCTGTGTGGATCTGCTTGGCGTGGAACTAGCATGCCTTGCATCTCTTGACCAGCTCGACGGCATCCAGCAGAGCTGTCGGCCAGTAGAAGCCATGCCGGAAGGCTTTACTGACCAGCGTGTGGAACGAAGCGTGATTGCCGCACTCGCCTCCATGGATCTCTGCGAGCAGCTCGCAGCCCTCCTCCTGGATTATGCACCGCAATAGAACGATGTTGGCTTAGAGATCCCCATCCACTAGTGTGTATCTCTTAGCCATACAAACGATCCGTTTAGCGGATACATGTTCATCGGAACGGATATTGTCCTTCAAGTAGACCTGGATCTCCATGATCCATGCATCAAGTCTGGATCTTGGGCGCCGGGTTGCATGGAGTCCCCAGTGATGCATACGATCCTTGGCGGGCGCCATGGTTGTAGGGCTGCCGGGACTGCTAGCTTTGAGGTGCTGGACTCGCCCCCTTCGCTTGGTTCGGCAGGCCGGGCTGTTGGACGCAGTAGCTTCCTTTCAAACACGCCTTCGGGGACCGAGGCCCATGTAGGGGCTTTCATTGAAAGGTCGTGTGCCACCGCGTAGTTGGCACAGGGGATATGGCACAACTCCAAGGCATGGAACTCCTTCTCCATCTTCTGCACATGGATAAGATAGGCAGCTAGTTGAGGATCATTACAGGAGCACTCACGCTTGACTTGCTTGACGACAAGATGGGAGTCTCCTTTAACTAGCATCTTCCGTACGCCCAAGGATAGGGTAGTACTCATCCCAAATATGAGGGTTTCATACTCCGCCATGTTGTTCGTAGCCTTGAAGTCGAGGCTCACCATGTATATGAACTACTCTCCCGCTGGCGAGATGAGCAGGACCCCCGCTCCGGCTCCTTGCTTACGTGAGGAGCCGTCAAAGTAGAGTGTCCAGTGGGGTTCGATGAGCATCGGAGGTCTAGGATCCAGGTCGCCGTCGTCTTGACCCCCTGGATGGCATGGAGATGGGGTCCATTCCACCACGAAGTCCGCCAGCACCACGCTCTTGACGGTGTGGCACGGTAAGAGTTGAGGTCAAACTCTGCCAGCTCAGCTACCCACTTTGCTATGTTTCCCGTTGCGTTGGGGCTGTGGACCACCGTATTTAGTGGGTAGGTCGTTACCACTGAGACCTTGTGAGCTTGGAAGTAGTGGCAGAGCTTCCTTGACGCAATCAGCACTGCGTAGAGCAACTTGTGGACCTCCGAATACCACGTCTTGGCGTGGTGGGGGACCTCGCTGATGTAGTAGACCGGTCGCTGGATGGTCCGGACCCTCCCGGAGGGGTCTGGAACATCTTCCTCCATTGGCAGGAGGTCTATAGCTTCTTGGACTTGGGGTCCAGCCTCTGGGAGTTGGGATCCGGGAGCATCCTGAGCCGGAGTTACGTCAAGCTCCCCTGCGGGGTCCGGGTCCTTAGACTCATGACCAGCAGTAGGCTTTTTGCTTGGAGCTTGGAGTCGCTTAGGTTCTGGCCGTTCAACGACTAGGGCCATGCTAACAACTTCTTCCTTCGCAGAAGTGTAGAGCAGCAGCTGCTCACCCAGCTCTGGGCAAACATGATCGGTAGCGAGGTGAGGTACTGCTTCAACACTTGGAACGCCTTGTCGGCTTCTTCAGTACTAACAAAGGGTCTGGACTTCCGTAGGAGCTTAAAGAACGGGAGAGCACGCCCTGTTAGTCGGGAGATGAATCGACTGAGAGCGGCCAGGCATCCCGTATGATTCTGGATGTCCTTGACTCGGGTCGGAGGGCGCATCATCTCTATACCCTTGGTCTTGTTGGGGCTACCTTCGATTCCTCGGTGAGAGACCAAGAAACCGAGGAGCTTCCCGGCAGGGACTCCGAATATGCACTTATCTAGGTTTAACTTGGTCCGAGTTGTGTGTAGCTTGTCAAAGACTAAGGCTAAGTTGTCTAACAGAAATGTATGCAACTTGACTTTCACCACGATGTCATCAGCGTACATCTCCACTAAATCCCTTATTACATCCCTAAATGTCTTATGCATGGCATGCACAAAGGTAGGCAAGGCATTTTTAAGGCCATAAGGCATAAAGACATAACAATGAAGGTCGTCTACTGTTATAAAAGAAGTGTGCTCTTCATCTTTCTTAGACATGGGTATTTGATGAAAACTGGAATAAGCATCCAGGAGGCACAACAGATCACAACCAGAAGTAGAATCTACAATTTGATCTATTTGTGGGAGGAGAAAGGGGTCTTTAGGGCATGCCTTATTTAGGCTAGTGTAGTCGATGCACATCCAAAGCTTCCTGCCAGCCTTGGGAACCACAACGGGGTTCGCCAACCATATTGGGTGGTGGACTTCTCGGATGAAGCTGGCGTCGAGCAGCTTCTTGATTTCTTCACGGATGAAGTTCTGCCGCTTGACGGACTGCTTCCGAGGCTTCTGCATCACCGGCTTAGCGTCGGGGTGGATCTTCAGATGGTGCTTGATCACCTCCCTAGGGATCTCGGGCATTTGCGATGGTTGCCAAGCAAACACATCGATGTTAGCTCAGAGGAAGGTGACGAGCACGAGTTCCTATTTGCTACCTAAGTTTCCGCAATGTGGGTGGTCTAGGTAGCATCCTCGCCGATCTGGACGACCTTGACCGAGACTTCCTCCGCACCCGAATGGCTGAATGCGGGGAACAGAGGATGAGCCACATTGTCGTGTTCAGGGTAGCTCCATGCTTGTCCCAACAATCCGGAAGGTCTCCACCTATGAAGCTACCAAAGCCTGGAGCTTCTCCAGTGCTGCGACTCTGGCGGTCCGATATGCTCGAACCCTCAGGACGCCACTCGGGGTCGGCATCTTCAGCGCCAGGTAGCTGTAATGAGCTACGGCCATGAACTGGTACAACACCGACCTCCCGAGGATGGCTGTTGAAGTGTGTGGTCGAAACTTCCCCCGGACCTGCACTGGGCAGCCCGCGGAGGTTCTTTTTCGGAGGGGCTAGTCACTTGCGGAGAGCTTAAGCGTATGGACGAGTTAGGAGGAGCTTGACACGGCGAGTTTTACGTGGTTCAGGCCGCCAGAGCGTAAAACCCTACGTCCACGATGAGCTATGGAGCTCGCTGTATTGCTTGTTGCTCAGAATCGGAGTCCTGAGCTTGGGGGAGAGTTACACCTTGGGTGTGAATGGATAGAGTGCGAACCCTTGCTAATGTTGCCTACCCGAGCCTTTTATAGTCCAAGGCTCGAGCGGCTTACAAGGGGGGCCCGGGACCCGACAGGTGGTCCCGGGGAGATTGTCTGTCATCTACCGTATCTGCAGTTATGCCGGTAGTTGTCTCTGGCGAAGGCTTCTGAGTCTTCGTCTTGCAGCCCTGCCCATGCCGCATGCTAGTCGTAGTGATTGATGACGGCGGGGGCGGCATGGGATGTCTTGTCACTGCGTTTATTGGCTGGTAGGCTGTGACACGGCGCGCCAGTCTGTGATGCGACTAGGCGCAACGGCACCTGACAGAGGCGTGCTCCGCGTCTTGGGAAGGCACGGGCCTTGAATACCTTGTACGGGCAAGGTATGGGGCGTCTTTACGCCCGCTGCCTACCGCTCGGGGGCAGGCAGCGCTCTTCTGCTAGACACGTGGCGGGCCCGGAACCCTCCTCAGAGGAGAGGGGGTCTGGCCCCGCAGGACACGTGGAGCCTCCAGGCCTCTCCCCGCGGAGGGGGAGGTCCGGCTTCTGTCGGCCACGTGGTGGGCCTGGAGCTCTCCTCTGAGGAGAGGGGGGTCCGGCCCCACTGGACACGTGGCGCCTTCGGACCTCTCTCTCACGGAGGGGGAGGTACGGCTCCTGCAGGCCACGTGGCGAGCCCGGAGCTCCCCTCTGAGGAGAGGGAGGTCCGGCCCCGCCAAACGCGTGGCGCCTTCGGAGCTCTCCCTGCGGAGAAGGGCGAGTTCCTTAGGTATTTTCTCCTGTGCGTGGGGGTACCCCATATCGCCGGTACCGACAGTGGCCCCCGGGCCCATCTCGGGGGAGATAGCGAGCCCGAGGTGGGACCTCCGTCTCTTCTGATCCGTGCACTTTTTCTAAGTCCCACATTGACCGCTGCCGGAGCACGAACAGTCGCGGGATTGTGGGAGCGTGCGCCCACTTGATGGTTGCTTTTACTGTGGCGGTTCCCAAGACTGTCACTTCTGCACGTTGCGGCGCTTTCTTCAGGAACCGCCGGAGTGCCTGTCCGGCTCGTCTTCTTAGGAGACTGACTCCTTGACCCACCGCTTCAGCTGGGCGGCTTGGGTCCACCTGTCATCGGTGCTCGGTCTTGGAGCCGAAGCGGTTGCCGATGCGGCGTATTCGAAGAGTTTTGAAACGCTTGGAATTGCACCTGGGAAGTTTTAAGAGAGGATATTACCCACATTGCGGCTTCCCGTCGCATTTCCCAGCGCTTTTTCTTGGACTCTTGTGCCTTCGTCTTCTTGTCCTTGAGTCCTCCCTCGTCATGGCCACCAACCCGCCACCAGAGAAGAAGTGCGCTCGATCTCCTCCAGTGGCGGCGTCTGTGCCAAGTCGGTGATCTGGGGTGCCTGCATCTCCTGCTTCTGGAGATGGCACTCCTTCTGGTGGCGACTCAAAGAGGCCCCGGGCTGATGCGTTGAGGGGAGCTTCTGGAGCGTCCCCTGCTCCGCCAGTTCAAGCGACTGCGGAGCGGCCGTCAGTGATGACGGCGGGCTCTGGGAGTCCTACCCCGGCTCGGAAGTCGGGGTTCAGAGCCCGCTGGAGTGTTCGCGCTTCCCGGCCATCCCCGACTGGCGGGGAGTCTGCGCCGTTGCGCTCGGAAACCGGGACAGCTGCCGCGGCCCCCAAGTCAGCGCGAGCTTCTCCTGTTCCGGTGTGCCCGGATTCCGCGGCGGCGTCATCTCTTCCTGCCGAGACAGCCGCCGCGGCCCCCAGGCCAGCGCAGGTCAACCCTGCACCAGGCGGTCCGGCCTCTATTTCAGCGCGGACTTCCCTGGCTCGTCCCTCTCCACAGGTCAAGAAGCCAAAAGCTAGAGAGAGTCCGGCAGGTCCGGCTGCCGGAGTCCCAGCGCCAGCTTCTCCTGACCGGTGTCTCATCTCGGTCGCTGGTGCATCGACTCCTCTTGAGGATGAGGTGATGGAGGAGGTCTGGGGTGCTGCCCCGGCCTCTGCTGCCCCATTGCCCCTGGCGGATGCCTTCGCGCTTGCCGAAATGAGCGTCCGACAAGTCTTGGACGCACTTGGTTGCGAGCGGGAGGAGCACACGGTTGAAAGGAATCGCCTGCTCACCTGGGGGAACCTTTTGCGGGAGCGGACCGCGAAGGTCAAGGGCGAACTCGACTCCAGGAAGGAGTTGCTTGACTTAAGGGAAGTGCTCCTCGACCGGCTGAAGCGGTCTGTCGACCGCCTAGACGCCGAAACGCGGCGGATCAACAGGGAGGCCCTTGAGTCACACGCTCGGGCTGAGAAGAGCCTCTCTGCCGTGGAGGAGATACGGCAGCTGTTGGAGCGCCGTAAACTCACCGTTGAGGACCGGGAGCGTTCCACGGCAGCCGAGGCGGAGAGGGTCGCTGTGCAGCTGGCGGTGGGTGAGGATGACCTGCGAGCTCGGACCGAGGAGCTAGAGGCTCAGAAGGCAGACCTCGTCATGAGGGAGGAACAGGTCTCCCACGAACGCCAGGCGATCCTGGATCGGGAGTTGGCTGCCGACATCAGGGCTTCTGAGTTGGAGCGGCTCGCCAAGACTCTCCGCCTTCGGGAAAGCTCCCTGGCGGCCAAGGAGAAAGAATTCTCCGAGAGAAACCAAGAGGCCCTACAGGCAGCCCGCCGCGATGTGGAGGAGCTCTTGGCCTTGCGGTCCTCCGAGGCGCATGCGGTCTCAAGCTTCGTCAATCGGGCGGGGTCCACCCTGATCCCTCTTGGCTTCAGTCCGGTGAGGGCAGCGGCTCCTGCGTTGAAGGTGGCGGAGGTGATCCCCGCGCTGGAGTCGATCGGCGCCAAGCTGGACAGGCTAGACTCGGTGGTCGCCAACGAGCTTGAGGCCGAGGGACGAGGACTAGCCCTAGAGGTCGCCACACATGTGCTGGCATGCTTCAGGAGCCGGGACCCTTCTTTCTCCCTGGAGCCAGCGAGAGAGGGCCCTGCCGCGGAGCGGGAGGAGACTGCCAGGGATGAAGTTGGGGACGTGGCCGCCCTTGTAGCCGCTAGGTTCCGGCGTGAACCGGGAGGACCCTAGGACTTGCTTTTCCCTTTTTATCGAGTCTGTAGTCCAGCTCATGGAGCCTCGAATAAATAGACTCTCTTGAATGTTTGTGCATGTGATGCCTTTTCTCTCCTTCTTGGTTTTGCCTGGCCGAGTCCTTAGCTCCACAAGGTACTCAGAGGCCTTCACCAATCTCGGAGCTCTGCACAGACACCTTCCCCGGGTCCTAACTGTATTAGGGGCCCCCGGGGGTCTCCGGATCTCGCCCCATGGGGAGGTCCAGATCTGCCGGCCACGTGGCGGGTCCGGAGCCCCTCCTGAGGAGGCGGGAGCTCTTGCCCCGCTGGACACGTGGGGCTTTCGGAGCCCCCCTAGAGGGGGTGGTCCGGTTTCCGCCTGCCACGTGGCGAGTCCGGAGCCCCCCTCTGGGGAGGTGGGAGCTCCGGGCCCGCTGGACACGTGGGGCCTTCGGGCCTCGCCCCTGCTGAAGGGGCGGGACCCGGTCCTTCCAGTCCTATGTCGGAGTAGTCGGTAGCTCCTTTCCCCCCACTTCGTGCAGTCCCCGTTGCTGTAACCTGGAGGTCCTGCACACAGGCAGAGGAAACGTAATTCCCCTCGGGGGGTCCTCCCGTCCCGTCTCCTAGTCTTATTCGGCTTACGATCCTGACCCATTATACGGGGCTTGGGCAATTCTGTGCGTGAGGCGCCGGAGCTCCGGCTCCCTCCGAGGTCCGGGTACGACCGTCCGATCCCTAGTACCGGGCCGTGCGCCGGGGAAGCAGAGTGCACAGGCTTTGGGTTCATGACCAGGCAAAGCGGTTGTACTCCCCTGTACCTCCGGAGGGCAGGATGCGCACGCTTTGGCCACGGAGCCGGCTAAGCGAGATACGCACCCTGGACCCCCCATGCACAACGCAGGCCTTTCCTAGAGGTGACCAACTAGCACCGCAACACCTGACTGGGGGAGGCCCGAGAGACTCACTTGGCCGTCGGCAGGTGCCTCAAGCGCAACCGCCCTCAGTAGGATAGCAAATGCTAACTATGGATGAGCGCGGGAGAGAGGGAGCTAGATGTACGATGAGCATACACAGAGAGTGCGATCATAAAAATTAATGCGTAATTTAAATGAGCACATGAGAGAGAGCGAAGTAGAACAAGTTTCCGTGTTAATGCCCCTAGGTGGAAGTCCGGCTGTACATGGAGGCAATGACCCGCCTCGTCTACAAGGGAAGCAAGACTCTACGCGCTTAGGGTCGGAACCAGGCTAAGCTAGACGTAGTCCTGGACCGTCCCTTGAGACTTAGCTGCCCCAAGCGTTGTTCCTAGATGTCGAAGTGTGTGGTCGACACTTCCCCTGGACCTGCACTGGGCAGCCCGCGGAGGTTCTTTTTCGGAGGGGCTAGTCACTTGCGGAGAGCTTAAGCGTATGGACGAGTTAGGAGGAGCTTGACATGGCGAGTTTTACGTGGTTCAGGCCGCCGGAGCGTAAAACCCTACGTCCACGGCGAGCTATGGAGCTCGCTGTATTGCTTGTTGCTCAGAACCGGAGTCCTGAGCTTGGGGGAGAGTTACACCTTGGGTGCGAATGGCTAGAGTGCGAACCCTTGCTAACGTTGCCTACCCGAGCCTTTTATAGTCCAAGGCTCGAGCGGCTTACAAGGGGGGCCCGGGACCCGACAGGTGGTCCCGGGGAGATTGTCTGTCATCTACCGTATCTGCAGTTATGCCGGTAGTTGTCTCTGGCGAAGGCTTCTGAGTCTTCGTCTTGCAGCCCTGCACATGCCGCATGCTAGTCGTAATGGTTGATGAAGGCGGGGGCGGCATGGGATGTTTTGTCGCTGCGTTTATTGGCTGGCAGGCTCTGACACGGCGCGCTAGTCTGTGATGCGACTGGGCGCAACGGCACCTGACAGAGGCGTGCTCCGCGTCTCCGCGTCTTGGGAAGGCGCGGGCCTTGAATACCTTGTAAGGGCAAGGTATGGGGCGTCTTTATGCCCGCTGCCTAACCGCTCGGGGGCAGGCAGCGGTCTCCTGCTGGACACGTGGCGGGCCCAGAACCCTCCTCAGAGGAGAGGGGGTCCGGCCCCGAAGGACACGTGGAGCCTTCGGGCCTCTCCCCGCGGAGGGGGAGGTCCGGCTTCTGTCGGCCACGTGGTGGGCCCGGAGCTCTCCTCTGAGGAAAGGGGGGTCCAGCCCCGCTGGACACGTGGCGCCTTCGGACCTCTCTCCCGCGGAGGGGGAGGTCCGACTCCTGCAGGCCACGTGGCGAGCCCGGAGCTCTCCTCTGAGGAGAGGGAGGTCCGGCCCCGCCAAACGCGTGGCGCGTTCGGAGCTCTCCCTGCGGAGAAGGGCGAGTTCCTTAGGCATTTTCCCCTGTGCGCGGGGGTACCCCATATCGCGGGTACCGACAATGGCGTTGAAGGGAGGTTGACCTCTGCCACGTCGAAGACGACGCTCTCCGTGCGGTAGTTCTCAAGTGTCCCGAATGTCACCGGGAGGAAGATGCTACTGCATGGAAGAATGGACCCCAAGCCCACTCCACAGAATGGGCGTGACGGGGCCAGCCTTCCCATCGGGATCTGCAACTTCTGGAAGGCTACAAGACTGATGAGGTTGAGGTCCGCCCCCTATCGACCAGTACGTGGTAGAGCTTCACGTTAGCTATGGTCGGGGAGACGATGAGCTGCAGCTGCCCGGCTTCCGCCATGTCCTTTGGGCAGTTAGAGGCGGTGAAGCTGATCTCCATTTCAATCCACTTTGCGGTAGGGAGCTGGCTTGGGGGTGGGCGATACTGCCATGACCTCTTGCCGGAGGGTCTTGACGTCTCGTCGGGACGTGATGTCCCATGACCCCCCGTACATCACATGGAGCATCTTTCGACGCCCATCTAGGATGTGGCCAGGGTTAGAGCACTCTCTCTGGTCATAGACGACCTTCGACGCCCGCTCGGCGTCTTGGTACTGCGTCTCCTGCCCATTGCTGACCTCCAGGTCAGCCTTTTGCTTGCCCTCTCACTGGCGAAAGGGCGCGCCATACTGGCGCTGCTATCGGAGCTCTCGGAAGCATCCCGCTAGCTTCTGTATCTCCCAGCACTCGCTAGCACTGTGTCGTTTGGAGTTGTGGACCGGGCACCGCTGATCACTGTCGACGCTATCGGACGGCTGTCGCGGGCGCTTGGCGGTGCGCGGCCGCTGGCCCCTGCAGCCACTAGCGAGTTGAGCGCGGTGATGACCAGGTGGTCGACGTCGTTGCACCACTTCTCAGCAGCGAATGGGGAAGCTCCCGCGCTCGGGGGTTGTGAAGGAGCGTGTGGGCTGCTAACAGCGCACTCTCCGGGCTGGCATCAGTCGGTGCTTGCGACGCCATCGCCACCGAAGGCTGCCAGGAGGCAACAGGCACCGCCGCCGTAGGGACTGGCGCTGGCACAGACGGTCCTGCTCTAGGATCAGAGGACGCTTCCTGCTCCCTCTGCCGCTGGCGACGTGAGGGGCAGGAAGAACCCCCGACAGATTGGAATGTTCACCATTGTGAGCTTCACGAACAGCTCCAAGAACCAAAAGCCCCCTACCTGGCGCGCCAAATGTGAAAATGTTCACTATGACACTTCCCCCGGCCAGCTCGGAAGCAGTCGGCGGAGGTTCTTTTTTCAGAGGGGCAAGTGGATCTCGAAGGTCGGAGCACGATGGCGAGGAAAGACACGAGGATTTACGTGGTTCGGGCCGCCGGAGCATAATACCCTACGTCCACGGGTGTGCTTGTTGTATTGCCTGTGCGTATGAGTGCTGAGGAAGCTCAGCCTTTTTGGTACTAGAGGGATCTATCACCGTACCTTCCTCTTTACTCCTTGGCCATCTGCCCATTGCTTGTTGGCGCGGCACCTAGGCAGCTGGCCGCCGGGACACGTGCCTCCAGCGGTGCTGTCCTGCATGGTAGCGAAGGGTTCGAAGTTGTTGGACACGTGGCTACACCAGAGCCCTCCCGAGATGGAGGTCGGGCCCGGAGCCGTTGGACACGTGGCACCTCCGGAGCCCTCCTTGGTGGGAAAGGTACACCTGGAGTCGTTGCCCACGTGGGAGAACCGGAGCCCTCCCATGCTGGAGGTCAGGCCCGGAGCCGTAGGACAGGTGGCACCTTTTGTGCTATCCTTGACGGGAGGCACGGCTCAGAGGTTCCGAACACATGGCAACGCTGGAGCCCTCCTTGGCGGGAGGTCGGGCTCGGCACCATTATACACGTGGTGGCTCCTGAGCCATCCTCGGTCAGTAGTGAGGTTCAGAGCCTGAAGACCCGCGGCAGCCTAGTAGCCCTCCTTAGTAGGCGGTCTAACCCGAGGCCTAGGGCATGTCTCCTCTCATGAATGCTCCCTGGCGGGTGGTTGAGCCCAGTGCTCCCTGGTAGGCGGTTGGGCCTGGCCTACAGGCGGGATTTCTATCTTCCGCATACGTGCTGGCGTATGCCTTCTTTTGCTCATACACGCGGGTGTACCCAGTCTTGAGGGTACCAACAATGCCAAATGGTCCCTCCCCTAAAAAGCTAATGCTAGCGAGAGGTCTAGGGTGTGTAGTCTGCTAAGCCTGGTTCCGTACCCTAAGCGTGCACACTCTACCTCTCTAGTGCTGCAGCTAAGTACCGGGGAGGCGTCAGGGGTCTTCCTCACTAACGGCCTTGGGGCCGGCGGCGCGTCTCGTGCCTGTGCAACCCCCATCATCTTTGAAACTGGCGGCGCCTCAGGAGCCTTCGCCACTGTAGGCGGCACGTTGGGAGCCTTCCAAACCGACGACTTCGGAGCCGGAGGAGCGTCGAAGGTCTTCTTAACCATCGGTGGCGCGTAAGGAACCCTCCCTGGAGCCGCAACAGAACTAGGCGTCTTCCTCGCGCTCGCTGAAGCTGCCCCGGTTGCATCACTCCCAGAACTGCCACCAGCACCAGCCGCCGAGCCCGACGCAGGGACGCGGGAAGCTTGAGGTCCCTCCGCTCGGGGGCCAGAGACGAAGCTCCTGTTGGGGCTGTCGAAGTGTTCTCCCACAACACTTCCCTCAGTCTCCTTTCGGGCAGCCCGCGGAGGTTCTTTTTTAGGAGGGGCTAGTGGTTTCGAGCGTCAGAGCATGATGGCGAGGATAACACGAGGATTTACATGGTTCGGTCCGTCAGAGCATAATACCCTACATCCACGGTGTGATTGTTGTATTGCTTGCGCGTATGAGTGTGTGAGGTTGCTAAGTTGCGAGCTGGGATCCGGAGTGCGAACCAGAGTACGAACCCGTGTGTGAGAGAGTGAGTCGGCTGGGTTTCAAACCCCTTTACCCGAAGGCTGCCCCGGTCCTTTTATAGTCCAAGGTCGGGGCAATTTCAGTGTGGACCGGGGCCCGACAGGTGGTCCCGCGGCTTTCCTTACCCTATACATGAGCTACGACATTTACAACCATATGCAACGTCGCTGTCAGAGGAGTGAAGGCGCGCCGCCTGACACGTCCCTGTTGTTCGATTCCACCCAGGAATCTACGTCCCCGTTGAGGAGTCCACCAAGGACCGGGTCTTCACCAACCCTTCCCTCGTTGAATCGCCACAAAAGCCGATTCAATTTCACTATCCACACACAGGGGTAAACAATTGTACGTGGGGCGTTCTCACAATCTGAGAGCTCCCACAAGATTATAGAAAGTAATTCTTCCTCCCACACACAGAAACAAAAAACAACGATCAGCTATTGTGTGAGAGAAGAAAAACCAAGAGCTCAATATCGAGAAGAATGACTCTCTCCTTGATCTAGTCTCTAATCCTCAAAGACTTAATCTTTTTGGGCTTAGAATGAGTGGAGAGAGGTACTTTTTGTGCTCTTGGGGCGTGCGGTGGCGCTAGGAATCGAGAGTGCTGTTTGTGTGGATGTGCACCTCTATTTATATAAGGTTTCCAAAAACCCTGGCGGTCGGACTAGTCCGCTCTGTTCACCGGACTAGTCCGGTGTGCCGAGCACAATTTTCGTATTGCATGCGGCACAGTGGAGACCCTAATTTAATGTGTTTACAGAAAGTTGAACGGACTAGTCCGGTCCAAGAGCAGACTAGTCCGGTGCAATGTGAATGCCGGTTCCAGAGAGTTAAACGGGCTAGTCCGGTGCAAGGTGAATGCTGGTTGCAGAGAGTTGATCGGACTAGTTCGGTTTCTGAGCGGACTAGTCCGGTGCAAGGTTAATGTTTGTTCTAGAGAGTTGATCAGACTAGTCTGGTTTCTGAGCGGACTAGTCCGGTGCAAGGTGAATGTTGGTTCCGGAGAGTTGATCGGACTAGTCTGGTTTCTGAGCCGACTAGTCCGGTGCACGTGTTGTGAGGCAACAGAAAGTTGAACGGACTAGTCCGGTGCACCGTGTTGTGAGTGATTGGGATATGTTTTAATATCTTACCCCTACGTAAGGATTTTGAGCTCTTGAGATGTGTCTCTCACACACATCCTATACAAGTATGTCTACATTACTCTTGGTTCATGAATCTGTTCTTTTCCTTTTTCCTCATCACTTGATTTTTCACCTTTTTGAGTGCACCACTTCTACCTTACACGAGTTAATTTGCATTCATCTCAACAAGTTCATTAGGATCTCCATTCATTTGTCATCAATCGTCCAAAACCCACAGGGGACTGCCTAGATGTACTTTCAATCTCCCCCTTTTATGTGATTGATGACAACCAACTGAGGTTACATAATTAATGATAAAATTTTATTTTCATAAAGTGTGCATATATGAGAATGGCAAATGAGTAACAAGAACCTCTCACATATATACAGCCTTTATGGTGGGATGTCTAAAAGTGTGTGAAGCGTGACATGCCACAAGAAGATAAGATCATATCAAAAGTAAAGGTAGTCATCACATCGATATCGAATAGGCATCACACATACATGACACTTCAAAATAAAAATTACATAAAACTTCAAAATACATGTCCATGTCCATCACACATCCTTAAGATTTACAATAAGATAACTTAAGATAAATCTCAATCTCTCTCCCTTTGGCATCAAGGCACCAAAAAGGGAAAGATTTAGTGGAATCACTCATCGCTGCTCTCTCCCTCACTCTCGGTCCTAACTTCATCGTCATCTTCATCATCGTCTTCATGACCATGCTGAGGAGGAGGAGCGGAATCACCTGCAAGTCCAAAAGACCTAAATTCTTGTTCGGTGAGTGAAGCCATTTTAGTGAAGTCTTCTTCAGAGTCCTCAGAGATCTGTGGTGATCCAACTGGCTCAATCTCTACCTTCTCACATATGGCTTTGATGTTGGCCTTCATGTATCATTGATGTCTTTTTCTGGCCAAACTCTCCTTGTGTTGCCTAACTTCAATTTTGCGACAAGAGCCAAAGATAGAGGAGAGCATTTTGAGCATACCACTGGAGGACTCTCTAGAAGATGGAGGGATAGGAGTAGGTGTAGGCTCCGATGCCCTTGATCATTCATGAGCAGAGGGCACAGTGTAGACTGTAGGATTCTGGGGCTTGAGACCAGTGTGAGATACATCTTTGACAAACTCGAGTCCTGTCACCTTCTCAATCATATACATGACATAAGGTGCACAGCCACAGGACCTGTTTGGAGTGATGGAGATATTCACAATGTCATTGTAGATATACTCAAATACACTGAAAGTCCTTTTCTTGCTTATCACTTTCATCAATGTCCTCAGAGTCCATTGGATTGTCCCTGCATCACCATCCTTTGGAGCTATGGTCTTTCTCAAGATCCTATTGAGCACGGCAAAGAATGGCTTCAAGTACTTGGTAGTGGGGGGTACATATGGCATCCTTGTATCATACAAGAATTCTAGCTCATTCTTTTCCAAGGGCTTTAGGTTGTTAATGACAAGCTCATTATCCAAGGTGTGTTCAAGATGAAGAATCTTTGCAAATTCCTCACAGGTGACACTGTATCTGGATCCATGTGTCATCCAAATCATCTCATCCCCATCATCACGAGCAAAGTAGAGAGTAGAGTAGAACTGGGTGATTACCTCATTGGTCCAGTCATAATGAAAAGATAGGAGGTCCTTCAACCCATGCCTCTCTAATGCCTCTAGTATCTCATGATAGGCTTGGCATTTCTTGGACTGCAAGTAGTAAATATTGAGCCACTGACTCTCAACCACTGGATTCTTCATCTTCATGTAGACATGCTCATAGTAGTCAGCATGGAAGTTGCTCCAGAATCTAGGGTCTGCACATTGCTTTGGCTGCCCATAGACTTGAATTTTTCTGAGGTTGTCCGCCAGTTCACTCCCCTTTCTAGTAAAGTCATCACTTGATGGTTGCCTGTTGCGGTGGATGGGGGCTTTCTTCTTCAAGGGACTAATAGGACCACTAGCAAGTCCTTTGCCCTTCCCAACACTTCTTCTGCGAGCCGCAGAGCTTCCAACAATGTCTTTGCTCTGTGTCGTCTTACCAACCACTCTCCTCCTTTTAGGAAGAGAGTCGTCGGGAGAAGACGGTTGGGAAACGTTGTCATGTTTCTTCTTCATGGCTTCGGAGTGTGACGACATCGTGCCTGACAGGAAAATCAAGGATTGATTGACATGATGGATTGTAGATTATGTGAAGATAATAAGTTAGATGTTCAATTGACAGGTAACCGGACTTGTCCGTTTTTAGAGTGCGGACTTGTCCGCACTAGAGACCGGACTAGTCCGGACTTGCTGAAGAACCCTAACTTCGTATTTTCAATAGATCAACCACAAATTGGTGCAACGTATGCAGGGATACACTAGGAATACATCTAGAAAGGTAGTGTATGCCCTAGGAATCAAGAAAATTGAGCTAAAGAATTGAAAAGATGAGAACTTGAGTTGAGAGGAATTTTACCGAAAAATGAGGATTTGAGTCGAAGCGTGAGGTCTGATCCGTATTAGTCCGGAGGAAAGGAGACCAGGCGTCGAGGAGAAGCTTTCCCGTGGAGAGGAATTCAACTTCGTTGGCGAAAGTCAAAAATAACCTTTGGGGGCTAGGGTTTGAGGATTGAGAGGCAAAGGAGTGTTTGTGAGGTGAAGAAGGTTGAGGTTGGCGCGTCTATAGACTCTTAAACTTGGACATAGGACTAGTCCGGTGGGAGGACCGGACAAGTCCGGTATGCCAAATCTGTCTGGACTAGTCTGAGGGAGCGGACTAGTCCGGTGTTGACACCGGACTAGTCCGGGTCAGCTGGACAAGTAAGAATCGAAGTCAGGGAAATATTGGGAATTTGATCTAATAGTGATCTAAGGACATAATTTTCACAGATAATCTTGATGAACATGCCCAGTAAGCAATCAACAATCAAACAATGGTCATTATTCATCAAGATTCATTAATTTAAACAGTTTTCAAGAGAAAATCGAGATAAGGGATAGTTTTTTGCAAAGTAAGTAAGAATTTGAGAATTCAAGCAGGTATGCAGTGTTTCAAGCCACGTTCCGAGAGTCAAGTATATTTAGTTCATTCCTAAGCTCACAGAAACATTTTTCATCAAGTGACTTGGTGAAGATATCAGCTAATTGATTCTCGGTTTTGACATGGGAAATGGCTATGTCTCCTTTGATTGAGTGGTCTCTCAAAAAATGATGTCGAATATCAATATGTTTGGTCCTAAAGTGCTCAATAGGGTTATGTGCAATCTTAATCGCACTCTCATTTTCACAAAGGAGCGGAATACGATTCATATTGTAACCGTAGTCCCTTAGAGTTTGTCGCATCCAAAGGAGTTCTGCACAACAACTCCCTGCTGCAACATACTCCGCTTCGGTTGAGGACAAGGCAATGGAGTTTTGCTTTTTGGAGGACCAGGAAACTAGGGTCCTAACCAAGAATTGGCAAGTTCCAGTGGTACTTTTTCTATCTACTTTGCATCCTGCATAATCTGCATCGGAGTATCCAATGAGATTGAACTTTGAACCTTTAGGGTACCAAAGGCCTAGGTTGGGTGTATGGACTAAATATCACAAGATTCTCTTTACGGCTGTCAAATGACATTCCTTAGGATTGGCTTGAAATCTTGCACACATACAAACACTCAACAAGATATCAGGCCTAGATGCACAAAGATAAAGTAGAGATCCAATCATGGAACAGTATACCTTCTGATCCACGTTAGATCCATCTTCATTAAGGTTTAAATGTCCATTTGTTTCCATGGGAGTCTTTATGGGCTTCGCTTTGTCCATGCCAAATTTCGTGAGAATGTCTTGAGTGTACTTTGTTTGGCCTATGAATGTTCCTTCCTTTAGTTGTTTCACTTGGAATCCCAAAAAGTATCTCAATTCCCCCATCATGGACATCTTGAATCTATATGTCATGATTTTACTAAATTCTTGACAAAAAGATTTATTAGTTGAACCGAATATGATATCATCAACATAGATTTGACAAATAAATAGATCATCATTGAAGTGCTTGGTAAATAGGGTGTAATCAGCTTTACCAATTTTAAATCCATTTTCAATTAGAAAATCTCTAAGGCACTCATACCAAGCTCTAGGAGCTTGTTTGAGGCCATAGAGAGCCTTACGCAGTTTGAACACATGGTCGGGGTACTCTCGATCTTCAAAACCAGGGGGTTGCTCCACGTACACCTCCTCCTTGATAGGTCCGTTGAGGAAGGCGCTTTTGACGTTCATTTGATATAGCTTAAAATCATGGTGAGTAGCATATGCAAGTAATATACGAATTGATTCAAGTCTAGCTACGGGAGCAAAAGTCTCGTCAAAATCCAAACCCTCGACTTGTGAGTAACCTTTGGCCACAAGTCGTGCCTTGTTTCTTGTTACAACTCCATGTTCATCTTGCTTGTTGTGGAAGACCCATTTAGTGTCGACGATATTGGACTTTGGTCTTTCAACAAGATCCCATACTTCATTCCTCTCGAAGTTGTTTAATTCTTCTTGCATTGCCATCACCCAGTCCTGATCTTTTAGCGCATCTTCGACCTTGTATGGTTCTAAAGAGGATACATAGGAATAATTTCACAAAAATTAGCTATACGTGATCGAGTTTTCACTACCTTTTGTATATCACCAATTATGTTGTCGACGGGGTGATCTCTTTGTATGCTTTGGTGTACTCTTGGATGTGGCACTTGTGGTGTTGTGAACTCATAATCATCATCTTCTTCGGCTCCCCCTAGATCTTTGTCGTCGTTAATGCTTTGATCATTTTGTTGGTCTTCATGATCTTGACTTTGTGCATGGGCTCCCCCTTGATCATAGCTCTCTTGTTGAGGTTCATCTTGAGCACCTGATTCTTGTGATTGTTCTTGAGGTCGAATATCACCAAGTGCCATTCTCCTCAATTCTTGACATGGGGCTTCTTCTTGATCTAGCACACACTTATCAACTTGATCCATTAGGGAGCCGTTAGTTTCATCGAACACTACGTCACGTGCTACTTCAACAAGTCTGGAGACCTTGTTGAAGACACGATAAGCGTAGGAGTTCGAATCATAGCCGAGCAAGAAACTCTCATCATACTTCAAAGCGAACTTCGAGGTCCTGGGCTTCTTGTTTAGAATATAACATTTTGAACCAAAAACTCGAAAGTACGAAATATTTGGTTTGTTACGAGTGAGTAGTTCATTATGAGGTTTTCTTGAGTAGGCGATGAAGTTACAGTCGGTTTGTTGCATGACAAGCAGTGTTCATAGCTTCAGCCCAAAAGCGGTCAGAGGTCTTGTATTCATCAAGCATTATCCATGCCATCTCAACGAGCGTCCGATTCTTCCTTTCAGCTACCCTGTTTTGTTGTGGGGAGTAGGGTGCAGAAAGTTCATGCTTTATTCCTTCTTCATCTAGATACTCATCGACTTGTGTGTTCTTGAATTCTCTTCCATTGCCACTTCTTTTGTTCTTGATTGTCAATGAGAATTCATTTTGAGCTCGCCTGAGAAACTTCTTAAGTGTTCCTTGAGTTTCTGACTTATCATGCAAAAAAGAAAACCCACGTGAAGCGTGAAAAATCATCGACAATAGAGTCATCACTCCTTCTAGAGACGGTCACACCCTCATTAATGGACAAGCAATTATAACCTTTGTCACATAGTTGAGATATGGACTGGAGGTTATAATCTAAGGAATCAACATGTAAAACATGAGAAAGTGTGTGTTGTGATGAAATAGCTATTTTACCGGTACCTAGTACCTTTCGTTGACTGTTGTCACCAAAACATACGCCTTCGCTTGAGTCTTCATTTTGTTCGTACTCCACAAACATTTTTCTTTCTCCGGTTATATTATTAGTGCATCCACTATCTAGCACCCATTTCGCTCCACCGGATGCATATGCCTGCAAAAAAGAAGTTATGCTTTGGCTTTAGGTACCCAAGCTTGCTTGGGTCCTTTGAGGTTAGTGACAAGTGACTTGGGCACCCACACATGAGACTTGGTGTTCTCATGGCGTGGCCCAACATATTTGGCATGAATTTTTTTGAGACTGTTTTTCATAAGCACATATGAAGTATCAAAGGTTCTAAACAAGATTTGTTGTTCATATGAGTTTTCAATGTTAATTTTATCAACATTGTTATGTTTTCCAACTTAGGAGGAATTTCCTTTGACAAAGAAAATGCTCTTCTTGTTATCCTTGTGGCTTCTAGCGTTTTGCCTTTCACCATAAGAATATCCAATACCATGTTTGACATTGGGAGGTCTTGTGACCAAGTATGCACTACGTGCATACTTGACCTTCTCGTCAAACATGCCACTTTGAGAGGGATGCTTGTTTTCTGTCAAGTTTGACTTTTCTTTTATGTGGGTGTCATTTTTAGTACATGTACAAGTTACAAGAGTTTTGGATTCAACATGTTGAGAAGGTGAACTTAAATAGGATGAAGAACCACTTTGCTTAAGTGACTCAGCTTGCGCCTCAAGAATCTTGTTAACCTTGGTTAAGTTAGCAAGTTTATCCTCGGGTGCAGTGTTTGAGTCTTTTAGCTTCAAACAAGTCTCCTTGATTGAAGCTAACTCAAGCTCAAGTGATTTGCTTCGCTCCTTTTCAATCTCAAGAAGTCCTTCAATCTTAAGATATTTCTCCTTTTGGAGAATGATCATATCTTCTTATCGATTTACTAGCTCCTCATTATCAACTATCTCATCCATTAGAATTTTCATTTTAGCTATAGTGTTTTTATCTAAACCTCTAAGTATATCTTCAACATCACTAGAATTATCAGTATCACTAGTAAAAGAATGTAAGGAGGGAGATTTGGTTTTAACCTTTCTTTTTCCTTCCTTGGCCATTAGGCATGTGTGGTTGGTGTCCTTCCATGCTCCCATGGTTGGGAATAGGGTAGACTTCATGGTAGGTTTCTTGATAGCTATGGTGGCCATCTCCTCCTCTTCTTCTTCTTCAGATGAGGATTCATCATTGGAGTCCCATTCCTTCCGTAGATGAGCTTGGCCATATTGCTTCTTTTTCTTGAATATTTTCTTTTGTTGAGGCTTGTTGTCTTTACGCTTCCTCTTGTTGTCTTCATGTGGACAATCAACCATGAAATGATCATATTTTCCACAATTGTAGCATGCGCGCCTCGTCTTGGATCTTTGTTTGTTCTTGTATCTTCTTTCATTTGAGTTGCCACCCTTTTTTCTTCTCATCATTTTCTTGAAGTTTTTGATGAACACGATCATGTCTTCTTCATCGATAACAGTGCTATCATCGTCACTATCATTGTCCTCAAGAGCTTCTGGAGATTCTTTTGATGCTGGCTTGCATGTTGCCTTTAGTGCAACTCCTCTCTTCTTTGCCAAGGTGAGGTCGGTAAGTTCTTTGACATGCTTGACTTCCTTCTCCATCATTTCAAAGTTGATGATCTTGCCAAGAATCTCGTCCGGGGTCATTTTGTGAAACCCGGGACTTTCTCTGATCATGGAGCAGAGTGTCAAGTTCCGAGGCATGAATGCTCTAAGAATTAACTTGACCACCTCATGATACGTCCACTTCTTGCTACTATAGGCTTCGACCTTATTGATGAGAGACTTCGGTCTATTGTACATCTCTTGAGGTGATTCTCTTTCTTCAATGGCAAACCTTCCCAATTCACCTTCTATCATTTTAATCTTGGCTTCACGCACATGACGATCACCCTCATGTGCGGTTTTGAGAGTGTCCCATATTTCTTTAGCAATTTCGAATACATCCACCTTGGTGAATTCGTCTCGGCTCAATGATGAGGTGATTACTGCTGCGGATTGAGCATTTCGATGAATGGCTTGTTCTTGATCCAAGGTTAGCTCTTCATCGTCATCAGGTGTATCTAAACCTGTACACACTATATACCAAAGACTTGGGTTAAGAGATATAAGGTGCATTTTCATATTTTGTTTCCACATTGTATAATCGGTTCCATCAAAGTAAGGTGGTTTGCCTAATGGAATTGACAAGTAATGATTATTTGAATTTAAACGCTCATAATTAAAAGGATATCGGGAGTAGTCTTTGTGACTACCCCCTTTTTGCTTTTTGTCTTCGATTTTCTTCCCGTTGGGAGAGAGTGCCTTTTTCCGCATAAGCGCCTTTAGTTGGAGCATCTCCTCATCATCATCCTCACAGTCCTGGATGGCATTGAGGAGCTTCTCCAACTTTTGGTTCCCTTCGTCACCACCATTTTCATAATGGAAGTCCTTGGATTCACCCTTGATTTCCGACATCGTCTCTTCGAGAGGTGATTCTCTTTTGAAGAGTTTCGCTCTGATACCAATTGAATGTAGCATAGATGAGGGGGGTGAATAGGCTCTTTAAATTTTTAGGCAGTTTCTGAAACACTTAGTGAACTGATTAATTCCATGTGGGCCGGACTAGTCGGGTATGATCGTAATTGACAAATCAAAGTGAGACTTGTTCCTAATTTAGGTATTTGTGCAGCGGAAAATAAATGCTTATTTAAGTATAGTTAAGTAAGATACAATAACTCTCAATTTAATACTAGGTGTGGATGTGAATCAAATGATGACTAACACCCTTAATTAGCAATTGAAGGACGATCAAGAAGACACAAGACAAGTCTTATCCCAAGGTTCGATTCCACCCAGGAATCTATGTCCCTGTTGAGGAGTCCAGCAAGGACCGGGTCTTCACCAACCCTTCCCTCGTTGAATCGCCACAAAGGCCGATTCAATTTCACTATCCACACATAGGGGTAAACAATTGTACGTCGGGCGTTCTCACAATCTGAGAGCTCCCACAAGATTACAGAAAGTAATTCTTCCTCCCACACACAGAAACAAAGAACAACGATCAGCTATTGTGTGAGAGAAGACAAACCAAGAGCTCAATGTCGAGAAGAACGACTCTCTCCTTGATCTAGTCTCTAATCCTCAAAGACTTAATCTTTTTGGGCTTAGAATGAGTGCAGAGAGGTACTTTTTGTGCTCTTGGGGCATGCGGCAGCGCTGGGAATCGAGAGTGCTGTTTGTGTGGGCGTGCACCTCTATTTATATAAGGTTTCCAAAAACCCTGGTGGCCGGACTAGTCCGCTCTATTCACCAGACTAGTCCGGTGTGCCGTGTACAATTTTTGCGTTGCATGCGGCACAGTGGAAACCCTAATTTAATGTGTTTACAAAAAGTTGAACGGACTAGTCCGATCCAAGAGCGGACTAGTCCGGTGCAATGTGAATGTCGGTTCCAGAGAGTTGAACGGACTAGTTTGGTTTCTGAGTGGACTAGTCCGATGCAAGGTGAATGCTGGTTTCAGAGAGTTGATCGGACTAGTATGGTTTCTCAGCGGACTAGTCCGGTGCAAGGTGAATGTTGGTTCCAAAGAGTTGATCGGACTAGTCCGGTTTTTGAGCGGACTAGTCAGGTGCAAGGTGAATGTTGGTTCCAGAGAGTTGATCGGACTAGTCCGGTTTTTGAGCCGACTAGTCCAGTGCACGTGTTGTGAGGCAACAGAAAGTTGAACGGACTAATCCGGTGCACCGTGTTGTGAGTGATTGGGATATGTTTTAATCTCTTACCCCTACGTAGGGATTTTGAGCTCTTGAGATGTGTCTCCCACACACATCCTATACAAGTATGTCTACATTACTCTTGGTTCATGAATATGTTCTTTTCCTTTTTCTTCATCACTTGAATTTTCACTTTTTTGAATGCACCACTTCTACCTTACACGAGTTAATCTGCATTCATCTCAACAAGTTCATTAGGATCTCAATTTATTTGTCATCAATCGTACAAAATCCACAGAGGACTGCCTAGATCCACTTTCAGCGCGTCGTCACCGGAGTTGTCTTGCGGAGTAGCAAGGGGTCCGGAGTCATTGGACACGTGGCAGCACCAGAGCAATCCAATGCTGGAGTTCGGGCCCAGAGCCATTCGACACGTGGCACCTCTGGAGCTCTCCTTGGCAGGAAGCGACGCCTGGAGTTATTGCCCATGTGGCAGCACTGGAGCCCTCCCATGCTGGAGGTTGGGCCCCGAGCCGTAGGACACGCGGCGCATCCGGAGCTATCCTTGGTTGGAGACGCAGCTCGGAGGTCCCGGACACGTGGCAGCGCCGGAGCCCTCCCTGGTGGAAGGTCAGGCCCAGTGCCATTGGACACGTGGCGTATCTGGAGCCATCCTCGGCCAGTAGTAAGGCCCAGAGCCTAAAGACACATGGCAGCCTCAGAGCCCTTCTTAGCATGTGGAAGGACCCGAGACCTAGGGCACGCGCCTTCTCATGAGTGCTTCTTAGCTGGTGGTTGGGCACAACCTGAAGGCTGGGTCCCTATCTTACTTTGCTCTTACATGCGGGGGTATCCGGTCTTGCGGGTACCAATAGTGGTCCCTGTTCCCATCTGGATAGAGACGAACGCTCTTGCGGATGGGGCCTCCGTCTAAAATCCCGCGTGGTGGCCTTCTGATCTTGCTTCAGTCGAAGAGATTCCTCTGCAGTCACGGACAGGTACCCTTTTGTTGTTGGAGGGTTGTGGGGGCGCACTAAGTCAAAGCAGCAGCGTGTCGCCGCGTCCACTCCCTATTTGACGAGTCACGATGATGCACTCGAGGGGTCGCCTCGGAGTAATTACTGCGACAACTCGTGGACCGTAGAAATACCACGCTGCTTTCCTCAGGAACCGTTGGACATTCCTGAGTTTTTACTCGCCTGTCCCGCTAGTGTCTGACTGGTGGACCTGGTCCCTACCTGTCATTGGTGGGGGCGAGTGCTAAGGCGGTGTGCTCGAGGGGTTGCATCATGTCACTTACTGCGGCAACCGATGAGTTGGTCGCACCGCTCTCCTAGTGAACTACTGAATGTTCCCGAGAGGTTATCCTCCCATCCTCTCCTCGGGAACCCACGGCGTACAGTGGTGGAAACCCAATCACCGCACATGTTGCCCTGCCAGAGGCCGTGGTTGGGTATAAAAGAAGGCCTAACGGTGTAGGATGGCACCCCCTCACCATGTGGCCTTCGTTTTCCTCTTGCACGCTAGGAGTCTTTGCTTCCAGGCACTTTCGCCAACTAGATACTTTCTTACTGGTAGCCGACTTTGTCCACTTCCAGGAGATGTTCGTGTGTGTGCGGCCTTTGGTGAAGCTCTCTAGTGCATCCCTCTTCTTGAGGGCCTAGGATAGAAGCACAAGCCATTATGATGGTGTGCCGGTGGGGGGGGAGGCCGTCGGGTGTCCTCGACTCGATGTGAGTCCCTACGCCAGTATTGAGTAGGGAATGTCCTCTAGGAGCCTTGCCGAAGGAGGGCTACCTACCAGCACCGGAGGAAGGTTAAGTACAGAGTGATCAAGTCTTCCTCCAGGTACTGTTGTGAACAACAAAATCTGCCTTAGATGGCGTTTGGTCCACACGACACTAGATGTCACTGTTTCCTTGGTCCAGCATGCGTTGCTGTCGTCCTCGATCTTGTAGCGGGCGACCGTCTCACCGCGTAGAGATCAGCTCGAGGGACAACCAAGCAGGCCACATAGTAGGAGACTACTCGACTTGTAACCGCTAAGTTCCTTAGTTGTCCTGTATCCCATTTTGTATGCCATAACTCCCTTATCAATGAATGTATCTTTGTTTCAAGTCTTTAATTGTCCTATTTTGTCGATGTAGACTTCGGACCCTTAGCAGCGCAAGGGTCCGAGATAACTTAGCCAACGTGGCTAGCTCTTTGCCAATGCCTCGAGCTTGTTCCTCTAGGTCCTTAGCGGCGTAAGGTCCCAGGGCGCCCTAGCAGTGTGGCTACCATTCCTTCTGGATCCTCAGCAGTGCAAGGATCTGAAGGAAATTCGGCCCTTGTCTCCAGCTCCTTCCAGGGGGACACATGGCAGCTTCGGACTCTTCCTCAGGTGGGAGACTCTGCCAGGAGCCCGTGGCACGCGTCAGCTCCGGAGTCGTCCTCAGCAGGGAGATGTCTCATAGGTTCCGGACACGTGGTAGCTCCGGACTTCACCTACCGGAAAGGCCCTGACCGGAGCCCGAGGCACATGTCAGCACCGGAGCCATCCTCAGCGGGGAGGCATCTTGGAACCTAGGGACACGTGGTAGTTCCAAACTTTACCCGGCAAGGAGGCTTCGGGCACGTCGGCTGCAAGGGAGGGGGCAGCTCAGTGTGAGGTCGAAGACTTAGGAGCCCTCGTCTCCGAGCGGTTTAGGCGTGGTGTGGGCGAGTCCTAGACGGGACCTGGCCTTTGTATCTTTCCTTTGTCTTTTGCGCGTTGTAGGGGTTTGGCCGTCTTGCTTGCCTTGACCAGTCGTGATGGCCCCTGGTAGGTGTACCCAAGTGTTTGGGCACGCCTGCAAAAAGGCGCAAGACGTGAGCTCCGGACCCTACTGGAGACGCCAACCTTGGGGGTCCGAGAGTGGCCCCTAGGAAAGCTGGTGTTCTAGAGCCAACCGCACGGACCGGAGCCCTATGGCCTGCACAAACACTTAGAAAAAGGGGTAATCATGTCAGGTAGTTGTATTTTCCCTGTTCGCTGGCCCCATTATGGCTTATGGTCCTCTGCTAAGCTACGGAGCCTAGGCAATTCGATGTAGTAGTGGCGGACCCTTGTTACCATCCTTCTCAGGGTGGTGTGCCATCCGGGCCCCCAGCACTTGGCTGCTGCGCTGAGGAGGCAGAGTGTGCACGCTTAGGGTACAGGACTAGGCTAAGCAGGCTACATACCTAGGATCTCCCGCTCGCAGGGCACACTGAGGGAGAGGGCGTCCTTCTGGCGCCACCGGACCCGAGCAGCAAGGTAACCAAAGGGGGTCCGGAGGCAACAGAGGTGCCTCAGGCGTTTCCATCTTGTAGCTGTATGGCATAATTTTGGCCAAGAGAGAGATAGAAAAACACAACTATGTACGCATTGAGAGGCACGAAAAAATATACGCAAGCTTGAAAGGAAGTTGCAAAAGTATAGTCGTGCATAAGGTAGGGCAAGAGAGCGTAAAGGTCCAGAATGACTTAGATGACGTGGGAAGCACTTTGCCAATGTCCCAAACTTGTTCCTTAGTGTCCTTAGCCACGTAAGGACCCATGGCGCTCTGGTAGTGTGGCTACCACTCCTTCCGGGTCCCTGGCAACGCAAGGACCCGAGGGAAGTTTGGCCCTTGTGTTCACCTTGTCGTAGCTGGCGCTCTGAGTCTTATGCTCGCTGCTGCAGTGGTCCGATACCCACTGGATGAGGCAGGACGTCAGCATAGGGCCGCCTGGGAGATACGATATGCCAAGGACTTGTGCGGATCTGCGGACATGGCAGAAAGAGGGAGTAGTTATGCTCTCTAGTCACTCTTCCTTGTTTGGTAGCTTTACTGTGGCTTACGGTCCTCAGCTGAGCTACGGGGCTTGGGTAATTCGATGTGGGTCGTCCAGGATATTGTTAAAGCCTTGCTCAGGGGTATGAGCCGTCCGATTCCCCGGTACTGAGCTGTAGCGCTGGAGAGACAGGATGTGCACTCTAAGGGTACGGAACCAGGCATAGCAGGCTACACACCCTGGACCTCCCACTGGCATAAGCCTTTCAGGGGAGGGCCATTCGGCGACATAGGGCCCCCGAGCAATGAGACAACCACAGGACCCCAGGTACGCCACATGTACCTCAAGCATACCCGCCTGTAGAAGGATAACACAACCCTTGCTACAGTTGAACATAAGAAAAAGTGATTGGCCACACGGCCGGAGCAGTATGGAACAAAAGCACGAAAAGAATGTTGGGGCTATTTCCGGGGTCCAGCTACTTCTCTTGCCCGTGAGCGTGTTCTTTCTGGCCCCCAAGTTCTCAATTGTAGCGTCGGGGAGGCAGGATGTGCACTCTAGGGGTACAAAACCAGGCATAGCAGGTTACACACCCTAGACCTCCCTCGGGTGTTCAACCTTTCAGCGAGGTGATCTTCCAGCGCCACAGGACATAGGACAAGTATGTAAGACAGGCTCCGGACATGCCGTTTACAGTTGATATGCATGAGCTAGCACAAGCTGTAAATAAAGTGTGCAGGGTAGGAAACATTTTTCTTATTTCTGGTTTTCTTCGGGAAATAGGAGGTAATAGGCCATGTAAGAAGGCAGCGACCCGCCCCGGATAATAAGAGTAGCTGGACCCCTCCAAGACTTTAGCTGTTCTAAGAGTTGTTACTCGACACTATGACACCCTTACAAGAAAGAGAAAAAGAAAAAATATCCTACTATCGCACTAAGGGTAGAACTTATAGAAGTGTTCTATGTCCTGTGGCCTGGGTAGAGATACCCACCCCCTGCAGCTAGGCGGCGCACCTGGAGCGGCATACTTGTACTGGTCGGGAGGGACCCTCCCAGCTGGGGGGAGGGTTTGTCACCCTTCCTTGAGAAAGCATTGGCCGAGGCACCAGGTAGCCCTTCCTTGGGCTGCCTACTCTTCACACAGAAGTTGATCCTGCATGGCTTCACCGCATGTCTCGACGTCGGGTGAGCCCTTGGTGTGTTCTGGGGGGAGGGCGGCCTCGACCCCCTAAACCAGTGTAAGAGGGTGTTTTCCCTTGTCGCACAATGGAGGGGGGAACGCCTCGTTAGGCATAGAGCATCTTGCGTCGCTCGCTGTGGTCGCTGGAGTCGAAGTCGGAGTGGACGACGACGGCTTTCAACGCTCTCATGGCATCTTGATACTCCATACCTTGCTCAGCGTTGGCCTCAGGTTTGGCCTTTTGCTTGCCCTCCCACTGACGGAATGGTACGCCATCCTGGCGCTGCTGTTGGAGCCCTCGAGAGCGCTCTGCTAGCTTCTTGATCTCCTAGCACTCGCTGGCGCTGTGCCGTTTGGTGTTGTGGACCGGGCACCTCTGGTCGCCTCGTCACTATCGGATGGCTGTCGCGGGCGCTTATCGGTGTGCGGCCCCCGACCCCTTGCAGCTGCTACTGCTGCTCCAGAGTGGGCTTCGGCCAGCAGATTGTCCTTGTCGCCGCTCTTCTTCTTCTTGCCGCCAGAGCCCTCTCTGGCGGACTCTCTCCCCTTGCCAGGCGGTGTGTGCCAGTTGCGGCCCTCCATGGCCCCGGCACACTTGTCCGCCAAGCTGAAAAGCTCGGAGACGTTGTGCACGTTGTGCGTGGCCAGCTTCTCGAGCATCTTCTTATCGCGGACGCCCTGCCAGAAGGCGACGACGACGGAGGCGTTGGAGATGCAAGGGATGATGTTCCTGGCCTGAGAGAAACGTTGGATGAAGGAGCACAACAATTCTCCCGGTTGCTGTTGCAGGGCGTGGAGGTTGGCCTCCGTGCCCGACCGGGTGTAGGAACTCCCAAAGTTGGCCGTGAACTGACGGCACAACTCTTCCCAGGAGGTTATAGACTCCTGGGGCAAGCTCATGAGCCATGACCGGGCTAACCCGGTCAGGGCCACGGGGAAGTAGTTGTCCATGATGGCCTCATCCCCTCTTGCAGCTAGGATGGTTGTGGAGTAGATCTGCAGGAACTTGACGGGGTTGAATGTCCCGTCAAACTTCTCCGACAAGTGCGGCCGGAACTTGCATGGCCACACCGCCATACGAAGGTGCGGGGCCAGAGCCATGCAGCCTCCCACTGAGCCTGGGAGATAGGGTTCTGGCCCGCGTAGATGGGGCGCATGGTACCCGGGGTACCTTACTCCTCCTTGAGGCTACGACGCCACTCGCGCTGTCGCTTGATGGTGGCGCTGCCATATTCTTTCTGACGGCGGCGGCGGTCCAGCTCTTCTCTGAGATCTGTGGTGGGAAGCCTGGATGTCACCGTCGAGTGGGTTGCTGTCGTCCTGTAATCCCTCGTTAGGGTACGGGCCGGTAGCTGTATCGTCTTCGGTCGCTGTCTCCGGTGGCATGGCGAGTTGAGCGCGGTGACGACCAGGTGGTCGACATCGTTGCGCCAATGCTCTGCAGCAGACGGGGAAGCTCCCACGCTCGGGGGGTTGTGGAGGAGCGCGCGTATTGCTAGCAGCGCACTCTTTGGGTTGGCTTCCATTGGCGCTTGCGATGCCGTCGCAACCGAAGGCTACCGGGTGGCAACGGGCACCGTCGAGGCTGCCACTGGCGTAGTTGGTCCCGCTCTGGAACAGGATGAGGCTTCCTTCTCCCTCTGCTGCTGGCGGCGTGAGGGGTAGGAAGATCCCTCGAGAGAATGGATGTTCACCATTCTAGGATTCTTGAACAACTTCAAAAACCAAGAGCCCCCTACCTGGCGCGCCAAGTGTCGAAGTGTTTTCCTGCGACACTTCCCCCGGTCTGCTCTGGGGCAGCCCGTAGAGATTCTTTTTTAGGAGGGGCTAGTGGTTTCAAGCGTCGGAGCACGATGGCGAGGATGAACGCAACGATTTACGTGGTTCAGGCTGCCGGAGCTTAATACCCTACGTCCACAGTGTGATTGTTGTATTGCTTGCGCGTATGAGTTTGTGAGGTTGCTAAGTTGCGAGCTGGGATCTGGAGTGCGAACCAGAGTATGAACCAGTGTGTGAGAGAGTGAGTCGGCTGGGTTTCGAACCCCTTTGCCCAGAGGCTGCCCCGATCCTTTTATAGTCCAAGGTTGGGGCAGTTTTAGTGTGGCCCGGGGCCCGACAGGTGGCCCCGTGGCTTTCCGTACCCTATACATGAGCTAGGGCATTTATAGCCATATGCAACGTCGCTGTCGGAGGAGTGAAGGCGCGCCGCCAGACACGCCAGGCACCACTGACCGGGTTGCAGGGGATGATGAAGTCCACGTCTTGTCGCCATGTCCTCTCACTCTGCTGAGCGGCTCTGTGCTGTTGGGCGGCATTTTTCCTCCATCACACCTCGTCGCTCTGTCGTGTCATCGTAATGGTGAACAGGCGGAGGATGGAGGCGTGCGCCATGAGCCATGCTTCTGGGGAAGGCGCGAGCCTTGAATGCACGGCCTGACTGTGCACCTTCCTCTTCACTCCTTGGCTATCTACGTCATCATCAGAGCTGTCTTGCGGAGTAGCGAGGGGTCCGGAGTCGTTGGAAACGTGGCAGCACCGGAGCCCTCCCATGTTTGAGGTTGGGCCCGGTGCCATAGGACACGTGGCAGCTCTGGAGCTCTCCTTGATAGGAAGGGATCCGTGGAGTTGTTGCCCACATGGTAGCACAAGAGCCCTGCCATGCTGGGGGTCGGGCCCGGAGTTGTAGGAAACGAGGCACCTACGGAGCTATCCTTGGCGGAAGACGTGGCTCGGAGGTTCTGGACATGTGGCAGCGCCGGAGCCCTCCCTGGTGGGAGGTCGAGACAAGCGCCATTGGACACGTGGCGTCTCCGGAGCCATCCTCGGTCGGTAGTAAGGCTCAGAGCCTGAAGACACGTGGCAGCCTCCGAGCCCTTCTTAGCAGGTGATCGGACCCGAGGCCTAGCGCACGCGACTTCTCATGAGTGCTTCTTAGCTTGCGGTTGGGCCCAGCCTGTAGGCTGGGTCCCTGTCCTCTTTTTCTCTTACACGCGGGGGTACCCGGTTTTGCGGGTACCGACAGAGGTGAATCAGCCTCCTCTTCGGCTGCTTGCTCGACTCTGTGGCGTCCTTGGGCGGTGAGCGAGGGCGCGCCACGAGTATGGGACCACCAATCGACACCTTTTCCTTCCCCTTGTTACAGGGTGGGACCGACACGAGTGTCACTCGATCGTTGGCGCCACTTCCTCTAGAGATCTTCATGCCACGAGAGGCATCTCCGACCTGTCGCACGGAGACATCGATGTCGTCCAGCGTCGGCAGATCCCTCAGCATCCTCGACCTCACCACCAGATCGAGGTAGACCAACAGGCAGCTCGCGAGCGGGTTGATGAAGTCGTCGGAGGTTGGTCCGAGAGTCAGCTTCAGTAGCATAAGGTTGAGCATCCCCCGTCCGGGGACGACCCAGGGCCGTGCTCCAGCTGGGTGAGATCGTTCTCCCCGGTGTACAGCCTGGTCGGCCGGGAGCGCTACTGGAGAGGAGCAGCGCGGCGTGACAACAAGTCAGCCAGGACCATCAACGTTGTCAGGCCCTCCTACGCCAGGAACCTGATCCTTGCCAGCACATGCTTGTAGGCGTCCTGCAGGTTGTACACCCCATCTCCGATGGGATCTTCGCTGGCTGGGGGCTCGCTCGGCAGCTCTAGGCGGTCATGGATGTCTGTGCGGGCGATCAACTAGTAATCCCTCCAGTGATCCAACTTGCCAAAGGAGAAAGGCGCGATGTACATCACGGAATTATTCCCTCGGTGCTACAAATAGTAGGCCCCCCAGGTGGCTTGTGCTTCTCCCCGAGGCCCATAGGATGATGAACACCTAGAATATCCGCAACGATGGCCGCACGTAAACAAACATCTCACAAAAGTGGACGAAGACCGCCACTAGTGCCAGGGCATGCGGCGTTAGGTGCTGGTGCCAAAGCTCGTACACCTCCAGCAGCGTTAGGACAAAGGAGGACACGGGAGTGCGAACCCGGCCAACACGTACGAGGTGAAGAGGACGACCTCGCCGGGCTACAGGCTTGTGAGCGGGGTCGTCCCGTGGCGGATCTTTCCTTCATGCTAGGCCGACTGCCAGCCGAGCAAGCGCCTTACGCTCCCAAATTCTTCAACGGTTCATAGGCGGGAGGAGCGAAGACCAGACGCCATGGGAGCAAGCAGTGGCTGAATCTGCTTGGGAGTGGAGGCTTCAAGTGCAAAGGTGGAAGACGAAGAGCACAAGGCACGAGGAGGCAAGTAAGGAAACAATCACCTTTCGATGCAAAGTTTCCTTTACCACTCTTGTGACCCATGGCAGAGCGTAGTGCGCAGCGCCCGGGCTATCATCACCCCGCGCTACCCGCATCTCCAATGATTGGTGGGACCTAGGTCCGCCTATCAGACACTAGGGGTCACACGGGTGGAATCACTAGGGGGAAGCTCAGGCGGTTCCCGAGAAAAACGGCACAACGGAACTACAGCGGACGTTTCAGGAACCGTCACAATCAAAGCCCTCAAACCACTCCTCGAGCACGTCGCCATGACCCTCAAATCAAGCACAGCCACACGTCCATTATGCCAGGGACGTGTTGCCGTTTCGACTGTCGAGTACGCCCACTACCCCAGGGGCGTGTTGCCGCTTCGCTTGCCAGGTACAACCACTCGCCCACTACGCCACGGGCTTGCTGCCATTTCAAACAACCAAGATCCGAGTTCAAAGCAACCACGCAGGAAGGAAAGACGGAGGCCCCACCTGCGGGATCGTCGCCTCCCCCTAGGTGGGTCCGGGGGCCGTGATCGGTACCCTGCAGATCGGGTACCCCCGGGTGGAGGCTTGAAGAGACTCCAGGCCCCGCCTCCTTGCTGGGGTAGGCTCTTGCACGGCCAAGTGTCCTTGGTACCGGACCTGGCCTCCCCGCGGAGGCTAGGTCCTGCGCTGCCACGTGTGCCCAGGCTCCGGGCCAGACCTCCCCACTGAGGAGGGCTCCGGAGCCACCACGTGTCCTTGGCTCCAGACCTGGCCTCCCCGCTGAGGCAAGGTCCGGCGCTGCCACATGTCCCCAGGCTCCGGGCCGGGCCTCCCCGCTGAGGAGGACTCCAGAGCCGCCACGTGTTCAACGACCTGTCGTGGGTCGTGGCCCTCAGAAGACATGCGTGTCCAGTCGCACATTCAAGACTCGCGCCTTCCCCAAAAGCATGGCGCGTGACGCACGTCTCCGCCCACTCCTATCTGTCATTACAGTGACAGGACAGTGCCGCGAGGTGTGACAATGGCACAGTGGTGCCCAACGGCACAGTTCCGCACAGCTGACCAAGTAGTACGCGGTGACAAGACGGGACCTTCACCCGCCATCATCAATCGCTACTCAGTCAGAGGTCGCCGGTGTGTTAGGTGGCACACCTTAACTCCTTCGACAACGACACTACATGTAGCTGTAAATACCCTATATCATGTAAAGGGTATGGACAGCCGCGGGGCCACCTATTAGGCCTCAGGCCACATTATAACTGTCGCGTCCTTGAGCTATAAAAGGACTTGGGCAGCCTCCTAGAGGGGGCTTCGATCCCTCGGTTCAGTTTGACCTTTGATTCTCCAATACACACGCACAAGGCAGTAATTTTATGCTCCGGCGGCCCAAACCACGTAAATCTTTGTGTTCACCTTGTCTCTCAAAGCTCGATCAATCTAGCGACGTTAGCCCCTCGAAACAACGAACCTCCGCGGGCTGCTCCAGTAGCGGTACCGGGGGAAGTGTCACAGCGAACACTTCGACAGGAGGAAACATGACCGTTAGGGTGCTGCCAAACTCTACCGGACCCGATAACAAATCACTGGAAGAATCAGATAAAAAACTAATAATTTTTCTATGGTCAGTATAATTTTTTCCTGTTTGAAATGTTGTCAAAATCACAGTACTACAATTTCTTACAAATTGAATATAACAAGTAACAATTGCATATTCTAACTTTTAAACGGGTTTCGGACCCGATTGCAACTAGGGTCTCAATTACAAGAAACGAGGGCACATCCAACTGGTTTCATGCGAATGTAAATGAGTATTCATGCGATCGACAAAACACTCCGTTGTCTTCAGCCCAAATCCTGGAAATGTAACTTTTGTGGACGACCTTGCACACATTTTTTTCAATGAGAAAGATATAGTGCATCTCTTAGAAGTTGGTGGGGATGTCACAAGTAAAGGAGCCCAAGGACAAATCTTGCAGTGACCCGTGAGAGAAGGAATGCCTTCTTTTTCTCCTCAAAGACACACGCCAATTGCCTGAAAAAATATTGTGTTTTCTGAATCCAATCTTTAACCAAACTAGCCCCTTTGGCTCGGTTTAGGCATGAATCATGAGTGACGAAGATTGTGAGTGGACCATTATCTACTTGCATTATGGGAGCACAGTGACGTCTCTACACAAGTAGCACTAGTGATATATGATTCTTTTGGTTCCTACCCTCTCTAATAAAAAAGGGAGAGATTCGTTGGCTTTTGCTGATGAAACAGTGACGTCTCTGCGATCAGATAGCAACAGCAGCGAGCGGTTGCTTTTGAGGCCCTTGAATCTGATGCTGCATTTCTCGCCTCTTCTGCTTATTCGGCAAACCAGTCACCCGTTTCTTCTCTCCCATATACGCGTACTCACATAAGTTTCGTCCCTTGTATCTATATACGGATGGGAAAATGTTTCTGAAAAAAATAGTCATCATGAAAACGCTAAAATAGCATGGAAACTGTACTTGGATCTACTTTACTGTATCCTGCACGTGCCATCTTCGTGTAAAAAGGGATGGGCGATGTGCAAGCCCAAGATGCCGACAGTGGCTGTCAAAATCGTTTGCACGCCACGGATAAAACCCGAGGTTTGCGCGCTCTGACGACGTTACCTCTCCCACGAGGAGGACCGCCATCAACAGGATGATGACCTCTCCTACCATCGGCTTCTATAGCGCCATCATCTAAGCTACTTCCTCTGTTCTAGATTTTTAGTTTAATTTTAAACTAGACAATCTATTCTAACATTAAATAATTAAAAACAGAGGTAGTACGTACCATACATGCTACGGATTATAAAAAGAAACGGAAAGAAATGTACTTGCATTCACGTATACGCTTGGAAGGCTCTGAACAACGGTACACGCTATTGATCCGTCTCAGTATTTTAAGCGCGCGTGGACACACCGCCTGGCGGTCTGAATGGCGATGGCAACTCTGTCTCTATCTCTCGCCCTGTGCAGGCAGGCCAAACTAGCAAGAAGCTCTTTTGCAAAGATGGAGCCGCTGGCGGTCTGGCGATGTGGATGTTCGCGCTCCGGAGTCAGCATGCGAGAAGCTTCTCGCTTCTTCTTCAGTCTGGCCGGCCATCTTCTGAGACGAGGCCATCTTCTGAGACGAGGTTACCCGCGTTCCCACCCAGATGGAAGCCTTAGAGTATGTTTGGCATAACTTAAACTTATGAAAAAAAACAGTTTATTTGAAAAGGTGGTGAAGAGTATCTTAAACTTATAACCTAATTTTTATTTATTCCGAGAAACAGCTGAACTAATAAGCTGCCGGAGAAGTTGGCTGTTTGTCACACCTCTAGCTTATTTTTATAAAAAAGTTGGTCCAGAAGTTATGCGAAACAGTGCCTTAATCTCAACGTACGGGGCACAAAAACATTACAATCTTTACCGTCGAGAACATCCTTGACTTCAAGAAGTCAGACCTCTGATAAATCAACTAGTGTACATCGATCACACATCCACTACAAGAAATAAGACCACTTACAACGGTCGTAACCGTCGTTGTCGATACCCTCAATACCGGGTACCCCCGCGCACAGGGTAAAACTTCCTAAGGACCTCGCTCCCTCTGCAGGGGCGAGGTTTGAAGGCGCCACATGTCCAGCGGGGCCGGAGCTCCCCTCCCCACAGAGGATAGCTCCGAGCCTGCCACGTGGCCCAGGAGGCCGAACCTCACCCCCTCTGCAGGGGCGAGCTCCGAAGGCGCCACGTGTCCAGCGGGGCCGGAGCTCCCCTCCCCTCGGAGGATAGCTTCGGGCCTGCCGCGTGGCCCAGCAGGCCGGACCTCGCCCCCTCCGCAAGGGCGAGCTCCGAAGGCGCCACGTGTCCGGTAGGGTCGGGGCTCTCCTCTCCTCAAAGGATAGCTCCGAGCCTGCCACGTGGCCCGGAAGACCGGACCGCGCCCCCTCCGCGAGGGTGAGCTCCGAAGGCGTCACGTGTCCAGCAGGGCCGGGGCTCTCCTCTCCTCAAAGGATAGCTCCGAGCCTGCCACGTGGCCCGGAAGACCGGACCACGCCTCCTCCGCGGGGGTGAGCTCCGAAGGCTCCACATGTCCAGCGGAGCCGGAGCTCCCCCTCTCCTCAGAGGAGAGCTCTGGGTCCGACACGTGGCCAGCAGAGCAGTGTTGCCGCCCGGCGCTGTCGGTACCTGAGATATGGGGTACCCCCGCGCACAGGGTAAAATGCCTAAGGAACTCGCCCTTCTCCGCAGGGAGAGCTCCGAAGGCGCCACGCGTCCGGCGGGGCCGGACCTCCCTCTCCTTAGAGGAGAGCTCCGGGCCCGCCACGTGGCATATAGAAGCCGGACCTCCCCCTCCGCGGGAGAGAGGTCCGAAAGCACCACGCGTCCAGCGGGGCCGGACCTCCCTCTCCTCAGAGGAGAGCTCCGGGCCCGCCACGCGGCCAATAGAAGCCGAGCCTCTCCCTCCGCGGGGAGAGGTCCGGAGGCTCCACGTTCCCCGCGGAACGGACCCTCCTCTCCTCTGAGAAGGGCTCCGGGCCCGCCACGTGGCAGCAGAACGGCGCTGCCTGCCCCCGAGCGATAGGCAGTGGGCGTAAAGACGCCCCATACCTTGCCCGTACAAGGTATTCAAGGCCCGCGTCTTCCCGAGACGCGGAGACGCGGAGCATGCTTCTGTCAGGTGTCGTTGCGCCCAGTCGCATCACAGACTGGCGCGCGGTGTCAGAACCTGCCAGCCAATAAACACCGCGACAAGACACCCCATGCCGCCTGCGCCGTCATCAACCACTACGGATAGCATGCGGCATGGGCAGGGCGGCAAGATGAAGACTCAGAAGCCTTCGACCAGAGGCAACTACCGGCATAACTGCAGATACGGTAGATGATAGACAATCTTCCCGGGACCACCTGTCGGGTCCCGGCCCCCCTTGTAAGCTGCCCGAGCCTTGGACTATAAAAGGCTCGGGTAGGCGTCGATAGCAAGGGTTCGCACTTTGCAACTCATATGCTAGCCATACACTCTCAAGCTGTAACTCACCCCCAAGCTCAGGCCTCCGGCCCCGAGCAGCAAGCAATACAGCGAGCTCCATAGCTCGCCGTGGACGTAGGGTTTTACGCTCCGGCGGCCTGAACCACGTAAAACTCGTCGTGTCAAGCTCTTACTAACTCGTCCACCTGCGCAAGCTCTCCGCTAGAGACTAGCCCCACCGAAAAAAGAACCTCCGCGGGCTGCCCAGTGCAGGCCCGGGGGAAGTGTCGACTGAACACTTCGACATTTGGCGCGCCAGGAAGGGGGCTTTTCTCCTAGCGCGACGAGTTTCTCCCGACGAAGATGACCAAGCTTCCTTCAGCGGCAAACTCTCCCCCTCCGCGTTCACGGTGAACCGTGACCACTGGGGAGTACATGTCGACACACTCGGGATGGAGTGTGTCGGCACAAGCTGGTAGCCAGCAGCCGACTCCGGCAACGCCAACTCCGGCGATGCAGGCTCCGACCAGTGTGAGATCTTCTGCAGCGCTGAGCGTACACCATGGAGGTGCGCTAGCTGCAGCAAGAGCGCTGCTGCGCAACCCACCTGCTGGGGATGCGCCCCATTCAGCGACCCAACAGTGGGTCCGCGAAGTGGACCGCCTCGTCGTCGCCGCCGCGAACCCTCGGTTTCGGCGAGGGCGACGCCCCGGTCAACCGGCTGTGTCGCTAACGCGCACGCCAACGGTTGACGGGCTAACGGCGGATTCCAGCTCCTCCAGGCTCCTGTCGACGGACCTGAGAAGGGAGCTGGAATGGTGCCACTTGGGCCAGGACGCCCGGGTGTACCTCGAGCGACGCCGAGAAAGGCGTCGCAACCATGAGGCTGGCGACAGCATGTCGTCGGCCTCGACACAACCTGAAGGGCAGGTCTTCACCACGCGAGCCCTGCCTCAGGCATATGCCGCGCAGCATATGCCACAACCATATGCGCCGCAAGCAGCGCCCCCGGTCTATGGTGCAGCCTTGCCCATGCTGGGATACGCGGTGCCAAGTGCGAACCAAGCGTTCTCTGCGCTAATACCTGCAGCAGCAGGTGCAGGATGTGCGGCCCGTGCACCCCACCTTCGCTTCGCGAGGTGGCCGCGCAAGTTCCGGCCGCACCTGCCTGAGAAGTACGACGGTAGCGTCAACCCGGCGGAGTTCCTCCAGATCTACTCCACCGCCGTACTTGCCGCAGGAGGGGACGAGGCTGTCATGGCCAACTACTTCCCCATCGCCTTGACCGGCCCAGCTTGGTCTTGGCTCATGAATCTACCTCAGGGGTCCATAACCTCCTGGGGAGAGCTCTGCCGGCAGTTCGTTGCCAACTTCGGCAGCTCCTACACCCGTCCCGGCACAGAGCTTGACCTCCACGCCGTCAAGCAACAACCTGGCGAGTCGCTGCGCTCTTTCATCCAGCGGTTCTCCCAGGTACGCAACACCATCCCACATATCCAAAGTGCCTCTGTGGTGGTGGCGTTCCGACAGGGTGTCCGGGACGAGAAAATGCTTGAGAAGCTCGCGACCAGAGAGGTCCGCGACGTCTCGGAGCTCTTCAGCCTGGCGGACAAATGCGCCAGAGCAGCTGAAGGGCGGAACTGGCACGCTCTGCCGACCTCCGAGTCAGGAGGACAGCCCGGGTCCGGCGCAGCTGCCTATGGGGGTGGCAAGAAGGCCAAGAACCGGGGGAGTGGCAAGATGAAGTCACCGTTTTCACGACTCCCGTCGCCGCAGCTGCGACGACTAGTGGAGCTCGGGGGCCACGCCCCGACAAAAGGCAGCGGCAATCACCGGCCCCAGACAGTGACCAGGGCGGGCTATGCCCCGTGCATGGCACCGGCAACCATACTGCTGCAGAGTGCTGGGAGATCCAGAGGCTCGCAGAGCGCTTCCGCAAAGGAAGACAGCAGAGGGCTGAAGCACTGTCCTACCCTCAGAGGGATGGCAAACAGAAGGTCGATGCCCCAGTCACCGCTGCCCATCAGGTGGGGTTCCAGGAGCCTCAGCGTGTCATAAAGACAGTGCATAACGGTGAGGACTCCAGTTCCGACGGTGACGGGCCAGGGCGTTAGCCAACTGCGGCGCGCCTTCGTGCCTCGAACATACCTCTCGGGAGCCGCCTAAGGTCTGTCAACCCCTTGAAGGCCTTGCCAGAAGGGGAAGACGCCTTAGGTCATCCAAGACGAGCCCGGGCCCACCTACCCCTTGAAGGCCTTAGCCAGAAGGGGAGAACTCCCCGGGGGCCCCCAGGAGAAGCCGCGCAGGACCTGATCCAGCGCGAAGATAACAACCTCGTCGACAAGACTCGGCTGCAGGGAACATCCCACAACGTGCGGTCTCGGCTGATGCTCTAAGCACTACCGCCAAAGAACCGAACGCGTCGGGGGCCTGCAGGAGGGCAACCTGGTGTAGCGGCACGCTCTATTCCAAGAAGGACCAATAAGCTCTCCCCCAGCAGGGAAGGTCCCTTCCGAATCATGGAAGCTGCCGCCCCAGGTACACATGCCTTTCAACCGAGAGTGAGATCCGTTCCCAAAAATCCTTGCCATGAAGCAACACTGTAAGTCCTACTTCCCGAGCATCAGTAGAACAGGGTTATTCCCTTCTGTAATGAATCCCATAGAATTTAGGAACAGAGCTTGGGGCAGCTAAGTCTCAAGGGACGGTACAGGACTACGTCCAGTTTAGCCTGGTTCCGACCCTAAGCGCGTAGAGTCTTGCTTCCCTTGTAGACGAGGCGGAATATTGCCTCCATGTACAGCCAGAATTCCGTCTATGGGCACGAATACAGAGACCTGTTCTACTTAGCTCTCTCTCATGCGCTCATTTAAATTATGCATTAATTTTTATGATCGCACTATCTTTGTATGTTCATCGTACATCTAGCTCCCCCTCTCCTGCACTCATCCATAGTCGGCATTCGCTATCCTACCGAAGGCGGCTGCGCTTGAGGCACCTGCCGATGGCCGAGTGAGTCTCTCGGGCCTCCCCCAGTCAGGTGTTGCGGTGCCAGTTGGTTACCTCCAGGAAAGGCCTACATTGTGCATGGGGGGTCCAGGGTGCGTATCCAGCTTAGTAGGCCATGAGCCGAAAGCATGCGCATCCTGCCCTCCGGAGGTACAGGGGAGTACAACCGCTTTGCCTGGTCATGAACCCAAAGCACGTGCACTCTGCTTCCCCAGCGCATGGCCCGGTACTAGGGATCGGACGGCCGTACCCGGACCTCGGAGGGAGCCGGAGCTCCGGTGCCTCGTGCACAGAATTGCCCAAGCCCCGTATAGCGGATCAGGATCGTAAGACGGATAAGACTAGGAGACGGGAGGGGAGGACCCCCCGAGGAGAATTACGTTTCCTCTGCTTGTGTGCAGGACCTCCAGGTTACGGCAACAGGGACTGCATGAAGCAGGGGGAAAGGAGCTACCAACTACTCCGGCCTAGGACTGGAAGGACCGGGACCTGCCCCTCCAGCAGGGGCGGGGCCCGAGGGCCCCACGTGTCCAGCGGGCCCGGAGCTCTCGCCTCCCTTGAGGAGGGCTCCGGGCTCGCCACGTGGCGGGCGGAAACCGGACCTCCCCCCCCCCCCCCCCCCCCGGTGGGAGGGCTCCGAAAGCCCTACGTGTCCAGCATGGCCGGAGCTCCAGCCTCTTAAGGAGGGGCTCCGGACCCGCCATGTGGCAGGCAGATTTGGAGCTCCCCATGGGGCGAGATCCGGAGACCCCCGGGGGCCCCTAACACGGTTAGGACCCGGGGAAGGTGTCTATGCGAAGCTCCGAGATTGGAGATGGCCTCTGAGTACCTTGCGGAGCTAAGGACTCAGTCAGGCAAAGCCAAGAAGGAGAGAAAAAGCATCACAGACACAGATATCTAAAAGAGTCGAACTAAGCGAGGCTCCATGAGCTGGACTACAGACTTGATAAAAAGGGAGAAACAAGTCCTAAGGACCTCCCGGCTCCCGCCGGAACCTTGCGGCTACAAGGGCGGCCACATCCTCGACTTCTGCCCTGGCAGCTTTCTCCCGCTCTGCGGCTGGGCCCTCTCTCGCTGGTTCTAGCGAGAAAGAGGGGTCGCGGCTCTTAAAGCATGCCAGCACATGTGAGGCGACCTCTAAGGATAGGCCGCGTCCCTCGGCCTCAAGCTCGCTGGCGACCACCGAGTCTAGCCTGTCCAGCTTGGCGCTGATCGACTCCAGCGCGGGGATCATCTCCAACGCAGGGGCCGCGGCCCTCACCGGACTGAAGCCAAGAGGGATCAAGGCGGACCCCGCTCGATCCACGAAGCTCGAGACCGCAAGAGCCTTGGAGGACCGCATGGCCGAAAGCTCCTCCACCTCGCGGCGGGCCGCCTGCAGAGCCTCCAGGTTCCTCTCGGAGAGTTCCTTCTCCTTGGCCGTCAGGGAGCTCTCCCGAAGATGGAGAGTCTTGGCGAGCCGCTCCAACTCAGCAGCCTTGAAGTCGGCGGTCAACTCCCAGTCCAAGACCGCCCGGCGATCACGGGAGACCTGTTCCTCCCTCAAGTCGAGGTCTGCCTTCAGGATCCCCAGCTCCTCGATCCGAGCTCGAAGGTCATCCTCGCCCGCCGCCAGCTGCGCGGCGACCCTCTCCGCCTCAGCTGCCATGGAATGCTCCCGTTCCTCAACGGCGAGTTCACGGTGCTCCAACCGCTGCCGTATCTCCACAGCAGCATAGAGGCTCTCTTCGGCCCGGGCGTGTGCCTCCAGAGCCTCCCTGTTGATCCGCCGCGATTGGGTGTCCATGCGGTCGACAGCCCGCTTCGTCCGGTCGAATAGCACTTCCCTGAAGTCGAGCAACTCCCGCCTGGAGTCGAGCTCGCTCTTAACCTTCGTTCCCCCAGGTGAGGAGGCGATCCCGTTCAACCGTATACTCCTCCCGCTCGTGCCCTAGTGCAGCCAAGACCTACCGAACGCTTGCCTCGGCAAGCGCGAAGGCATCCGCCACGGGCAATGGAGCAACAGAGATCGGGGCAGTCCCCCCGACCTCCTCCATTACCTCGTCCTCAGGAAGAGCCGACGCACAAGCAACCAAGACGAGACGCCGATCAGGAGAAGTTGGCTCCGAGGCTCCGGCAGCCAGGCCAGCCGGGCTCTCTTCAGCTTCTGGCTCCTTGATCTGAGGAGAGGGGCGAGCTAGGGAAGGCGGTGCTGGAGTAAAGGCTGGGTCGCCTGGTGCAGGGTCGACCTGCGCTGGCTTGGGGGCCGCGGTGACCGTCTCGGTAGGAAGAGACGACGCCGCCGCGGAATCCGGGCACACCGGAACAGGAGAGGTTCGCGCTGGCCAGGGGGCCGCGGCAGTTGCCCCTGGCTCCGAGCGCAACGGAACAGACTCCCCGCAAGTCGGGGATGGCCGGGAAGCGCGGACACTCCAGCGGGCTCTAAACCCCGACTTCCGAGCCGGGGTAGGACTCCCAGAGCCCGCTACCGTCACTGACGGCCGCTCCGCAGTCGCCTGAACTGGCGGAATAGAGGACGCCCCAGAAGCTTCCCTCAACGCATCAGCCCGGGGCCTCTTCGAGTCGCCACCGGAGGGAGTGCCAGGCACCCCAGATTCCTGACTTGGCGCCGACGCCGTCGCTGGAGGAGATCGAGCGCGCTTCTTCTCTGGTGGCGGGTTGGAGGCCATGGCTAGGGAGGACAAAAGCACAAGAGTCCGAGAAGAAACGCTGGGAGGTGCGAAGGGAAACCGCAATGTGAGTAAGGTCCCCTCTAAAGACCTTCCCGGGTGCAATCCCAAGCGATTCGGAACTCTTCGAATACACCGCGTCGGCAACCGCTTCGGCTCCTAGACCGAGCGCCAATGACAGGTGGGCCCAATCCGCCCGACCGGAGCGGTGGGCCAAGGAGTCAGTCTCCTAAGAAGACAAGCCAGCAAGGCTCTTCGGCGGTTCCCGAAGAAAGCGCTGCATCATGCAGAAGTGGCCGCCTTGGGAACCGCCGCAGTAAAAGTAACCATCAAGTGAGCGCACGCTCCCACGATCCCGCGGCTGTTCGTGCTTCGGCAGCGGTCAATTCGGGACTTAGAGAAAGTGCGCGGATCGAAAGAGACGGAGGTCCCACCTCGGGCTTGCTACCTCCCCCGAGATGGGCCCGGGGGCCACTGTCGGTACCTGAGATATGGGGTACCCCCGCGCACAGGGTAAAATGCCTAAGGAACTCGCCCTTCTCCGCAGGGAGAGCTCCGAAGGCGCCACGCGTCCGGCTGGGCCGGACCTCCCTCTCCTCAGAGGAGAGCTCCGGGCCCGCCACGTGGCATATAGAAGCCGGACCTCCCCCTCCGCGGGAGAGAGGTCCGAAGGCGCCACGCGTCCAGCGGGGCCGGACCTCTCTCTCCTCAGAGGAGAGCTCCGGGCCCGCCACGCGGCCAATAGAACCCGAGCCTCTCCCTCCGCGGGGAGAGGTCCGGAGGCTCCACATGCCCCACGGAACGGACCCTCCTCTCCTCTGAGAAGGGCTCCGGGCCCGCCACGTGGCAGCAGAACGGCGCTGCCTGCCCCTGAGCGATAGGCAGCGGGCGTAAAGACGCCCCATACCTTGCCCGTACAAGGTATTCAAGGCCCGCGTCTTCCCGAGACGCGGAGACGCGGAGCACGCTTCTGTCAGGTGCCGTTGCGCCCAGTCGCATCACAGACTGGCGCGCGGTGTCAGAACCTACCAGCCAATAAACACCGCGACAAGACAACCCATGCCGCCTGCGCTGTCATCAACCACTACGGCTAGCATGCGGCATGGGCAGGGCGGCAAGATGAAGACTCAGAAGCCTTCGACCAGAGGCAACTACCGGAATAACTGCAGATACGGTAGATGATAGACAATCTTCCCGGGACCACCTGTCGGGTCCCGGCCCCCTTGTAAGCTGCCCGAGCCTTGGACTATAAAAGGCTCGGGTAGGCGTCGATAGCAAGGGTTCCCACTTTGCAACTCATACGCTAGCCATACACTCTCAAGCTGTAACTCACCCCCAAGCTCAGGCCTCCGGCCCCGAGCAGCAAGCAATACAGCGAGCTCCATAGCTCGCCGTGGACGTAGGGTTTTACGCTCCGGCAGCCTGAACCACATAAAACTCGCCGTGTCAAGCTCTTACTAACTCGTCCACCTGCGCAAGCTCTCCGCTAGAGACTAGCCCCAGCGAAAAAAGAACCTCCGCGGGCTGCCCAGTGCAGGCCCGGGGGAAGTGTCGACTGAACACTTTGACAGGCGCGGTAGGCAGCGGGAGTAAAGGCGCGCCATGCCTTTACCGTACAAAGCATTCAAGACCCGCGCCTTCCCTAGACGAAGAGGCGCAGCGCACGCCTGTCAGGAGGCGCTGTGACCAGTCACAGTCAGGACAGGCGTACAGTGTCTGAAGCTGCAGACCATTGAAGGCAGCGACAAGACTGGACAAGACATGCCCTGCCGCCCCTGCCATCGCCAATGACTACACGCTACACTTAGCCTGCGGCATGGGCAGGGCGGCAGGACGAGGACTTCGACGCCAGCACCAAGACATAATAGCTGGTAGGAAATCACCCCGGGGCCACCTGTCGGGTCCCGGGCCCACCTCGTAAGCCGCTCGAGCCTTGGACTATAAAAGGCTCGGATAGGCAACATTAGCAAGTGTTGGCACTCTAGCCATCCACACCCTTAGGTTCGAACTCTGTGAACTCGCATCCTAGGCATTACTCACCCTCAAGCTCAGGACTCCGGTTCTGAGCAACAAGCAATACAGCGAGCACCTCCGCTCACCGTGGACGTAGGGTTTTATGCTCCGGCGGCCTGAACCACGTAAAACTCACCGTGTCAAGCTTCTCCCTCACTCGTCCCTAACGCTTAAGCTCTCCCTAAGCGACTAGCCCCTCCAAAAAAGAACCTCCGCGGGCTGCCCAGAGCAGGTCCGGGGGAAGTGTCGACCACACACTTTGACATTTGGCGCGCCAGGAAGGGGGCTTTTCCCTTGCGCGACGAGCTTCTGCCAACGAAGATGACGAAGCTTCCTTCAGCGGCAAGCTCTCCTCCCCCGCGTTTACGACGGACCGTGACTAGCAAGGAATACGTGTCGACACACTCAGGACGGAGTGTGTCGGTGCAAGGTGGAAGCCAGCAGCCGACTCCGGCAACGTCGACTCCGGCAATGCAGGCTCCAGCTAGCGTGAGATCTTCTGCAGCGCTAAGCGTTCCCCACGGGGGCGCGCTAGCTGCAGCAAGAGCGCTACTGCGCAATCCACCTGCTGGGGACACGCCTCAGGCAGCGACCCAGCAGTGGATTCGCGAAGTAGACCGTCGTGTCGTCGCCGCCGCAAACCCTCAACTTCGGCGGGGACGATGCCCCGGCCAACCGGCTGTGTCGCTGACGCGCACGCCAACGGTTGACGGGCAGACGGCGGACTCCAGCTCCACCAGGCTCCCATCGACGGACCTGAGGACAGAGCTGGAACGATGCCACTTGGGCCAAGATGCCCGAGTGTTCCTTGAGCGACGACGAGAATGGCGTCGCAACCAAGAGGCCAGCGACAGCATGATGTCAGCCTCGACCCTGCCTGAGGCGCAGACTTTCGCCACACGAACTCTACCCCAGGCATACGCCACGCAGCATATGCCACAGCCATATGCCCTGCAAACAGCGCCCCCGGTCTATGGTGCAGCCTTGCCCATACTGGGGTACACTGTGCCAACAGCGAACCAAGCGTTCGCGGCACCAACGCCTGCAGCAATCGGAGCAGGATGTGCGGCCCTTGCGCCCCACCTTCGTTTTCACGAGATGGCCGCGCAAGTTTCGGCCGCACCTGCCCGAGAAGTACGATGGCAGCGTCAACCCGGTGGAGTTCCTCCAGATCTACTCCACCGCCGTCCTTGCTGCAGGAGGGGACGAGGCCGTCATGGCCAACTACTTCCCCGTCGCCTTGACCGGCCCAACCTGGTCTTGGCTCATGAACCTCCCCCAGGGTTCCATAACCTCCTGGGAGAGCTCTACAGGCAGTTCACCGCCAACTTCGATAGCTCCTACAACCGGCCTGGCACGTAGCTTGACCTCCACACCGTCCAGCAACAACCTGGAGAATCGCTACGCTCCTTCATCCAGCGGTTCTCCCAGGTACGCAACACCATCCACCACATCCCGAATGCATCAGCGGTGGTCACGTTCCGACAAGGTGTGAGGGACAAGAAGATGCTCGAGAAGTTGGCCTCCAGGGAGGTGCAAGACATCTCGGAGCTCTTCAGCCTGGCGGACAAGTGCGCCAGAGCAGAAGACGGGCGTCATTGGCACTCACTGCCAGTCTCCGAAGCCGGAAGATAGCCTGAAGACGGTGGAGTTCAAGCAGAGCTCCCGACCACGTCACACAGTCAAGAGCCAAGCACCGACTGACTTCGTGGTCAGGTGGACACCACCACCAAGCATCCCAGGGGGGCCCCTGCTTCACCGAGCCCCACTGAACGTTCTACCTCGACGGCGTGCTGCTCCTCATGCCAACGGGGGAGCGGTTTGGGTACCCTGGACCTGTGCCATGTACCGCGCGTCGACGACACCGTCGCCAACAACCCGACAGCGAAGGTCTCCATCGGAGCCCCGGAGCTCCAAGGAGCCTTCGAAGGGATGTTGCTGCGACTCACAGCCCGGAGTGCCGACAGGGCGAAGGGGGCGAGACCAGCACCTCGAAGTTGGCGGTCCCGGCGGCCATGCAGCCATAGATCCAACCAAAGGATCGTATGCGCCTTGGGGACTCCGTGCTACCCAACGCACAAGATCCATAAGCTCAAGTAGTCCCGATGCATGGACCACGGAGGTCTGGGACTCCTTGAAGGACATCCTTCCTGATGAACGTGCATTCGCTGAATGGATTGTGCGGATGGCTAAGTGTTATGCGCTGGTATCTTTACTGGCGTGGTGCCACGGCATCCTATTGCGATGCATAACCCAGGAGGAAGGCTGCGACCAGCCCGCAGTAGTCCACAGAGGCGAGTGCTGGTGTCGAAGTGTTCGGTCGACACTTCCCCCGGGCCTGCACTGGGCAGCCCGCGAAGGTTCTTTTTTCGAAGGGGCTAGTTCCTAGCGGAGAGCTTGCGCAGATGGACGAGTTAGTGAGAGCTTGACACGGAGAGTTTTACGTGGTTCAGGCCGCCGGAGCGTAAAACCCTACGTCCACGGCGAGCTATGGAGCTCGCTGTATTGCTTGCTGCTCAGGGCCGGGGGCCTGAGCTTGGGGGTGAGTTACAGCTTGAGAGTGTATGGCTAGCGTATGAGTTGCAAAATGCGAACCCTTGCTATCGACGCCTACCCGAGCCTTTTATAGTCCAAGACTCGGGCGGCTTACAAGGGGTGCCGGGACCCGACAGGTGGTCCCGGGAAGATTGCTTGTTATCTACCGTATCTGTAGTTACGCCAGTGGTTGCCTCTGGTCGAAGGCTTCTGAGTCTTCATCTTGCCGCCCTGCCCATGCCGCACGCTAGTCGTAGTGGTTGATGACGGCGCAAGCGGCATGGGATGTCTTGTCGCGGCGTTTATTACCTGGCAGGTTCTGACACCGCGCGCCAGTCTGTGATGCGACTGGGCGCAACGGCACCTGACAGGCGCGTGCTCCGCGTTTCCGCGTCTTGGGAAGACACGGGCCTTGAATACCTTGTACGGGCAAGGTGTGGGGCGCCTTTACGCCCGCTGCCTACCACTTGGGGGCAGGCAGCACCGTTCTTCTGGCCACGTGGCGGGTCCGGAGCTCTCCTCTGAGGAGAGGGAGGTCCGGCCCCGCTGGACGCGTGGCGTCTTCGGACCTCTCTCCTGCGGAGGGGGAGGTCCGCCTTTTGTATGCCACGTGGCGGGCCCGGAGCTCTCCTCTGAGGAGAGGGAGGTCCGGCCCCGCCGGACGCGTGGCGCCTTCGGAGCTCTCCCTGCGGAGAAGGGCGAGTACCTTAGGCATTTTACCCTGTGCGCGGGGGTACCCCATATCTCAGGTACCGACAGTGGCCCCCGGGCCTATCTCGGGGGAGATAGCGAGCCCGAGGTGGGACCTCCGTCTCTTCCGATCCGTGCACTTTCTCTAAGTCCCAAATTGACCGCTGCCGGAGCACGAACGGCCACGGGATCGTGAGAGCGTGCGCCCACTTGATGATTTCTTTTACTGCAGCGACGGGAGCCTCGGCCATGTTGGACACACAGGGCTTCCGGAGCTCCTCCACTGCAGGAGAAGGCCCGGTTTCCGCCTGCTACGTGGCGGGCTCGGAGCCCTCCTCAGGGGAGGAGTGAGTTCCAGGCCTGCTGGACACGTAGGGCCCCCGGGCCCCGCCCCTTCTAGTCCTGGGTCTAAGTAGTTGGTAGCTCCTTTCCCCCTACTTCATGCAGTCCCTGTTGCCGCAACCTGGAAGTCCTGCACACAGGTAGAGGAAACGTAATTCTCCTTGGGGGCTCCCCCTCCCTTATCTCAGTCTTATTTGACTTATAGCCCCAACCATACGCTTGGCGCTTGGGGACTTGTAGAGAGGGGGAGCTGAGTACATGGCAACCATGTACTGCAAGGGTGATAAAAACTCAATTCACAATTTAAATGAGTACAAGGAAAGAGCAAAGTAGGGCGGATTTCTTTTCGTACAACCTTCCATAGGAGGAAGGCAGGCTAAACATGGAGGCCACGACCCACCCCATTAAGAGGGGAAGCAAGACTCTACGCGCTTGGAGTCGGAACCAGGCAAAGCTGAACGTAGTCCTGGACCGTCCCCTGGGGTTTAGCTGCTCCGAGTGCTGCTCCTGGACTCTATGGAGTTCATTACAAAAAGAAAGTACTGTCCTATTTTTGCTCTTAGGGGTAGAACTTACGGAGGTGTTCTATGTTCCAAGGGTTCGGGAGCAGGTCCCCATCCTCGGTGGAAAGGCGCACACACCCGGGGCGGCATACTTTCGCGACTCGGAAGGGACCTTCCCAACTAGGGGAGAGTTTGTGGGCCCCTTCGCGAGAAAGTATGCGCCGCAATACCAGGTCACCTTCCTGCAGCTCCCGGGCACGCACAGACCTCTGGTGGTAGCGCCGAAGCGCTTGTCTGTACCGCGCGTTACGGAGTGCCGCATGTAATCGGACCTCGTCGACGAGGTCGATTTCTCCACGCCGGAGGTTGTCCTGCGTGGCTTCGTCGTAAGTCCGGACACGGTGAGACTTCATGGTGATTTCTGGGGGAAGTACAGCTTCAGCCCCGTACACCATGAAGAAGGGTGTCTCCCCGGTGGCCCGGCTCTGGGATGTCCGGTTTGCCCATAGTGTGCTCGGAAGCTCGTCTACCCAATTGGCACCATGTTTCTTCAGGCTGGCGAAGGTGCGAGTCTTGAGGCCCCGGAGAATCTCCGCATTGGCCCTCTCAACTTGCCCATTGCTCCTCGGGTGGGCGACAGAGGCATAGCATACCTGAATGCCAAAGTCCTCGTAGTATTCTTGGAATGCTGCGCTGGTGAACTGGGTCCCATTGTCGGTGATGATCCTGTTTGGGACCCCGAACCGACAGACAATAGACTTGATGAATTTTACTGCGGATTGTTTATTGATGGTGACAACTGGTGTAGCTTCCGGCCATTTGGTGAACTTGTCGATAGCGACATAGAGGTACCGGAACCCCCCGACGGTTCTGGGAAATGGTCCCAGGATGTCCAGCCCCCACACGGCAAATGCCCACGAGGGCGGGATCATCTGTACCGCCTGAGCCGGTGTATGGATCTGCTTGGCGTGGAACTGGCACGCCTTGCAGCTCTCGACCAGCTTGACGGCATCCTGGAGTGCTGTCGGCCAGTAGAAGCCATGCCGGAAGGCTTTACCGACAAGCGTGCGTGAGGAAGAATGACTTCCACATTCGCCTCCATGGATCTCAGCGAGCAAGTCGCAGCCTTCCCCCTTGGTTATACACCACAATAGGATGTGGTTGGCGCCACGCCGATAGAGATCCCCCTCTACCAGTGCGTACCTCTTAGCCATACGCACAATCCGTTCAGCGGCTGTATGTTCATCAGGGAGGATATTGTCCTTCAAGTAGTCTCGGATCTCCGTGATCCATGCATCGGGTCTGACTTGAGCTTTTGGATCTTGAGCGCTGGGTTGCACGGAGTCCCCAGTGACGCCTACGATCCTTGGCGGCGCCCATGGCTGTAGGGCCGCCGGGACCGCCAGCTTCGAGGTGCTGGTCAAGCCCCCTTCGCCCGGCTCGGCGGGCCGGGCTGTGGGCCGCAGCAACGTCCTCTCGAAGACTCCTTCGGGCGCAGGGGCCCCGGTGGAAGCCTTCGTTGAAAGTTTGTCGGTTGCGGCATGACCGGCGCGCGGTACGTGGTGCAGGTCCAAGGCGAGGAATTCTTTCTCCAACATCTGCACGTGAAGCAGATACGCAGCTAGCTGGGGGTCATTGCAGGAGCATTCGCCCTTGACTTGCTTGATGACCAGCTGGGAGTCGCCCTGTGCCAACAACTGGCGAGCGCCTAAAGACAGGGCTGTCTGCAGGCCAAAGATGAGTGCTTCATACTCCGCCATGTTGTTGGTTGCCTTGAAATTGAGACACACCATATACCCAAACTGTTCCCCCGATGGCATGAGGAGCAGTACGCCGGCACCGGCCCCCTGCTTTCGCGAGGAGCCGTCGAAGAAGAGTGTCTAGTGGGGTTCGGTGAAGACCGGAGCTTGGTGCTCTGGTTCCCCGCCCCCATGGCCCCCTGGGTCAGTCCCCGTTGGTGTCCACTCCGCCGCAAAGTCAGCCAGTGCTTGGCTCTTGACTTCATGGCGTGGGAGGAAGTCCAGCTCAAACTCCGCCAGCTCCGCCGCCCATTTAGCAACGTTGCCAGTCGCATGGGGGTTGTGAAGAATTGTCTTCAGCGGATACGAGGTGACTACCGAGACCCGGTGGGCCTGGAAGTAATGGCGGAGCTTTCTGGAGGCCACGAGCACCGCATACAGCAGCTTGTGGACTTCCAGGTACCTCGTCTTGGCATCATGAAGTACTTCGCTGATGTAGTAGACAGGCCTCTGGATGGTTCGAACCCTTTCTCTCAGGCTTGGGAGGTCCTCGTCCATTGACCCTGGCCCGCTGGAGATGGGTGGACCCACGGGGGCCTCCGGGAACTGGGACCCGGAGGCCCTTAAGCTATCTTGATTGTCCGGGAGCTCCGGGGGGACTTGGGGGACCTCTGGGAGGTCCCGTTTGACCCCCGGGGGGTCCCGCAGGGCCCCCGGGGGTTTGTCTTGGAGGTCCGGGAGACCGCCCTGGACCTCCGGGAGGCCGACCTGGGCATCCGGGAGGTTGCCTTGGAGGTCCGGGGGACCGTCTTGGTCCTGCGGGGCCTCCTGGCGTCTGTCTTCTGCTACCGGAGCAGGTTGTGAAGATGAGGGGTCCGGCCGCTCTGCGACGAGGACCATACTCACTACTTCAGATGTCGCCGCGATGTAGAGCAGCGGGTGCTCTCCGGGCTCAGGGGCTACTGTCGGTACCTGAGATATGGGGTACCCCCGCGCACAGGGTAAAATGCCTAAGGTACTCGCCCTTCTCCGCAGGGAGAGCTCCGAAGGCGCCACGCATCCGGCGGGGCCGGACCTCCCTCTCCTCAGAGAAGAGCTCCGGGCCCGCCACGTGGCATACATAAGCCGGACCTCCCCCTCCGCGGGAGAGAGGTCCGAAGGCGCCACGCGTCCAGCGGGGCCGGACCTCCCTCTCCTCAGAGGAGAGCTCCGGGCCTGCCACGTGGCATACAGAAGCCAGACCTCCCCCTCCGCGGGAGAGAGGTCCGAAGGCGCCACGCGTCCAGCGGGGCCGGACCTCCCTCTCCTCAGAGGAGAGCTCCGGACCCGCCACGTGGCCAGAAGAACGGTGTTGCCTGCCCCCAAGCGGTAGGCAGCGGGCGTAAAGGCGCCCCACACCTTGCCCGTACAAGGTATTCAAGGCCCGCGTCTTCCCAAGACGCGGAAACGCGGAGCACGCGCCTGTCAGTTGCCGTTGCGCCCAGTCGCATCACAGACTGGCGCGCGGTGTCAGAACCTGCCAGGTAATAAACGCCGCGACAAGACATCTCATGCCGCCTGCGCCGTCATCAACCACTACGACTAGCGTGCGGCATGGGCAGGGCGGCAAGATGAAGACTCAGAAGCCTTCGACCAGAGGCAACCACCGGCGTAACTACAGATACGATAGATAACAAGCAATCTTCCCGGGACCACCTGTCGGGTCCCGGCACCCCTTGTAAGCCGCCCGAGTCTTGGACTATAAAAGGCTCGGGTAGGCGTCGATAGCAAGGGTTCGCATTTTGCATCTCATACGCTAGCCATAAACTCTCAAGCTGTAACTCACCCCCAAGCTCAGGCCCCCGGCCCTGAGCAGCAAGCAATACAGCGAGCTCCATAGCTCGCCGTGGACGTAGGGTTTTATGCTCCGGCGGCCTGAACCACGTAAAACTCTCCGTGTCAAGCTCTCACTAACTCGTCCATCTGCGCAAGCTCTCCGCTAGGAACTAGCCCCTCCGGAAAAAGAACCTCCGCGGGCTGCCCAGTGCAGGCCCGTGGGAAGTGTCGACCGAACACTTCGACATTTGGCGTGCCAGGTAGGGGGCTTTTCCCCTAGCGCGACAACTTCCCGCCGACGAAGATGACCAAGCTTCCTTCAGCGGCAAACTCTCCTCCCCCGCGTTCACGGCGGACCGTGACCACTGGGGAGTACATGTCGACACACTCAGGACGGAGTGTGTCGGCACAAGCGGGTAGCCAGCAGCCGACTCCGGCAACGTCGACTCCGGCTATGCAGGCCCCGACCAGTGTGAGGTCTTCTGCAGCGCTGAGCGTACACCATGGAGGTGCGCTAGCTGCAGCAAGAGCGCTGTTGCGCAACCCACCTGCGGGGGATGCGCCCCATTCAGCGACCCAACAATGGGTCCGCGAGGTGGACCGCCTCGTCGTCGCCGCCGCGAACCCTAGGTTTCGGTGAGGACGGCGCCCAGGGCAACCGGCTGTGTCGCTGACGCGCACACCCACGGTTGACGGGCTAACGGCGGATTCCAGCTCCTCCAGGCTCCTGTCGTCGGACCTGCGAAGGGAACTGGAACGGTGCCACTTGGGGCAGGACGCCCGGGTGTACCTCGAGCGACGTCGAGGAAGGCGTCGCAACCATGAGGCAGGCGACAGCATGTCGTCGACCTCGACGCAACCAGAAGGGCAGGCCTTCACCATGCGAGCCCCGCCTCACGCATATGCTGCGCAACATATGCCACCACCATATGCGCCGCAAGTAGCGGACCCGGTCTATGGTGCAGCCTTGCCCATGCCTGGATACGCGGTGCCAGGTGCGAACCACCTGTTCGCAGCGCCGGTACCTGCAGCAGCAGGTGCAGGATGTGCGGCCCTTGCACCCCACCTTCGCTTCGCAAGGTGGCCGCGCAAGTTTCGCCCGCACTTGCCCGAGAAGTACGACGGTAGTGTCAACCCAGCGAAGTTCCTCCAGATCTACTCCACCGCCGTACTTGCTGCAGGAGGCGACGAGGCTGTCATGGCCAACTACTTCCCCGTCGCCTTGACCGGCCTAGCCCGGTCCAGGCTCATGAATCTACCTCAGGGGTCCATAACCTCCTGGGGTGAGCTCTGCCAGCAGTTCATCACCAACTTCGGCAGCTCCTACACCCGCCCCGGCACGGAGCTCGACCTCCACGCCGTTAAACAACAACCTGGGGAGTCGCTGCGCTCTTTCATCCAGCGGTTCTCTCAGGTGCGCAACACCATCCCACATATCCAAAGTGCCTATGTGGTGGTGGCGTTCCGACAGGGTGTCCGGGACGAGAAAATGCTTGAGAAGCTCGCGACCAGAGAGGTCCGCGACATCTCGGAGCTCTTCAGCCTGGCGGACAAGTGCGCCAGAGCGGCAGAAGGGCGGAACTGGCACGCACTGCCGACCTCCGAGTCAGGAGGGCAGCCCGGGTCCGGTGCTGCTGCCTATGGGGGTGGCAAGAAGACCAAGAACCAGGGGAGTGGGAAGATGAAGTCACCATTCACGGCCCCCGTCGCCGCAGCTGCGACAACTAGTGGAGCTCGGGGGCCACGCCCCGACAAGAGGCAGCGGCAATCACCGGCCCCAGACAGTGGCCAAGGCGGGCTATGCCCCGTGCATGGCACCTGCAACCATACTGCTGCCGAGTGCTGGGAGATCCAGAGGCTCGCAGAGCGCTTCCGCAATGGAAGACAGCAGAGGGCTGAAGCACCGCCCTACCCTCAGAGGGATGGCAAACAGAAGGCCGATGCCCCAGTCACCGCTGCCCACCAGGTGGGGTTCCAGGAGCCTCAGCGTGTCATAAAGACAGTGCATGACGGTGAGGACTCCAAGTTCCGATGGTGACGGGCCAAGGCGTTAGCCAGCTACGGCACGCCTCTGTGCCTCGAACATACCTCTCGAGGGCCGCCTAAGGTCCGTCAACCCCTTGAAGGCCTTGCCAGAAGGGGAAGACGCCTTAGGTCATCCAAGGCGAGCCCGGGTCCACCTACCCCTTGAAGGCCTTAGCCAGAAGGGGAGAACTCCCCGGGGGCCCCCGAGAGAAGCCACGCAGGACCTGATCCAGCGTGAAGATAACAACTTCGACAAGACTCGGCTTGCAGGGAACACCCCACAACGCACGGTCTCGGCTAATGCTCTAAGCACTACCGCCAAAGAACCAAACGCGACGGGGGCCCGCAAGAGGGCAACCTGGTGAAGCGGCACGCTATATTCCAAGAAGGACCCATAAGCTCTCCCCCAGCAGGGAAGGTCCCTTCTGAATCATGAAAGCTGCCGCCCCAGGTACACACGCCTTTCAACTGAGAGTGGGATCCATTCCCAAAAAATCCTTGCCATGAAGCAACACTGTAAGTCCTACTTACTGAGCATCGGTAGAACAGGGTTATCCACTTCTGTAATAGACCCCATAGAACTTAGGAACAGAGCTTGGGGTAGCTAAGTCTCAAGGGACGGTACAGGACTACGTCCAGTTTAGCCTGGTTCCGACCCTAAGCGCGTAGAGTCTTGCTTCCCTTGCAGACGAGGCGGAACATTGCCCCCATGTACAGCCAGAATTCCACCTATGGGCACGAATACAGAGACCTATTCTACTTAGCTCCCTCTCATGCGCTCATTTAAATTATGCATTAATTTTTATGATCGCACTATCTCTGTATGTTCATCATACGTCTAGCTCCCCCTCTCCTGCGCTCATCCATAGTCGGCATTTGCTATCCTCCCGAAGGCGGCTGCGCTTGAGGCACCTGCCGATGGTCGAGTGAGTCTCTCGGGCCTCCCCCAGTCAGATGTTGCGGTGCCAGTTGGTCACCTCCAGGAAAGGCCAGCGTTGTGCATGGGGGGTCCAGGGTGCGTATCCAGCTTAGCCGGCCCAGAGCCCAAAGCATGCGCATCCTGCTCTCCGGAGGTCCAGGGGAGTACGTCCGCTTTGCCTGGTCATGAACCCAAAGCGCGTGCACTCTGCTTCCCCAGCGCATGGCCCGGTACTAGGGATCAGACGGCTGTACCCGAACCTCGGAGGGAGCCGGAGCTCCGGCACCTCGGCACAGAATTGCCCAAGCCCCGTATAGCGGGTCAGGACCATAAGACGGATAAGACTAGGAGACGGGAGGGGAGGACCCCCCGAGGAGAATTACGTTTCCTCTACCTGTGTGCAGGACCTTCAGGTTACGGCAACAGGGACTGCATGAAGCGGGGGGAAAGGAGCTACCAGCTACACCGGCCTGGGACTGGAAGGACCGAGACCTGCCCCTCCAGCAGGGGCGGGGCCCGGGGGCCCCACGTGTCCAGCAGGCCCGAAACTCTCTCCTTCCTTGAGGAGGGCTCCGGGCTCGCCACGTGGTGGGCAGGAACCGGACCTCCCCCCTCAGCGGGAGGGCTCCGAAAGCCCTACGTGTCCAACATGACCGGAGCTCCCGTCTCTTGAGGAGGAGCTCCGGACCCACCACGTGGCCGGCAGATTTGGAGCCCCCCATAGGGCGAGGTTCGGAGACCTCCGGGGGCCCCTAACACGGTTAGGACCCGGGGACGGTGTCTGTGCGAAGCTCCGAGATTGGAAATGGCCTCTGAGTACCTTGCGGAGCTAAGGACTCAGCCAGGCAAAGCCAAGAAGGAGGGAAAAAGCATCACAGACACAAGTATCCAAGAGAGTCAAATTAAGCAAGGCTCCATGAGCTGGACTACAGACTCGATAAAAAAGGGAGAAACAAGTCCTAAAGACCTCCCGGCTCTCGCCGGAACCTTGCGGCTACAAGGGCGGCCACATCCTCGACTTCAGCCCTGGCAGCTTCCTCCCGCTCCGCGGTTGGGCCCTCTCTCGCTGGCTCCAGCGAGAAAGAGGGGTCGCGGCTCTTGAAGCATGCCAGCACATGCGAGGCGACCTCTAAAGCTAAGCCGCAGCCCTCGGCTTCAAGCTCACTGGCGACCACCGAGTCGAGTCTGTCCAGCTTGGCGCCGATCGACTCCAATGCAGGGATCACCTCTGCCACCTTCAATGCGGGAGTTGCGGCCCTCACCGGACTGAAGCCAAGAGGGATCAGGGCGGACCCCGCTCGATCCACGAAGCTTGAAACCGCAAGGGCCTCGGAGGACCGTAAGGCTGAGAGCTCCTCCACCTCGCGGCGGGCCGCCTGCAGAGCCTCCAGGTTCCTCTCGGAGAATTCCTTCTCCTTGGCCGCCAGGGAACTCTCCCGAAGGTGGAGAGTCTCGGCTAGCCGCTCCAACTCAGCGGCCTTGAAGCCAGCAGTCAACTCCCGGTCCAAGACCGCCCGGTGATCATGGGAGACCTGTTCCTCCCTCAGGTCAAGGTCTGCCTTCAGAATCTCCAGCTCCTCCATCCGAGCTCGGAGGTCGTCCTCGCCCGCGGCCAGCTGCGCGGCGACCCTCTCTGCCTCAGCTGCCACGGAACGCTCCCGCTCCTCAACGGCGAGTTCGCGGCGCTCCAACCGCTGCCGTATTTCCACAGCAGCAGAGAGGCTCTCTTCGGCCCGTGCGTGTGCCTCCAGGGCCTCCCTGTTGATCCGCCGCGACTGGGTGTCCATGCGGTCAACAGCCCGTTTCATCCGGTCGACGAGCGCTTCCCTGAAGTCGAGCAACTCCCGCTTGGAGTCGAGCTTGCTCTTAACCTTCGCGGTCCTCTCCCGCAAAAGGTTCCCCCAGATGAGGAGGCGGTCCCGTTCAACCGTATACTCCTCCCGCTCGTGCCCTAGCGCAACCAAGACCTGCCGGACGCTCGACTCGGCAAGCGCAAAGGCGTCCGCCAGAGGCAATGGAGCAACAGAGGCTGGGGCAGTCCCTCCGACCTCCTCCATTACCTCGTCCTCACGAAGAGCCGACACGCCAGCAGCCGAGACGAGACGCCGATCGGGAGAAGCTGGCTTCGCAGCTCTGGCAGCCAGGCCAGCCGGGCTCTTTTCAGCTTCTGGCTCCTTGGCCTGAGGAGAGGGACGAGCCGGGGAAGATGGTGCTGGAGAAGAAGCCAGGCCGCCTAGTGCAGGATCAACCTGTGCTGGCTCGGGGGCCGCGGTGGCCGTCTCGGCAGGAAGAGACGACGCCGCCGCAGAGTCCGGGCACACCGGAAGAGGAGAAGTCCGCGCTGGCCTGGGGACCGCGGCAGTTGCCCCTGGCTCCGAGCGCATCGGCATAGATTCCCCGCAAGACGGGGAAGGCCGGGAAGCGCGGACACTCCAGCGGGCTCTAAACCCCGACTTCCGAGCCGGGGTAGGATTTCCAGAGCCCGCTACCGTCTCCGACGGCCGCTCCGCAGTCGCTTGGACTGGCGGAACAGGGGACGCCCCAGAGGCTTCCCCCAACGCATCAGCCCGGGGCCTCTTCGAGTCGCCACCGGAGGGAGTGTTAGGCACCCCAGAATCCCGACTTGGCACCGACGCCGTTGCTGGAGGAGATTGAGCGCGTTTCTTCTCTAGCAGCGGGTTGGAAGCCATGGCAAGGGAGAACTCAAAGGCAAGAGAGCAAAAGCGCAAGAGTCCGAGAAGAAACGCAGAGAAGTGCAAAGGGAAGCCACAATGTGGGTAAGACCCCCTCTAAAAAGCTTCCCGGTGCAGTTCCAAGCGATTCGGAACTCTTCGAATACCCCGCACCTGCAACCGCTTCGGTTTCTAGACCGAGTGCCGATGACGGGTGGGCCCAAGCCGCTTAACTGGAGCGGTGGGGTCAAGGAGTCAGTCTCCTAAGAAGATGAGCCGGCAAGGCACTTCGGCGGTTCCCGAAGAAAGCACCGCAACATGCAGGAGTGGCAGTCTTGGGAACCGCCGCAGTAAAAGCAATCATCAAGTGGGCGCACGCTCTCACGATCCCGTGGCTGTTCGTGCTCCAGCAGCGGTCAAATCGGGACTTAGAGAAAGTGCGCGGATCGGAAGAGACGGAGGTCCCACCTCGGGCTCGCTATCTCCCCCGAGATGGGCCCGGGGGCCACTGTCGGTACCTGAGATATGGGGTACCCCCGCGCACAGGGTAAAATGCCTAAGGTACTCACCCTTCTCCGCAGGGAGAGCTTCGAAGGCGCCACGCGTCCGGCGGGGCCGGACCTCCCTCTCCTCAGAGGAGAGCTCCGGGCCCGCCACGTGGCATACAGAAGCCGGACCTCCCCCTCCGCGGGAGAGAGGTCCGAAGGCGCCACGTGTCCAGCGGGGCTGGACCTCCCTCTCCTCAGAGGACAGCTCCGGGCCCTCCACGTGGCATACAGAAGCCGGACCTCCCCCTCCGCGGGAGAGAGGTCCGAAGGCGCCACGCGTCCAGCAGGGCCGGACCTCCCTCTCCTCAGAGGAGAGCTCCGGACCCGCCACGTGGCCAGAAGAACGGTGCTGCCTGCCCCCAAGCGGTAGGCAATGGGCGTAAAGGCGCCCCACACCTTGCCCGTACAAGGTATTCAAGGCCCGCGTCTTCCCAAGACGCGGAAACGCGAAGCACGCGCCTGTCAGGTGCCGTTGCGCCCAGTCGCATCACAGACTGGCGCGCGGTGTCAGAACCTGCAAGGTAATAAACGCCGCGACAAGACATCCCATGCCGCCTGCGCCGTCATCAACCACTACGACTAGCGTGCGGCATGGGCAGGGCGGCAAGATGAAGACTCAGAAGCCTTCGACCAGAGGCAACCACCGGCGTAACTACAGATACGGTAGATAACAAGCAATCTTCCCGGGACCACCTGTCGGGTCCCGGCACCCCTTGTAAGCCGCCCGAGTCTTGGACTATAAAAGGCTCGGGTAGGCGTCGATAGCAAGGGTTCGCGTTTTGCAACTCATACGCTAGCCATACACTCTCAAGCTGTAACTCACCCCCAAGCTCAGGCCCCCGGCCCTGAGCAGCAAGCAATACAGCGAGCTCCATAGCTCGCCGTGGACGTAGGGTTTTACGCTCCGGCGGCCTGAACCACGTAAAACTCTCCGTGTCAAGCTCTCACTAACTCGTCCATCTGCGCAATCTCTCCGCTAGGAACTAGCCCCTCCGAAAAAAGAACCTCCGCGGGCTGCCCAGTGCAGGCCCGGGGGAAGTGTCGACCGAACACTTCGACAGCTACCATGATAGGTAGGGTCGTCAGGAGTCGCTTCAACTCCTGGAAAGCCTCTTTTGCTTCGTCAGTCCAGGCAAAAGGGCCTGACTTGCGCAAGAGCTTAAAGAAAGGGAGTGCCCGCTCTGCTAGCCTCGGTATAAACCGACTCAGCGCGGCTAGACATCCCGTGAGTTTCTGGACATCCTTGACGCGGGCAGGGGGCCGCATCAAGTTGATGGCCTTGATCTTCTCTGGGTTGGCCTCAATCCTTCGGTGCGAGACCAGGAACCCTAAGAGCTTCCCAGAGGACACGCCGAACACACATTTATCTGGGTTCAGCTTGGTGCGCGTAGAGCGCAACTTGTCAAAGACTAAGGCTAGGTTATCTAGCAGGGACGGACCCTGCTTGACCTTGACAACTATGTCATCGACATACACCTCAACCATGTCTCTTATTAACTCCCCAAAGGTTTTGTGCATTGCCTGCACAAAGGTGGGGAGTGCATTCTTTAGGCCGTAAGGCATAGACACATAGCAATAAAGGCCGTCTACTGTGATGAAGGAGGTGTGCTCCTCGTCCTCCCTAGACATGGGGATCTGATGGAAACCCGAGTAGGCGTCTAGGAAGCACGACATATCACAGCCTGACGTTGAGTCTACTATTTGATCTATTCTAGGGAGAGGGAATGGATCTTTAGGACATGCCTTATTGAGACTGGTGTAGTCGATGCACATCCGGAGCTTCCCGCCAGCCTTCGGGACAACGACGGGGTTCGCCAACCATCGAGGGTGGTGGACCTCCCGTATGAAGCCAGCGTCCAGCAGCTTCTTGACTTCTTCACGGATGAAGTTCTGCCGCTCGATGGACTGCTTGCGGGGCTTCTGTTGAACCGGCCGGGCGTCGGGGAAGACTTTCAAGTGGTGCTCGATCACCTTCCTGGGGATCCCCGGCATCTGTGACGGTCGCCATGCAAACACGTCGACGTTGTGCCGGAGGAAGGTGACGAGCGCGCCTTCCTATTTACTATCCAGGCCCCCGGCTACCCGGGTGGTCTGGGTAGCTTCGGCGCCGACTTGGACGACCTTTAAGGGGACGCCGCCCTCGTCGAGAGGTTGCACCCGGGGTGCTGTGGTGGAAGCACGGTGACGTGCGTACGAGCGGAGCTGGTCCGGCTCCGTATTGCCGGGGGCTGATGCCCCAGCTGTTGCGAGTGCTTGGAGCTTTTCCAGGGTCGACACTGCAGCAGTGCGGTCCCCACGAATCCTGAGAACACCTGTCGGTGTTGGCATCTTCAGGACAAGGTAGCCGTAATGGGCTACAGCCATGAACCGGTACAGGGTTGGCCTGCCGATTATGGCGTTGAAGGGGAGGTCTATCTCCGCTACGTCGAACAGAATGTACTCTGTTCGATAGCTGTCCGGAGCCCCGAAGGTCACCGGGAGACTAATGTTGCTGCAGGGGATAACCTGTCCCGGCCCTACCCCTGAGAACGGGCTCGACGGGGTGAGATTGGCCATCGGGATCTGCAGCTTCTGGAAAGCTGCACGGCTGATGAGGTTCAGCCCAGCCCCTCCATCTACCAAGACGTGGTACATTCTCACGTTGGCGATGGTAGGGGCCACCAGGAGCGGTAGTTGGCCGGCCCCAGCCATGTTCCTAGGGCAGTCGGTGGCGTCAAAGCTGATGGGGGTCCCCATCCACTTTAGGTGCGGTGCAGCACTTGGGAGTGGCGCCACCGACGCTACCGCTCGGCGCAGAGTCTTGACTGCGCTTCGGGACGAGGGGTCGGCGGACCCGCCGTATATGACGTAGAGCTTCTTCTAACGCTCATCATCGCTGGAGCCGGAATCCTCATGATTGTGTGCCGCCTTCACGACACGCTGAGGCTCCTGGATCTCCTCTGGGTGATCAATGTTGTCTGGAACATCCACCCCCTGCTCATCTTCCTTTGGACGGAAGGGCAGGGCATCAGCCCGCTGCCGCTTCTCCTTGCGGAAGCGCTCTGCGAGCCTTCGGATCTCCCGGCACTCGGCAGCAGTGTGGCGACAGCTGCCGTGCACGGGGCACATATTGTCTTCATCACCTTCTCGGATTGGTGATCTTCGCTGCTTCTTGTCGGGGTGCGGCCCCCGAGCCCCACCGAGCGTCGCTGCAGTGACGACTGGGGCTGCAGTCGGTGATTCTATCTTGTTTCTGCCTCGGTTCTTGGCCTTCCTGCTGCCTCCACCGGGAGTAGGACTAGATCCGGGCAGTCCCCCTGACTCGGAGGATGGCAGCGAGTGCCAGTTCCGTCCTTCGGCTGCTCTGGCGCATTTGTCTGCCAAACTGAAGAGCTCTGAGACGTCACGGACCTCCCTGGTCGCGAGCTTCTCGAGCATCTTCCTGTCCCGGACGCCCTGCCGGAACGCCACCACCACAGAAGCATTTTGGATATGTGGGATGGTGTTCCGTACCTGGGAGAACCGCTGGATGAAAGAGCGCAGCGACTCCCCAGGTTGCTGCTGGACGACGTGGAGGTCAAGCTCCGTGCCAGGCCGGGTGTAGGAGCTGCCGAAGTTGGCTACGAACTGTCGGCAAAGCTCTCCCCAGGAGGTGACGGAACCCTGGGGGAGGTTCATGAGCCAAGACCGAGCTGGACCGGTCAAGGCGACGGGGAAATAGTTGGCCATGACGGCTTCATTCCCTCCTGCGGCAAGTACGGCGGTGGAGTAGATCTGGATAAACTCCGCTGGGTTGACGCTGCCGTCGTACTTCTCGGGCAGGTATGGCCGAAACTTGCGCGGCCACTTCGCAAAGCGAAGATGAGGCGCGAGGGCTGCACACCCTGCTTCTGTCACCGCAGGTTCCGGTGCCGCGAACACTGGGTTCGCACTAGGCACAGTGTACCCCGGTACGGGCAAGGCTGCACCATAGGCCGGGGGCGCCATCTGCAGTACATATGACTGTGGCATATTCTGCACGGCGCAGGCCTGGGGCAGAGATCGCATGGCGAAGGTCTGCTCTTCAGGCTGGGTCGAGGCCGACGTCACGCTGTCGTCAGCTTCTTGGTAGCGACGCCTTTCTCGGCGTTGCTCGAGGTATACCCGGGCATCTTGACCCGAGAGACACCGCTCCAGCTCTGTCCTCAGATCCATCGATTGAGGGCTGGCAGAGCTGTAGTCTGCCGTCTGTTCGTCAACCACCGGCGTGCGTATCAGCGACACGGCCGGTTGGTCAGAGTGTCGTCTCCGCCGGAGTCGCGGGCTTGCGGCAGCGACGACAAGACGGTCTACCTCGAGAATCCACCGCTGGGTCGCTGCCTGAGGCGCGTCCCCAGCGGGCGGATTGTGCAGTAGCGCTCTTGCTGCAGCTAGCGCACCCCCTCCGGGTACGCCCGGCGCTACCGGAGATCTGACGCTGGTTGGAGCCTGCATTGCCGGGGTCGGCGCTGCCAGAGCCGGTTGCTGGCTCCCAGCTTGTACTGACACACTCCGTCCCGAGTGTGTTGACTTGTACTCCCCCCTGGTCGCAGTTCGCCGCGGAGGCGGGGTAGGTGAGCTTGCCGCCGAAGGGAGCTTGGTCATCTTCGTCGGCGGAAACTCGTCGCGCTAGGGGAAAAGCCCCCTTCCTGGCTCGCCAAATGTCGAAGTGTTCGGTCGACACTTCCCCCGGGCCTGCACTGGGCAGCCCGCGGAGGTTCTTTTTCGGAGGGGCTAGTTCCTAGCGGAGAGCTTGCGCAGATGGACGAGTTAGTGAGAGCTTGACACGGAGAGTTTTACGTGGTTCAGGCCGCCGGAGCGTAAAACCCTACGTCCACGGCGAGCTATGGAGCTCGCTGTATTGCTTGCTGCTCAGGGCCGGGGCCTGAGCTTGGGGGTGAGTTACAGCTTGAGAGTGTATGGCTAGCGTATGAGTTGCAAAAAGTGAACCCTTGCTATCGACGCCTACCCGAGCCTTTTATAGTCCAAGACTCGGGCGGCTTACAAGGGATGCCGGGACCCGACAGGTGGTCCCGGGAAGATTGTCTATTATCTACCATATCTATAGTTATGCCGGTAGTTGCCTCTGGTCGAAGGCTTCTGAGTCTTCATCTTGCCACCCTGCCCATGCCGCACGCTAGTCGTAGTGGTTGATGACGGCGCAGGCGGCATGGGATGTCTTGTCGCAGCGTTTATTAGCTGGCAGGTTCTGACACCGCGCGCCAGTCAGTGATGCGACTGGGCGCAACGGCACCTGACAGACGCGTGCTCCGCGTTTCCGCGTCTTGGGAAGACGCGGGCCTTGAATACCTTGTACGGGCAAGGTGTGGGGCGCCTTTACGCCCGCTGCCTACCGCTCGGGGGCGGGCAACACCGTTCTTCTGGCCACGTGGCGGGTCCGGAGCCCTTCTCTGAGGAGAGAAGGGTCCGGCCTGCGGGGCACGTGGAGCCTCCGGACCTCTCCCCACGGAGGGGGAGGTCCGGCTTCTGTATGCCATGTGGCGGGCCCGGAGCTCTCCTCTGCGGAGAGGGAGGTCCGGCCCCGCTGGACGCGTGGCGTCTTCGGACCTCTCTCCTGCGGAGGGGGAGGTCCGGCTTCTGTATGCCACGTGGCGGGCCCGGAGCTCTCCTCTGAGGAGAGGGAGGTCCGGCCCCGCCAGACGCGTGGCGCCTTCGGAGCTCTCCCTGCGGAGAAGGGCGAGTACCTTAGGCATTTTACCCTGTGCGCGGGGGTACCCCATATCTCAGGTACCGACAGTTGGGAACGCTCATCGTCCCGCACGCTGGTCGGTTAAGCCATCCGGCATGGCTCCTACTGACCGAGAGCCACCTCGACGCCGTCAAACCGGTTAGGAGATGCAATGCGTGCCAGGTCCACGCCGAGCAGACCCACACAACCGGTGCAGACGCCGCACCCAGGGCCGTCGGGGGATACCGGCTCCTCTATGTCGAGGGCCAGCCGGACTTCCCAAGGCCGGGTCGCGGGAATTACCCTTCTACATGGTATGCGGGGCCGAAGCCATGCTTCCCCCTGAGATCGCCATGGGGGTCCCCCCGTGTCCGAGCGTACGACGAAGCCATGCATGACCCGCTCTGCGTGAGGACATCTACCTCGTCGTCGAGGCAAGATGGAAAGCCACGCTCCGGATCGCACGGAACCGGCGGGCCCCAGCGCTACCACCGCCGTTCCATGCATGGGAGCCCAGGACAGGCGCTCCGACGCTACCCCAGTAAGTTCACCATGCTTACTTAGGTGTTTATTTAAATTACGCATTAATTTATATGATCACCTCCCCACGCTCTAGACAGTGTACATCCATTGTACACTCGGTTCCTCTTTCCTGCTCTCATGCATAGTCGATATTTGCCATCCTGCCGAAGGCGGTAGTGCTTGGGGTACCTGCCAGAGCCCCGGGGACCTTTTGGACCTCCCCGTGTAAGGGTACTGTACCGCCAGTTGGTCTCCTCCAAGAAAAGACCTACGCTAGACCGGGGGGTCACGAGCCTTGCTTTGCCCGGTCCTGCACCCAAAGCATGCACACTCTGCCCCCCAGCGCTACGGTCTGAGTACTAGGGGGCCGGACGGTTACACCCTTACTAGGGCTGGGGGCCAGACCTCCGGGACCAAGTGCACTGGATTACCCAAGCCCCGTATTTCGGCCTAGGACAGTAAGCCAAATGGGACTAAGGGACAGGAAAGGGAGGACCTCTGAGCAGTACTGGACCCCACCCCCTCGCAGGGGTGAGCTCCGAAGCCGGACCTCGTCTCCCTCTTCTCAGAGATGAGCTCCGATGACCTCCGGACCTCACGCCCTTCATGGGCCTGAGCTCCGATGACTTCCGGACCTTCGCCCCCACAGTCGAGCCGAGCTCCGATGCCAACCCTCGCCCTCCTTTCAGAGACGAGCCCTGATGCCGGACCTCACGCCCTTCGTGGGCCTGAGCTCCGATGACTTCCGGACCTCCGCCCCCACAGCTAGGCCGAGCTCCGATGCCAGCCCTCGCCCTCCTTTCAGAGGCGAGCCCTGATGCCGGACCTCACGCCCTTCGTGGGCCTGAGCTCCGATGACTTCCGGACCTCCGCCCCCACAGCCGGGCCGAGCTCCGATGCCAGCCCTCGCCCTCCTTTCATAGGCGAGCCCTGATGCCGGACCTCACGCCCTTCATGGGCCTGAGCTCCAATGACTTCCGGACCTCCGCCCCCACAGCTGGGCCGAGCTCCGATGCCAGCCCTCGCCCTCCTTTCAGAGGCGAGCCGTGATGCCGGACCTCACGCCCTTCGTGGGCCTGAGCTCCGATGACTTCCGGACCTCCGCCCCCACAGCTGAGCCGAGCTCCGATGCCAGCCCTCGCCCTCCTCTCAGAGGCGAGCCCTGATGCCGGACCTCACGCCCTTTGTGGGCCTGAGCTCCGATGACTTCCGGACCTCCGCCCCCACAGCTAGGCCGAGCTCCGATGCTAGCCCTCGCCCTCCTTTCAGAGGCGAGCCCTGATGCCGGACCTCACGCCCTTTGTGGGCCTGAGCTCCGATGACTTCTGGACCTCCGCTCCCACAGCCGGGTCGATCTCCGATGCCAGCCCTCGCCCTCCTTTTAGAGGCGAGCCCTGATGCCGGACCTCACGCCCTTCGTGGGCCTGAGCTTCGATGACTTCCAGACCTCCGCCCCCACAGCTGGGCTGAGCTCCGATGCCAGCCCTCGACCTCCTTTCAGAGGCGAGCCCTGATGCCGGACCTAATGCCGATCGTGGGCCTGAGCTCCGATGACTTCCGGACCTCCGCCCCCACAGCTGGGCCGAGCTCCGATGCTAGCCCTCGCCCTCCTTTCAGAGGCGAGCCTTGATGCCGGATCTCACGCCCTTCGTGGTCCTGAGCTCCGATGACTTACCGGACCACCCCTCTTCTCAGAGGCGAGCTCCGAAGCCGGACCTCCCCCTTTCACAAGGGCTGAGCTCCGATGCCAGGCTTCACCCTCTCCTCAGAGGCTGAACTCCGAAGCCGTCAAGACCCTGCAAGCACAGGGAGTACTCAAGACAAGAAAGTGCGCGGGTAGGAGAAGGCCCCACCTCGGGCTCGTTACCTCCCCCGAGGTGAGCACGGGGCCACTGTCGGTACCCTCAATACAGGGTACCCCCACGCACAGGGTAAAACTTCCTAAGAACCTCCCTCCCTCTGCAGGGGCGAGGTTTGAAGGTTCCACGTGTCCAGCGGGGACGGAGCTCCCCTCCCCACGAAGGATAGCTCCGAGCCTGCCATGTGGCCCAGGAGGCCGGACCTCACCCCCTTTGCAGGGGCGAGCTCCGAAGGCACCATGTGTCCAGCGGGGCCGGAGCTCCCCTCCCCTCGGTGGATAGCTCCGGGCCTGCCGCGTGGCCCAGGAGGCCGGACCTCGCCCCCTCCGCAAGGGCGAGCTCCGAAGGCGCCACGTGTCCGGCAGGGCCGGGGCTCTCCTCTCCTCAAAGGATAGCTCCGAGCCTGCCACGTGGCCCGGAAGACCGGACCACGCCCCCTCCGCGAGGGCGAGCTCCGAAGGCACCACGTGTCCGGCAGGGCCGGGGCTCTCCTCTCCTCAAAGGATAGCTTCGAGCCTGCCACGTGGCCCGGAAGACCGGACCACGCCCCCTCCGCGGGGGTGAGCTCCGAAGGCTCCACGTGTCCAGCGGAGCCGGAGCTCCCGCTCTCCTCAAAGGAGAGCTCCAGGTCCGACACGTGGCCAGCAGAGCAGTGCTGCCGCCCGGCGCAGTAGGCAGCGGGAGTAAAGGCGCGCCATGCCTTTACCGTACAAAGCATTCAAGACCCGCGCCTTCCCGAGACGAAGAGGCGCAGCGCACGCCTGTCAGGAGGCGCTGTGACCAGTCACAGTCAGGACAGGCGTACAGTGTCTGAAGCTGCAGACCATTGAAGGCAGCGACAAGACCGGACAAGACATGCCCTGCCGCCCCTGCCATCGCCAACGACTACACGCTACACTTAGCCTGCGGCATGGGCAGGGCGGCAGGACGAGGACTTCGACGCCAGCACCAAGACATAATAGCTGGTAGGAAATCACCCAGGGCCACCTGTCGGGTCTCGGGCCCACCTTGTAAGCCGCTCGAGCCTTGGACTATAAAAGGCTCGGGTAGGCAACGTTAGTAAGGGTTGACACTCCAGCCATCCACACCCTTAGGTTCGAACTCTGTGAACTCGCATCCTAAGCATTACTCACCCTCAAGTTCAGGACTCCGGTTCTAAGCAACAAGCAATACAGCGAGCACCTCCGCTCACCGTGGACGTAGGGTTTTACGCTCCGGCGGCCTGAACCACGTAAAACTCGCCGTGTCAAGCTTCTCCCTCACTCGTCCCTAACGCTTAAGCTCTCCATAAGCGACTAGCCCCTCCAAAAAAGAACCTCCGCGGGCTGCCCAGAGCAGGTCCGCGGGAAGTGTCGACCACACACTTCGACAGTCGTAATTAAGGCCCGGTAATAACTTATTTACGACGGTCGACGGTCGTCACAAGTCTGGAGTTATAAATAATATAATTTACGAGGGTCACTATCGTAAATAACTTATTTACGACGACTTGATCCTGCCATCGTAAATTATGGAAACGTGCTAGGTGGCACCCTCGAGAATCTTATTTACGACGGTCAACTCTAGATCGTCGTAAATAACTTATTTACAACAGCCAACTCTAGCTCGTCCTAAATAACATAGCCTTATTTACGACGACCACTTCCAATCCATCGTAAATAAAATATTTCAATTCTTTTAAAAAATAGAAAACTACAACATGGTAGGATGACCAGCTCACAAGCAGATAAAAAACATATATAGCACAACCAATTCATATTACAATATTATCAAATATAAAATACGACACTACACACTCACTCGTTTGCTACCTCCGGAGCCCGGAATCTCATCCTCTCGTCGTGCTTCAGGTTCACGTAGCTGTCGTAAATAACGTATTATACACATGCTCTAACGACGGTGTATATAGCTAACTATCGTGAGAGCATATAATTAACACACCATTTTATAACAATTTTCAACTGAACAATCAAATGAAGCAAATAATTAACAATTAAACTAACAAAATAATAAATTATCTAATGTAACAACTAATTATCACCTACAATGAAACCAATTAATAAACTAAAGACAATTTTCATCTAAATAATTAACAACTCAATTTACAACTAAACTAAATTCAATTTACAACAAATTATAACTAAACAAAACTAAATTCACAAACTAAACTAATACAAACAATTTACATAAATTAAACAACAAATATAAAAAATTACTTGGTTTCGGAGGCGGCGTGGAGCGAGGTAGGTCGGGGTGGAGCCGGGCGGCGTCGCGGCAAGTGTGGGCGGGGCCAGGCGGCGGCAGTGGCGGCGTAGGCACGGGTGTGAGCGGGCCGCCTCGAATATGTATAAGGGCCCTATTTACGACTGTGCGTGGCAAGTTTATCGTAAACGCGTGAGGCATGTCCGTTATAAATAAGTTTGTATTTATGAATTGGAAAAAGGTAGGAACATAGAAACCATAAGAATGAGAAATGTGATAAAAACTACAAGAATTAAAAATAAAGGAATTGATAACTTTTGTTATTTGGATTGCAAGATTTTTATAACACATGAATTGGAAATAAAAATCTATTAGAATTGAATTATTTATTAGATAAGCTATATATATAGTTAGATTATGTATTGAATAGGCCAGTATTGAATGCTACGCTAAATGAAACAGATAACACCTTCAGGTGGGATTTGCCCCAAAATGGTGTCTATATTGTTAACTCAATGTATAAGGCTATGATGTCTATCAGAATTGTGAATAGGAACAACAAGATATGGACAACTAAGTTGCCGCTGTAAATAATTTTCATGTGGTACTTGAATCGTGGAGTAGTATTAACAAAAGACAATCTAACAAGAAGAAATTGGAAGGGTGGTAAGAAATATGTTTTTTGATTGTCATTATGCCAGATTTTTATCGAGAATTGTTGATATTACTTTTAATGTTAATTCTCCAACTTTTGTTCCTGATTTATTTTCCTGAATGCACTCTTTTCAACCTAGCAAAAGACCAATTATTGTGGTTGTATCTGCAACATGATGTTGGGCATTATGGTTGAGCAGGAATGATATTGTCTTTAATATTTGTCCCATTAAAACTTATATACAGGTACTTTTCAGGACAATCTACTAGTACTGCACGTGGGAATCGCTACAAAAGTGTGATAACAAGGCCAAGTTGATAAAGATGGCTTATAGTGCTGTTGAAGCCACCATGATGCACATCTTCGCCTAGTTTAGCTGGAGATTCAACCATAGGATTAATTATTAATAAATTGGGTGTGTCCACTTTTGTAATCAATAAACTCACCAGTTTCTATTTGAGTGTGTGTCTTTTCGAATAATAAAAGGCTATAACCTCTTCGGAGAGGAAGGTCAGGATTTTCATTATCTAAAAAGTATAGAGATTCATAATACGTGGTTGATGTGTGACACTATGAGGAGTATGAGTATCTTAACATTTGTAATATAATTCTATAAAATGTTTGGCTAAAGTAGGGGAGAACATGTCAGTGACCATTGAATTACGTTAAGATCATAAGTTGTTAGGGATGAGAACTATAAAGTTAATTGCCCTAAAGCACATACTTTGAATAAAAAACCATGGTGACAAATAGCATCATGGCTTATCAACTTTCCATTAATTATTCTAAATTTACCCCTCCTACAGTAATTATATTAAATGATAAGTACTTATGATCAACAATATTACAGAACATTTAGATTGACAAAATATTAGTCCTTTTGTGATGTTACTCGTACCTAGAAAAGAAGACTAAGAACCAAAGCGTACAGTTTTGTCCCGCTCTAACTTAAACTTCAAATTAAAACATCTTAATTAAAAAATCTTTGGTGCTTGATCGAGAGAAGGTTATCCACTTTTGCTTCGCAAAGAACAATACTCGTTGCTGGACCTTTGCTCGTCTTCGAAAGCCACGAATGGCGAAAAGCCCAAGGCCCCTTCGTCTCTCTCCTGCCCAACCCCCATCGATCTCATCAGTCCCCCTCTCGCTCTGACTTCCGGGAGTTCTGACACACCCCCCGAGGCAGCAGCACCGCAGCAGGCATCTTCTCCGGCGCGCCCGCCGATGCGATATCGCCCGCCCGCTCTCCTCCCGCGCCGGCCGTCCGGGAGCTAGGGTTTCGCGCCCCACGTCGGCGGAAGGCATGGTGGCGCCGCCGGCGGGCCGGATCCGGGCGGCCTGAAGCGGATCCAGCAGCGCGCGGGGGCGTCTGCTCCGGCGGGGCCATGGCGTCCTCGCCGGCCAAGTTCTTCTCGGTGTTCCTCGCCGTCTCCGTCGTCGGTTGGGTCGTCTTCACGTGAGCCCCTCTGCCTCGAACTCTAGGCGCTCGCGCTTGGGCGCAGTAAGATAGGTAGAAGCTCGCGGTGACGCGGGGGGTCGGGCTACTGGGGAGAGCGCGGGGATCCGGGCACTTCGCTCTGCAGCCTGTCATCGGTGCCAGGATTCCGTGGCGGTGAATTGTGCGTGTTTGGTGATGTCTATTTGCGACTGTTCATATTGTGACAATTGAGCTTTCTGATGGTAACTTAAGCACGTGTGTAGTCTATGCCATGTTCATTTGACTGATTATAGTAGCGGAGTCTCCGCCAGCAGACCTTGGCTCTCTCCCTGCATGTTTCAAAATTTCGGTTTTAAGTTGGTTCAAACGTACAGTAAAATCATTACCATCCGTAGAACTAAGGTGGCACAAGGGTTTTAGTCATGCTACCTGGAGCTGTTCAATTCCAAAATTCTGGTTTGCCCCAGTTGATATCTGGTTGTAGTGAAATGATCTAGCCTGCTCTGCTGTCCATCCTCTTGCTGTTTGGGGCATGATTGGATATTTGAACATTAAGGGCGTACCTAGTGCTGAAAAAGCTCTCACATATTGTGGGGACTGGGGAAGGGAATTTCTGGGCAGCCTTCCCCTTGCTTATTTTGCAAGGAGGCTGATTCGAACCCAGGACTTTCAGGACACAAGTGAAGAGACTCTATATTGGATATCTTAACATTGTTTCTGTCTTCTTTTTGGATAAGATCATGATTTATCATTGTGGGCCTAGAATACCTTAAGTTTCTTGTTTGTTATATGTTGCACATTATTGGTACGTTCAGGATTCAGCATGTATTCAGTTGCCATCTACTCAGTCACAATGATAAAAATGTCTTAGCGTTTCAGTCCGCTTCCTGTGTAGTGACTTTTCTGATGCTACATTGTGAATAAACTTGAAACACTACATCCGTGGCTTCTGAGTTTTTGAGTAGTCAATGAATTATTCGCATGGGTTGCAGTTTTATATTTCTAAAACTGTAATGCAAAAACATATTTGACTGGTCAGTAGACATGATATAGCTCATTTTGATTAATTTTCAAGGATCCCAATTTATAGCATTAGCCTTATGCTTGCAGAAAACATTGATTTGAATCTAGAACTATGCCATTTAAATCAAATTTACAGTTACTACCACTTATGTTAAATGATACCATTGAATGATTAATTTTCAAGGACTCAATCTATAACATTTTTTTCTCCTTTGATAAAAAATCTATAACATTTAGGGTGTGTTTGGTTCAGCTGTGGATTTTTGAAAATTTGATTCTAGCTGTGAGCTGTGAGAAAGCTGCTGTGAGCTGAGAGCTGCGGTGAAGCTGAAATCTGTTTGGCTGGAAACAACTATCAACTGTGGATTCTGTAATAAATGTGTGTTATAAAAAAAATAATGTTTGGTTGTGTAATCAGTGACATGGTGGGTAATTTATGTGAAAAGTTGTAACAGGAATCTGGAAAATCTGGGGTTATGGCAGATTTTCATCTGCACTAGGAAAATTTGTAGATTTTGGAGAATCTGATTCTCATGTGAACCCCTTTGGTTCAGATTTCTGATTTTTGGTAGAGAATCTGTTTGGTGCAGCTGAACTAAACAGACCCTTAGTCTTAACTTGCTGCATCTGCTGCTGCTGTTAGTCTTAACTTGCAGAAAAACACTGATTCAAAGTGAGAAATATGCCATTAAACATAGACATGCAACTAAGCTGCATTTTCACTTTGTATCATCCTTCCCCAGACACCACCTTGTGTGGGAGCTTCCAGCACTGGTTCTGTCCTTCTATTGTTTTGCTATAAATATTTTTGTGGTGAAGTTTCTGTTCAGAGTTGGCCTGTGTTTTTTTTACAGATTTGCTGCAAGATTGTTAGCTTGGTTCTTGAGTCGTGTACTCTCAGCTTTTGTTGGGTTCCGAGTTGCTGGATTCAATTGCTTGCGGGATGTGACAATAAAATTCCACAAGGTTTGTCTTTCATCTCATGTTGACAAGGTTCTTTCATTTAATGAGTTGATGATTGTCACTGGTTCGTTTTTCAGTTCATGTTTTTAGAAGATCATTTGTAGGCGCCTTGCACATGTTACTTGTTTGGCATCTGGTACTTTTGCTTTGCTACTATACTGAGGTGTAATTATACGGCATGAGACTTCTAACTTCTTAAGCTGCTATTGTTTTGAATGCACTCCATATTTATGCTATGTGCATATTGACTTGTTTGCTCATGGATTACTGGACTTGTTGATATTGTATGGAAAAATGCTTAATTATCTTGATGTCATCATTTTGGAACACTCCTTTTTAAAACATTTTTCTGTATTAAAATCCACTTCTTTTGTAATTCTTGTTGGTTAGTTTTTTTTTTACATTTGTAGAGATGGAGGATGGGACCATAATCTTTATGTTATAAAATCATCTGCATCATGTTGAACAATGATGATTTTAGATAGTTTTCTCCATCTTTTTCTATGCTAACCCTTACGTATCAAAATTCTTCTCAGGGTTCTATTGAATCTGTTTCAATCGGTGAAATAAAACTAAGTTTCCGCAAGTCACTGGTCAAACTAAGTTTTGGTGTCATCTCGAAGGATCCGAAATTGCACCTGCTAATAAATGATCTTGAAATTGTAACTAGATCATTTTCCCAAAACAAAAAGATAAGCAAGTCAGCAAGGCATCGCTCCACAGGAAAAGGAAAATGGCTGGTAACATCAAGCATGGCAAGACTTTTATCAATTTCCGTGACTGAACTGGTAATCAAGGTATTTTTCGCTTTCTTTCAACAAATCCTTCTCTTTTTGGCTTTCTGTTAGTCCTTGTGGGTTTGATCTCTAGTCTACCCCAACTTGCTTGGAACTAAAGGCTTCGTTGTTTGACAGTCCTATCATCTGAAATTTATGTGTGCATGGGATCACCTCTTGATTATGGAGCTGTGGGTGGGTTCCACATAACTGACCAGAAATGGCAAAAAAAGAATTTAAGAATTCTAAGACAAAAAGAATTAAGAACACAGAAGTTCTATAGATTTGGGGATAGATTGATCCCTTGAAAATGCAGTTGTACAAAGGTAATAATTTGTGCTCCACGGCATGATTAATCTCCCTATCACAGTATCTTCTCAAATCATTTCATGCAAATGTACATGCTAAACAAAAGGCAGATGAAACAGAACCAATACATCATTCTCTCTGCATATTGGATACGTCTTTATGCCATGTAGACCAGTGGAAAGATTGTGTGTATCAAAAAATTCCCACTGTTCACTGTGGTTGTTGCTTCATGCTAATCTACTCAGGATTTATGTACACATGTCACTATTTTAGCATTCATCATGACACCTGTTTAATATTCATAGTTCTTTGCGTTCTATATGCAAAATTCTTGTAAAGAATCTGGCCGAACATGTCATCCAATCATGTAGATGCAATGTATATATCGTTTTTGCCGACTCCCTGAGTGGGAGTACTGCAGCTTTGAAGTTATGCATTTCCTCATGTGTGTGATGGTATTCTACTTTTATTTGAAATTGTTTTGAACCAATGATGTAGGTACCAAAAGGTGCTGTTGACATCAAAGAGCTAACTGTGGATACATTTAAAATTGCTGGTCCTAATCATATTCTTGGTGTCAAGTTGCATCTTTTACCATTAAATATACACTTAGGAGATTTTGGGTTGCCTGCTGATCTGATGGGCAGTTGTAATCTGCATGATGCTCTTCAATCTGATCAAGCTTCTGTATCAAACTCAGAAAAAATCTTGGCCCCATTTGTCTGTGAAGATCTGTTGATTACCTGTGACTTTGGTCATGAAAAGTGAGTCCTTTTCCCACCTTTTGACAATTGACATGTTCCGGTGGAGTTATTGTAAATATTCTTAGTGTGCTTATTCAGAATAAACTAGACAAAATAACTCGTAGCTCTAAAAGACTCAGAACCAGCCTCTCTGCAAAAGCATGAGAAAGGCTGTCTAATAACCCTTCTCCAGACCCAACATTGTGTGGGAGTCTTCAGCACTGGGTACACCCTTTTTATAAAAGACCGAGAACATGATTTTGGATCTTTCAAATATTATGTTTAATTGTCTATATGTTTGTTTGTAACTTTTAGAAAGCAGCAGACGATTCTGTTAAACATTTGAGATACAAACTTGTGGTTTTGATTGTCCAAGAAATGCCTCATGCCGTAATAAATATTTTGATGTCCCAATAATATAACTTTCTTTTATTTGTTTACTACTTGTTACTTTCTTTTTTGTCAGGGAGAGAGGTGTCAAAATTGTTAACCTGGAATTGAAATGTGGGTATATAATTGCTAATGTTGATGAGAGGATGTTCCACAAGAAACTTACAAATTCAGAAAATAGTATTGGATCTGACAACACTGGAGGTGATATTGTGGATACTTCAGCAATCAAACAGGCATCTAAAAGCATGCCCATTTTACCAGCGTTAAAGAAACAAATGCTTGCATTTCCTGACAAGGTTTGTTTACCCATAATATGAATTTGGAAATCTCTCTGTGAATAAGTGTAAGCTCGTTTGCTGAGGATACTTACTTTTCCATATTTGTAGCCATGTTAACGATTTGCTGATAATACTTCACATCTAAAAGCAATTCATTTACCGGTATTAAAGAAACAATGACCACATTCAAAATTGTCCCTTTTTATTTCAAAAAAGAACTTGTCAACTGTTTTATTAACTAGTTTTTGAATATATTAAAAGTGCAATTTTATTTCAATCAGTGATTAATATGAGCAGCCTACCCAACATGCTTGGACAAAGGCTTTCTTGTTGTTTGTTTGTTCGTTTAGTGATTAATATGAGCAAAATGCCGTCGCTGGAAGGAGGACTTGGAAACATTAATTCAACTCATGTATTCTCAGTCTCTCATATGTATTTTTAGTATTCATTACTATTAGAGGATGATTGTGGCTGCATTAGATGAGTAGAATAATGAGGTACAGGGATGATTATATAGAGGGATTAGGTGGGGGAAGAGACTAAACTACCCCTACCCCTAATCCCTCACTAATAACTAATATGCCCCTGTGACACACACATAATTACAGTGTCTAACACCCCCCTGCAGTCACAACATCTAGCCACTGCAGATGTTGAGACTGGACCGAAACTCGGAGAATAGCGACGACGGGAGGCCCTTCGTGAAGATGTCGGCGAACTGCGTCGTCGTCGTGACATGGTGTACCTGAACCTTGCCGCGTGCAACCCGCTCACGAACAAAGTGGAGGTCGATCTCCACATGCTTCGTGCGCTGATGCTGGACCGGGTTGGTGGAGAGGTACACGGCGCTGACGTTGTCGCAGTAGATGAGGGTGCTCCTGGTGACGGGAGTGTGGAGCTCCTGAAGCAGCTGCTGAAGACAGGAGGCCTCAGCCACGCCGTTAGCCACGGCGAGATACTCCGCCTCAGCACTCGAGCGCGACACCACGGGCTGCCGTTTCGAGGACCAGGAGACGTGGTTACCGCCCAGGAAGACGGCGTAACCGGAAGTAGAACATCGTGTGTCCGGGCAGCCTGCCCAGTCAGCGTCAGTGTACACGACTAGCTCAGGCCGTGTCACGTCGAAGGAGGAGGCCGTAGTCGAGGGTACCTCGTAGGTACCGAAGAATTCGCTTCACAGCGGTGAGGTGCGACTCCCTCGGGTCATGCATGTGGAGGCACACCTGCTGAACCGCATACGAGATATCCGGCTTGGTGAAGGTGAGGTACTGAAGAGCACCTGCAAGACTCCTGTAAGTAGTGGGGTCAGAGATGGGTGTCCCGTCGGTAGCGGAGAGCTTCGCCTGAGTATCCACTGGAGTGGAGCACGGCTTGCACCCAGCCATGCTCGCTCGCTGGAGGATATCCAGGCAGTACTGTCGCTGGTGAAGGAATAAACCGTCTGGTCGGTCCTCGACCGCAATACCCAGGAAGTGGTGGAGACGACCCAGATCCTTCATAGCAAACTCCTGTTGTAAAACAGAAATGGTGCGCCGAAGCAGAGCCGGACTAGACGCTGTCAGTACAATGTCATCGACGTACAGTAGGAGGTAAGCAGTGTCATTGTCACGTCGATAGACAAACAGCGAAGTGTCCGACTTAGCTTCGACGAACTCCTGTGAGACCAAGAAGGAGGCGAACCGGCTATACCAGGCTCGCGGTGCCTTCTTCAGTCCGTACAGGGATTTGTTCAGCTTACAGACCATGTCTGGGTGAGCTGAATCAACAAACCCTGCCGGCTGACTGCAATACACCGTCTCGGTCAGTGTACCGTGGAGGAAGGCGTTCTTGACGTCCAACTAGTGGACAGGCCAAGAACGCGAGAGCTAGCGACAGTACAGTACGAACCATTGTCGGCTTCACCACCGGGCTGAAGGTCTCGTCGTAGTCGACTCCAGGGCACTGAGTGAAACCCCGGAGTACCCATCGAGCCTTGTACCTCTCCAAGGTACCGTCCGCCTTCTTCTTATGCGTGAACACCCACTTGCCCGTGACAACATTGCCACGACCGGGACGGGGAACCAGGTCCCAGGTCCGGTTGGCAAGCATGGCCTCATACTCTTCCTCCATAGCGCGGCGCCAGTGAGGGTCGGCGAGGGCGCTACGCACGGAAGTAGGTATGGGTGAGATCGAAGACGGATCGGTCGGTGGAGATGTCGTCGACGAGAAAGCGGTCCCGTCGAACCGCTCAACTGGCCGAAGACTCCCGGACGCACGTCGAGTCACCATCGGGTGGACGTGACTAGGATCCCTGTGGAGAAGAGGAGGGTTGTACACCGGCCGCTCGGGTACAACCACCTCCTCTCGTCGTGGGTAGACAAGAGTGGGTCTCGAAGCCGCGTGTGGCGCAGCTGGAGCGCCCCCCCCCCCCCCCCCCCCCCCCCCGCTCGTCGCTGGTAGACAAGTGCGGGGTCAACAAAGCGAGAAGTCGTCGTCGGTGCAGCGCGCGGCATAGCTGGTGGCGTCGGGGAGGCTGAGGCAGCACGTGGCGCAACAGGTGATACCGTAGGCGTCGATGCCGCACGTGGTGCAACAGGTGACTCTGGAGGCGTCGATGCCGCACATGGTGTAGTTGGTGACGCCGGGGGCATCTGAGGTACAACAGATGACGTCGGGGAAGCCGAGGCCGCGTGTGGCGCAGCGGGTGACGTCGGAGGTGTCGGTGCCGCACGAGGTGCAACAGTCGGCGCCGGGGGCACCTGAGGCGTAGCCTGTGTCGAACCTGCAGAAGAAAGAGGCCAAGGCAGCTAGGAGGCAGCCTCGGGGTCAGTGGGAAAAAGAGAGTCCAGCTCTGTGGTGGAACCGGAAGAGGTGGTGGAGAAAGGAAAGGATGACTCGTCGAAGACGACGTGCCAAGAGATCAAAAGACGGTGAGTAGTGAGGTCTAAGCACCGGTACCTCTTATGATCAAGGGAATACCCGAGAAAAACACACCGAGTCGAGCGGGGCGCAAGCTTATGTGGGGAAGTGGCGGAAAGGTTAGGGTAGCAAGCGCACCCGAAAACTCGAAGGTGATCTTAAAGAGGATCGGTGCCATATAGAGCAAAGTAGGGGGTGGAGGCACGGATCGCCTTGGTGGGAAGGCGATTAATCAGAAGTGTGGCAGTATGAAGAGCCTCCACCCAGTATCGGGCTGGAATAGATGTCTGGAACATCAGGGAGCACATGACATCATTGGTGTTGCGAATTATGCGTTCTGCCTTGCCGTTTTAAGGAGAGGTATACGGACAAGACATGCGTAGCTGTACCCCATGTGCGGAGAGAAAATTACGAAACACAGAGTTATCAAACTCGCGTCCGTTATCACACTGGACAGCTCGGATGGTGCACCCAAACTAAGTAGAAATCCAAACTAAAAAGTGAGAAAGAGTGACGAAAATCTCAGACTTCAATCGTAATGGAAAAGTCCAGGAAAGTGAGAAAAATCATCAATGATCACCAAGTAATAATTAAAGCCCGATACACTGGTAATGGGAGATGTTCATAAATCACAATGTATAAGATCAAACGTGTGCTCAACATAAGTCACAGAAGTGGGAAAAGGAAGTCGAACATGGTGACCAAGCTGACAGGCATGACATAGGGAGTCATGTGTGCCCTAGAACACGAGATAGCAGAACTACTGAACAACTTCGACATAGCATCTGCACCAGGGTGGCCAAGCCGGCGATGCCAGATGGTGGATGAAGCTGTCGTAGTCAAAACAAACGGCGGTGATGCAGCGGAAGAAAGAAGCCGAAGTGTGTATAGGGGCCCTGAGCTATCACATCGAAAAAGAGGTCGCCGGGTGGAAAGATCCTTCACAGACAAACCAAAAGGATCAAACTCAATGGAAACATTGTTGTCAGTGGTAAAACGGCGAACAGAAAGCAAGTTTTGAATGATATCCGGAGCGACAAGAATGTTTTTAAGCTGGAAAGAACCCGGGGGACCGGAATCACCTACTGAGGTGACCGGTAGAACAGACCCATTCTAACAACGATAGATGAAGGAAAAGAGGGATTGGGAGGATGGGTGGAAGAAAGTATACCAGGATTGGGAGTGGTATGGTATGACGCTCCGGAACCGACTACCTAGTCGGCACCTGGTGGAGTAAGGTGCATAGTGCTGAAGGAAGAAGCCAGCAACTGTCGATCCCACGTCGACGGTGGCTCCTGGAGAGGTGCCGACGGCTCCGAGCACCCAACCGGATAGTCGGTGCCTCCGTAGGTCGAGGCTGACTGTCCGCCAGGAGAGTATCCAGGCCCACCATAGGCCTGAGCTGGCGGCCCACCAGCACTGTAGGCTGGTCCACTATAGCCCGGGGTGGCCACGAACGCCGGCTGGGGACGTGGTGGTCGTGGAGGCTGAGAATCCGGGGACGGCCCAGGCCACATGTAGATCTGGCCAGTCCACGGGTTGTAGGGTGTGGGCCAGGGTGCGCCTCCCCGGCCGGTACCACCGCTACCACCAGTAGTCGGAGCCGTGGGTGTGGGAGTGCCGCCTGCACTGCTACCACCACGACCGCCGTTCTTTCCTCGGCGGCAACAGTTTCCACCTCCAGTACTGGCAGGAGTGCCTAGAGTGGAAGGTGGTCGTGACGGTGGTCCACCAGCAGCTGGTAAGGGTGGACGAGGGGACTACCCAGAGCCATAAAAGGCTGTGGCAATACCGGAGCCAGTAGAGCCTCCTGCAGTGATCTCCTCAAGTTCAAGGTCAGACCATACCTTCTCGAAGGTAGGTAGTGGGTCCAGTCGGAGTAGCCACGTCCGTAGGTGACAATAACGCTCATTCAGGCTCTGAAGGACCCGAAGAACAAGGGCGCTATCGGTGACCGGCTCACCAAGGTCACGTAGGGCATCCGCCATGCCCTTCATCTCCCGGCAGTAGGTGGAGACAGAACGGTCACCTTGGACGGTGTTCTGGAATCGAGTGCTGATGTGGTGGGCTCGAGTCACGCGGTTCCCTAGAAACCGCTGCTCAAGGACCAGCCAGGCCCGTCGAGCAGTGCCGCCACCGCGCTGCCTGATGATGTCCTGCAGCTCCTCCGTCAAGGAGCCAAGGATCCAGGTTAGGACTAGGCTGTTCATGCTGATCCAGGACACCAATACTGAAGAATCGTCCTGGAGGACGTGGTCATCGAGGCAGTAAGGAGCACCATAACACGCCATCGGGCATATGACGTGGACTCGGAGCTGAGAACAACCGGCACGAGTGTCCGGATGTTCTGAATCCCTGCGGCCTGCGCATGAAGAGCGGCCAGAAGTGAAGCCGAGTACGTACCAGCGTCCGAGGGAGGCTCGTGGGCAGCACTCGTCGATCGGTGAGCACTCTCCTCGAGCTGGTGGGGTAGCGCTGCCACGGAGGCACGCTCCTGCTCTAGGGCGAGAGCGAGTGCCCGCTCGCGCTTGCGAGAGACAGCCAATGCTGCGGCGATGTCGGAGGTATCCGCAGTGTCGGTGCCGTAGGAAGAAGAAACTGCGTTCTCAGCAGTGACTGGAAACGGAATCGGCGGGACATTAGTCGTGGTGCTCCCATCGATGTCGAGGCTGGTCGAGTCCCGTAGCTCGGAAGTACCTGCCATGAAAGTGACAGTGGTGGCGGGGTTGCCGGTAGTACCTACGAGGGGTCCGCCGGCAGCCGGACCGGTTTTCGGAGTCATAGAAGGGCGACAACACCTCCAGGAACTGAAAACACGGGTGGCCGAGCGGTCCAGGGGGCGGTGGTCGCTGTGGCAGCGCCTTCATCGGCCGCGGGGCAAGGGGTTGCGACTCCAGGAGCGGAGGTGGCCGCGGCAACCCCTCCAGGGGCGCCGCCGGAAGCTGCGGGCCAGGGGGCAGCCGCAGCCGCGTCGACCCCTCCAGAGGCGACGGCGGCCCCGATCTGGGTGGAGGCGGCCCGAATCCAGGTGGGGCCGCCCCGATCCAGTGCGCGCCGGCGGCGGCGCCGGCTGGGGCGCTGGCGGCGGCGGCCCCAGTGGCGGGCCCGACCCAGGTCACCGCGGCGTGGTTGGGGGCAGCGGAGGCGAACGGGGCGGCAACGCCAGTAGCCACAGCGAGCGGCACGGCTGTGCGGGGGTGCGGCGCCTCGGCGGCGGCGGCTCCGGCGGGCGGCGCGCCGGCGAGGCTGGCGGCGCGCCGGCGAAGGCGGCGCATGGCCAGTGCGGCGGCGGTGGCTGGGTCATTAAGGTTAGGGTTAAGCCCTAATCCTAATTAAATCCTAGCTCTGATACCATATTAGAGGATGATTGTGGCTGTATTAGATGAGTAGAATAATGAGGTACAGGGATGATTATATAGAGGGATTAGGTGGGGGGAAAAGACTAAACTACCCCTAACCCTAATCCCTCACTAATGACTAATATGCCCCTATGACACACACATAATTACAGTGTCTAACAATTACACCATTTCTTCTTATACTGGATTTGATTGTCTTCACTTTCGTTATTACATGTATTATATGATGAAATTACTTTGTCATATTTCACTTAGAATGCTTTAGATTTTATTTCTATGGTACATATCTAAAATTTGCCTGAAGTCTTGTTTGCTAGGCTTAGTTGGAACACTTACAGAATTATATAAGTTGATGGTAGCTGTGTATTGAATTTCTTTTTGTCTGGATAGTAGATACGGATTCTGGACACCTACAAACTTGCATTAATTGGTAGTTACCAGTTAGTGGTAGCAGCCTTTCATGCTTTCAGTTTGGCCGGTTAGTTCTGGACGCCAAGGGAACGTTCAGGCGACTAAATTGACTAATCAGCCAAAACCACTATGGTTTTAAAATTCGTTATTTTGGATGTCATATCATGTCAACACGGGCTTCCCTATTGGACATCACATCAGCCAAAACCAGTGGTGTTTTTTTTTGTTTGATTCCCTATTGCCACTCCGCTTATGTTGTAATGACATAGCCGATCCAAAGTCTGGATAAAGAAGACGGTTGTTGTGATAGGCTTGACGAGCCAACAACTACAGCTAGCAATTCTCATACACTTAGAATTCTCATGTAAATGAAACTTAATAAAAATTTGTTGGGGGCGAAACACTCTTAGCGACATGCCCTATCGGAACCCGCGTATGGTGTTAAATAGGTAAGGGCCGGGTCGACATCGCCTTAGTAACGTGCCATATTGGAAGGTAAGAGCCGGACTACCACCAACTTAGTGCCGCACTACATTATCTCCTGGATGTAGTGATAAGTGAGCAAGGGGTCTTTGTATTTTTCTTGACGGATGTAAATGGTAAGGAAGATAGTTGAGTAAAATAGGTTTCGAGTGGTTAGTTGGAATGTAGGATCCTTGACAGCGAAGCTATAGGATTAGTGAATGTTAGGATTAGGAGACGAGTAAATATCTTTCTGTACAAGAGACTAGATAGGCATGTCAAAAGATGAGAGAAATCGTGAATACCGGTTACAAGATTTGGTATTCTGAATTGGCTAGGACAAGGAATGACGTAGGCTTCCTATTAGATAAGAGTCTTAAGGATAGAGCAGTGGATGTCCGAAGATGAGGGGATAGGATCATCCTAGTCAAGATAGTTATTGGGGACCTTGTCTTGAACACCATTAGTTCGTATGCCCCACAAGTTGGGCTCAACATGAGCATTAAGAGACAATTTTAGGAGGATTTGGAAGATATGGTTACCGAGAAATTTATCATAGGAGATCTTAATGGTCATGTGGGTATGACTAAAATGGGATTTGAGGGGGTACATAGAGGCTTTGAGTGTGGTGATAGAAGCTAGGAGGGTGAAAACATTCTAGACTTTGCTGTAGCTTATGAACTGTTGGTAGCTAACACCCTATTTAGGAGGAGGCAATCCCACCACTCGTCAGATTGACTTTATCTTCGGGGTCGTGTTTGGATTGTAAGGTGATCACCGAGGAGTGTGTTGTGGCACAACATAAGTTTGTGGTAGCTGACTTTTGCTTCCGCGCACGTGTTTTACGAGACAAAAGTGTCAAAATCATAAGAACAAAGTGGTGGAAGCTGAAAATACAAACACAACAATTTTGAAAAAGAGAGTGACCACAGAAGGACTGAAGGACATCGAGGTAAAGAGGAAGGTACAAAAGATGGTAACTTGAATTAGAAAGGTAGCTAGTGAGGTGCTTGGTATGAAGGAAAGAAACCCGTAGATAAAGACACTTGGTGGTAGAATGAAAATGTATAAAAAACCATTAAGGAGAAGTGTTACAAGAGTCGACATCATGATAGAAGCACAAGCAACATAGAGAAACATGGTGAGTACAAAGAGAAAAATGTAAGGCGAGTTGTGAGTAAAGCAAAAGGACATGCCTATGATGAGTTATATGAGAGACTAGAGACAAAGTAAGGCGAAAAGGACATATACAAGGGCGAAAATTCACGAGAGGAAGGTGAGGGATCCCAATCAAGTTAAAGGGGACAACTAGAATGCAAACAGGTATCTGGTGCAATCGTGCAAATATCCCTTCTAGACCACACAATCTTCATCGTACGGTGACTGCACTTTTACACTTAAACCCTCTCACCTAGCAACATAAGTTCAAAAAAGTAAAGTGTGAATGTGGGAGGATTTAAATGTAAAAATACACTTATCGTAGGATGATGATCATGTGGCCTAGTAGAGATTTTTGCACGTGCACTAGAGGGCTGTTTGCGTTGTAGTTGTTCTCTAAGTTAATTGCATCAAGTACGAGATATTGGATTCTAGTGAAAGATGAAGAGATTAAGAACGGATGTCGAGATTACTTTGTTGGACTATTTAACGATGGAAATGAGAGCATTATGCTCTAGTTGGATGACTCATTTGATGACTCCAATAGGCGGTTCGTATGAAGGATACAAGAGTTTGAGTTTAAGGAGGCCTTAGAAAGGATGGAAGGAGGAAAGACCCTCAAGCTTGATAATATACATACGGTAAACAAGATGTATGAAGAGTTATCCTAAACGGTAATAGTATGACTCACTAAGCTATTCAACCATATTTCTTAGGTAAACAAGATGTATGAAGAGTGGGGAAAAGTATATTAGTACCTATCTTTAAAAATAAAGGAGATATTCAAAGTTATACTAATTATTGAGGAATTAAGCTAAAGAGCCAAGCTTTGGGAAAGAGTAATTAGACATCGCTTGAGGAGATTGACCAATGCCACTAAAACCAGATTGATTTTATACCTGACTGGTCTATTATGGAGGCGATTTTCTTGCTTTGCCAGCTTTTGGAGAGATATAGGGAGCAGAAAAGGGACATACATACAGTGCTCATTGACTTGGGGAAGACATATAACAAGATACCAATAGCGGTCGTGTGGTGGGCGCTATAGAAATATAAAGTGCCAATAATGTATATTACCCTTATCAATGATATGTACGATAATATTGTGACAAACATAGTTATTAAGATGGTAAGGCGACAAGACGACATATCCCCTTTTTACTTTTTAAGCGATAAGGCGTAAGGCGAGGCGAAACCTTACTAATATATAAATATAGAAGACTGTAGAAATAACAACAACAACAACAACCAAGCCTTTATCCCAAGCCTGTTGGGGTCGGCTAGACATGAAACCCAATATCAATGAAGTAAAAGAGAGGAAGAGTTATAAGAACAAGGAAAAAAATAAAAAAAGAAAAAAGAAAAGAAAAAAGAAAAAAGAAAAAAGGAAAAAAAAGAAAAAGAGAAAAGAGAAAGGAAAAAGAAAAAAAAGAAAAAGAAAAGAGAAAAAAAAACAAGACTACGATTCTGGCACATGGATTGCTACTTTCCATGCGGTCCTATCATGAGCTAAGTCTCTGGATACATTCCAATCTCTCAAATCTCGTTTTACCGCCTCCTCCCAAGTCAACCTTGGTCGTCCTCTACCCCTCCTAATATTTTCTCTACCTCTTAAAATCCCACTGTTAACTGGTGCTTCTGAAGGTCTCCGTTGGATATGTCCAAACCACCTAAGTCGATGTTGGACTAACTTCTCTTCAATCGGCGCCACCCCTACCTTATCTCGAATCACCTCATTCCTTATTCGGTCTCTTCTCGTGTGCCCGCACATCCACCGTAGCATGCGCATCTCTGCGACACTCATTTGTTGGACATGTTGCCGTTTAGTTGGCCAACATTCCGCCCCATAGAGCATCGCGGGTCTGATCACCGTCCTATAGAACTTCCCTTTTAGCTTTTGTGGGACTTCCCTATCACATAGGATTCCAGAGGCTTGTCGCCATTTCATCCACCCTACCTTGATCCTGTGGCAAACATCCTCATCAATATCGTCATTGCTTTGTAACATTGATCCTAAGTATCGGAAAGAGTCCCTTCTAGGTACTATTTGTCCTTGTAGACTAACATTTCCCTCTTCACGACCAACACCACTAAAGTCACACCTCATCCATCACCAAGGAAAAGATGTATGTGCTCAAAGCTGATCCTTGATGTAGTCCTACCGTGATAGGAAATGCATCAGTCTCACTATCACTTACGCGCACACTTGTCCTAACATTATTGTACATATCCTTGATAAGGGTAATGTACTTTGTTGGCACTTTATGTTTCTCTAGTGCCCACCACATGACTGACCTTGGTATCTTGTCGTACGCCTTCTCCAAGTCGATGAACACTATATGCAAGTCCTTCTTCTGCTCCCTATATCTCTCCATAAGCTGACGAAGCAAGAAAATCGCCTCCATTGTAGACCTCCCAGGCATAAAACCAAACTGGTTTTTAGTGACATTGGTCACTTTCCTCAGGCGGTGTTCAATCACTCTCTCCCAAAGCTTCATAGTATGACTCATAAGCTTAATGCCTCGATAATTAGTACAACTTTGAATATCTCCTTTACTTTTGAAGATAGGTACTAATATACTTTTCCTCCATTCTTCAGGCATCTTGTTTGACCGAAAAATATGGTTGAATAGCTTTGTGAGCCATACTATTGCCACGTCCCTAAGACATCTCCACACCTCAATAGGGACATCGTCAGGGCCGAGGGCCTTTCCTCCTTTCATCCTTTTTAAGGCCTCCTTAACCTCAAACTCTTGTATCCTCCGCACGAACCGCCTGTTGGAGTCATCAAAGGAGTCATCCAACTCAACCATAGTGCTCCCATTCCCATCATTGAATAGCCCATTAAAGTAATCACGCCATCTATTCTTAATCTCTTCATCCTTCACTAGAATGCGGTCAGTCTCATCTTTGATGCATTTAACTTGATTGAGATCCCTCATCTTTCTCTCGCGGATTTTTGCTACCTTGTATATGTCCTTTTCACCTTCTTTTGTCTCTATACTTATCATAGGCCTGTCCTCTTGCCTTACTCACAGCCCGCTTTGCATTCTTCTTAGCCTCTTTGTACTTAAGCATGTTGCTTGCGCTTCTATCATTATGCCAACTCTTGTAGCACTCCTTCTTCTCCTTAATGGACTTTTGTACATCCTCATTTCACCCCCAAGTGTCTTTATCTACAAGTTTCTTTCCCTTTGTCACACCGAACACCTCACTAGCTACCTTCCTAATGCAAGTTGCCATCTTCATCCACATACTATCTGCATCTCCATTTTCTGCCTAGGGTCCTTCTGTGATCACCCTATTTTTAAAGGATTCTTGTGATTCTCCCTTCAACTTCCACCACTTTGTTGTTGTGATTTTGACACCTTTGTCCCGCAAAGAGCATGTATGGAAGCGAAAGTCAGCTACCACAAGTTTATGTTGTGTCACAACACACTCCCCCGGGATCACCTTATAATCTAGACACTCCCGTCTATCCTTTCTCCTAGTGAGGACAAAGTCAATCTGACTAGAGTGTTGGGCACTACTAAAGGTCACTAGGTGAGATTGTCTCTTCCTAAAGAGGGTGTTAGCTATCAACAGATCATAGGCTACGGCAAAGTCTAGGATGTCCTTACCCTCTTGATTTCTATCGCCGCATCCAAAACCTCCATGTACTCCCTCAAATCCTAGATTAGTTGCACCCACATGACCATTGAGATCTCCCCCTATGAGGAGTTTCTCGGTTATCGGTACACTACTAACCATATCCTCCAAGTCCTCCCAAAATTGCCTCTTAGCACTCATGTTGAGCCCAACTTGTGGGGCATAAGCACTAATGACGTTCAAGACAATGTCCCCAATTACTATCTTGATTAAGATGATCCTATCCCCTCGTCTTCGAACATCCACTACTCCATCCTTAAGACTCTTATCTATTAGAACACCTACGCCATTCCTAGTCCCAGCCGAACCAGAATACCAAAGCTTGAAACCGGTATTCTCGACTTCTCTCGCCTTTTGACCCGCCCATCTAGTCTCTTGTACACAAAGGATATTTACTCGTCTCCTAATGACAACATCTATTAACTCACGTAGCTTCCCCGTCAAGGATCCTACATTCCAACTACCCACCCGAAATCTATGTTCCTCGGCTAGCTTCCTTACGCTTTGCACCCGTCGAGTAAGATGCAAAGACTCTTGCTCACTTATCACTACATCCGGGCGATGATGTAGCGCGCCACTAAGGTGGTGGCAATCCGGCCCTTGCTCATTTAACACCATATCCGGGTTCCGATATGGCGCGCCACTAAGGCGGTGGCGACCCGGCCCTTGCCCACTTAACACCATTACCCGGGTTCCGATATGGCGCGTCGCTAAGAGGGTTACGCCCCAACGAATTTCTATTGGGTTTCATTTCCATGAGAATGGCTAAGTGTAGGTTGTTGGCTCGCCAAGCCTATCACAACCCCCTCCTCCTTTACCCGGGCTTGGGACCGGCTATGTCATTACAACATAGGCGGAGTTAGAAGACTGTAGAAATACAATCCCAAATTCCAAATAGATAAGGAGGACAATAGCAATTAGCAAAATAGAGGTAGTTTAACATAAACCAACATAATTGACTAAAAGTCCAACACAACTAGTAGATAGCAGTACTAGTGTATTAGATAACACTCCCATCTCTCAAGTTTGTCTCAGTATTCATCTCTCAAGTTTGTATTAGCCCTCTCTGACCTAACTCAAGTTTGTACTAGTCCTCTCTAACCTAACCGATACGTGACCCCCTCCTCTGTTATTTGGGCTGGGCTGAGATAAACTGAAAATGGAGTAAGGCGTCGCCTTACTGGCGCCTTAAAGACGCCCCAAGACGCCTTAAGGACGCCCCATCGCCTTACGGACGCTTTACTCAGGCATCTAACGTGACGGGGACGCCTTAGGCCCCCAGGTCGCCTTAGCGCTTAAGCGACGCCTTAATAACTATGGTGACAAGTGTGCGCGTAAGTGATAGTGAGACCGATCTCCTATCATGGTAGGACCACACTAAGGATCAACCTTGAGCCCATACATCTTTTTCTTAGTGATGAATGAGGTGTCAAAAGATATACAAGGGGATACCCCTTGGTGTATGCTCTTTGCTGATGATGTAGTGCTAGTAGATGAAACTAGAAATGACGTTAAATAAAATATTAGAGTTATGGAGACATACCTTAGAGTCTTAAGGGGCTTATGCTTAGAAGGACCAAGACTGAGTATATGAGGTGTGACTTTAGTGGTGTTGGATGCAAGAGGGAAATGTTAGTCTACAAGGAAAAATAGTATATAGGAGAGACTCTATTGGATATTTAGGATCAATGTCAGAAAGCAATATCGATATTGATGAGGATGTTTGCCACAAGATCAAGGTAGGGTTGATGAAGTGGCGGCAAGCTTCTAAAATCCTATGTGATAAGAAGGTCCCACAAAAACTAAAAGGAAAGTTATATATGACGGTGATGGACGTGAGATGCTATATGGGGCGGTATGTTGGCCAATTAAAAGGCAAATGTCCAACAAATGAGTGGCTCAGAGATGCACATGCTACAGTGGATGTGCGGTCACACAAGAAAAGAACGAGGTGATTCATGATAGGGTAGGGGTGCCAGTGGCACCGATTGAATATAAGCTAGTCCAACATCGACTAAGATGGTTTGAACATATCCAACGGAGACCTCTAGAAGCACCGTTAACAATGGGACTTTAAAGGGTAAAGAAAATATTAGAAGGGACAGAGGACGACCAAGGTTGACTTGGTAGGAGGCGGTAAAACAAGACTTGAAGGACTGGAATGTATTTAGAGACTTAGCTCATGATATGACTGCATAAGAAGTAGCAATCATAGTTATTAAGGTGGTAAGGCGACATGCCCCCTTTTTATCTTTTAAGCGGTAAGGCGTAAGGCGAGGCGACGTCTTACTAATAAGAATAAAATCTCAAATATAGTATTTACTGGTAAAATTTGTGAATTAAAAAGAAAAAGGAAAAAACAAGAAAAAAGACTACATGTGCTTATTTCAGTGGCCCATCCAGCCCACTACCAGCCCAACAACACTTATTTACCCTAACCCTAGTCACTCTGCCGCCTTCCCTCTGCCACTTTCACAACGCGAGTGTCCAGCCTCCTGCGCCCGGCGCCACCTCCGCTTCTCTGCGCCCGGCCGCCTCCTCCTCCTCTGCGTCCGGCCGCCGCCTCCTCCTCCTCTGCGCCCGGCCGCCGCCTCCTCCTCTGCGCCCGGCCGCCGTCGCCTCCTCTGCGCTCGACCGCCGCCGCCGCTTCCTCCGCACCCGGTCGCCGCCGCCTCCTTTGCGCGGGCGTCGCCGCCGCCTTTACCCGCCTTACGCCGGGATCTAAGGCGACGGGACACCTTACGATCCCCAGGCGCCTTACCGCTTAAGCGACGCCTTAACAACTATGATATCAATTAATGTGCCATACTCTTACTTTTTTATATTTTGTTACCGTTTTCTCTCTTTTACTTTTTTTTTCAAATAAAATTAGTGTTCCATATGTAGCCTATCCAACATGCTTGGGACAAAGGCTTTGTTGTTGTTGTTGTGTGTGTGTGAGAGAGAGGGAGGGGAGGCTATGTATGTACTCCGTTCCAGAATATAAGCATTTCTGCTATGTTTTTGGGTGTCCAGGTTCATAGCATCTTCTATGCATCTGGACAAGTATCTACCTCCATTCCAGAATATAAGCATTTTTGATCATGTATCCATGACCAGAAATGCTTATATTCTGGAATGGAGGTAGTGTCTACCATTTTCTGAGAAGTGAAAATATGACTAAAACTTTGAATTTGTTCTTTGGAAGGTTAGCTTCAGTGTGCCGAAGCTTGATGTGAAGTATGTGCATGAAGGACTTAGTGTTGATAACGGTATTACGGGGATCCAGTTTACTTGTGCAAAGTCCCTACCACAGGAAGATTTAGAGGAAGCAACACCCCACTTGGATGTTTATATTGATCTTAGTGGAATTCATGTAAGTTTCTATCTCCTAAAACCTAACAGTATTGCTATACTTATTAGTACACATTGTTCAATTAATAGTGTATTATTTTGTCCTTTTAGTTAGTTAGAGATGGTTCGAGCTCTATACTGGAAGTTCTTAAAGTAGCTACAGTAGCTTCTTTGGATATCCCTATTGACGTAAGTATCCTACACTTAAGCTGGCTCTGGCTTATAGCTTTATAATTGCCTTTTAGAGCCTTGAAACATGTCTTTTTGTTCAGTTATTTCTTCCTATCAGAGCCGAGATTGATGCCAAGCTTGGCGGCACACAATGCAATGTCATGTTCAGCAGACTGATGCCGTGGATACGGCTTCATTCATTAAGAACCAAAGGACTAAAGCTTTCCAAGAGAGAGACTCATCAAGAAATTTCTCAAACAAAGGAGACCAAGCTAATTTTGTGGACTTGCACTGTTTCTGCCCCAGAAATGACTGTCATGATTTACAGTCTTAATGGATCAGTATTATACCATGTAAGTTCTCTAAAGCATCATGAAAATAAGGCCTGTCCTGTTTGTGAATGGTTGTATGTGGAAGTGGGCATGATGCACCATACACCTGTTCTCATGCTAATGACTTTTGTTGGTTACAAACAACATTTCTCTGTTGTGGCTGCTGAAATCACATTTGCAAAATTTACTTATTTTTGGTTATTATATGTAGATGTTGATGCCTACAACTACAACAATAACAAAGCTTTTGTCCTAAGCATGTTGGGCTAGGCTAGATATGAAACCCAACATAAACGTATGGAAGTAAAAGAAACATAGTGGAGTAAATAAGGTACTAGTAAACTAATATTCTAGCACATGAATTGCTGATTTTCATGCGATCCTATCCAAAGCCAAACAATGTTTTTAAGTCGCCTAATCGATCCTAATCGCCTAAGAGGCGACTAGAACGTCTAGGTCGATTAGTTGTCGAATAGAGCGATTAGTCGATCCTAGTCGACCTCCAAGTCGTCCTGATTTTTCTTTAGAAGTTTCTAGTCGATATATATATTTTATGGTAGCAGTAATAGCACATAGATAGAACAGTTCAGAATTCAGATCAGACACAAATTACACATAATTGTTCAGTATCATATATAAACAAGATAGAAGTCAATAGTCTGTTAGGAGAAAACTATACTCAGATTGTAGAAATTAGAACTTTAGTACAGAAACATTAGAACTTTAGGTTCAACAACATTAGAAACAAAAGTGGTAAAATTTTTTAGAAACAGTTCAGATCAGCAACACTTCAGCCAATAAAAACAACAATAGCTAAATAAAAGAGACAAACATCAGCAACCAAGTTCAGTTCAGACAATTAAAAAACAGCAACGGCTAAATAAAAAAGATAAACTGCAGCAATTAAGTTTAGTTCAGCAATTAAGTTCAATTCAGACAATAAAAAACAACAACAGCTATATAAAAGAGACGAACAACAGCAATTAAGTTCAATTCTGATCGCCCTGATCGAGTCGAACACCCTGATCGTGCCCTAGTGGGTGATAAGGACGACTAATCGTGATTAGTCGGAAGACTTGAAAACATTGAAGCCAAATCTCTAGTACATTCCAATCCTTAAGTTTCGTTTTACTGTCTCCTCCCATATCAACCTTGGTAGCTCTCTGCCTCTTCTAATATTTTCCTACATTCTAGGATCCCATTGTTAACTGGTGCTTCTGGAGGTATCCGCTAAATATGCTCAAACCACCATAGTCGGTATTGGACTAGTTTCTTTTTAATCGGTGTCACCCCTGCCCTATCACGTATTACCTTGTTTCTGATTTGATCTTTTCAGTGTTATCCTAACGATAAACAATATATAGTCGGTGGAAGTATGTTTACCGTTTAAACGACGTTTAAACGGTGTTCAAACGGATTAAATGGTATACATTGTAGCTACACTGTTGTAGCAACAAAAAATATTTTTGTACCAACCTTTCAAGTTTCAATGCATTCAGGAGGATAATGACAGTGCATACAGTGTTAACCTACCCAGTACCCACTAATATAACCTTGAGGCATGAGTCTGACTCGATGTTCAAGCAGAACCTAAGAATCAAGTTGACAAGTTCAAACCCATATTGCACTGCACGCAGATGATGAAGCTCTGTGCCGTGCGTGTGGGGGAGGGGGGGTAGGGTGGACCTCACGAGCAGTAGCCAGACGATATGATCTGGGAGCAGCTGACGGCGCGCGGTCGGCGATTCGTTGACGTTGAATGACGGCTCGTAGACAGTAACGGTTGTGCGGAAGGCGAACGTCGACGCAGGTCAGGTGCGTCGTGGCGCTAAATGGGTGAGGAAGTTGGATAAGACAAACCCTAATTGTGCTATTATATATATATATATATATATATATATATATATATATATATATATATATATATATATATATATATATATATATACACACACACACACATACACACACAGCTCAGAATAGCGTCTAAACCTGACTCAAAACCATTTTGTTAAGCCTGTTTAGATCGTTTGGATGCCAATCGATCCGTTTAAACGAGTCAACCGCTCAACCATTTACAAAACCATTTAGGGCCTAAACTGCGTAGTAGCAACCGGTTAAAATTTAAATCTGTTTAAATGGCCATTTAGACCTGTTTAGGATAGCACTGATCTTTTCTTGTGTGGTTGCATATCCACCATATCATGCGCATCACTTCGGCACTCATTTGTTTGTCGTGTTGTCATTTAGTTGGCCGTTCCACCCCATATAGCATGACAGCTCTGGTCACTGTCCAATAGAACTTTTAACTTTGGGGCTATTGTGTTTATCACCAAGCACATATCAAACTAGGGTAAGATCACAAAGGTATTTCTATCTTTTTTTTTTCACTGTATTTAACACCGTTAACAACCTGTAACGAAGTAGGGGTGTAATTTGATTTCATTTCAAAAAAGAGAGGTAAAATTACAAAGCTTAATTTTAGAGGGTAAAATTACAATTAGACTTTCAGACAAGGGTATAAACACAATAAACCCTTTAACTTTTGCAAGACCTTGTCACATAGGATTCCAAATGTTTGCCGCCACTTCATTCATCCTACTCTGATCATGTGGCAAACATCCTTGTCGATATCTGCATTGCTTTGCAACATTGATCCCAAGTATAAGAAGGAGTTACTCTTAGGCATTATTTATCCTTCTAAACTAACATTTTCCTCTTTGCATCCAATACCTTTGAAGTCACACCTCATATACTTAGTCTTGGTCCTATTATACCTAAACCCCATGGATATAAAGTCTGCCTCCACGGCTCTAGTTTCTTATCAGTGTTTGCCAGGTGTCGCCTAGTCGCTGCGTAGGCGTCCAGGTGCTCTGGCCTGGACACCATGGCCGGCCGTTGCCGCCACCGTTGCAGCTGTAGAAGCTGCCGTGGCCGCCGTCAGCACTTTGCGGCGCTGCCGCCTCGTGGTCGCAGCCGCCGCCAGTGGAGAGGAGGAAGAGGGCGAGGGAAGAAAATGGTTAGAGTTAGGGTAAGGGTAGTTTTTTATATGTCCCCATTTGAAACGTTGAGTGTCCACAGTAATTGGGCCCATTACTCAGCCCGCCTCCGCCTCCTCAGCCCGCCTTCGCCTCCGCCTCCTCAGCCCGCTTTCGCTAGCCTCCGCCGTTGCCCGCCTTCGTCGCCGCAAGCCGCGCCGGGCCGGATGCCTAGGCGTCAACCCTGTTTCTTATTGATGTCATTACTAGTTTCATCTACTAGCACCACATCATCAGCAAAGAGCATCAGTGTTTACTAGGCGTCGCCTAGTCGCCGCTTCGAGCCTAAGCGTCCAAGCGCTTTGGCCTGGACGCCATGGCCGGCCGCGTCACTTGGCCGACCGTCGCCGCCGCTGTTGCCGCCATCATCGCTGTTGTATAGGCCGTCGGTGTCTGCTGCTGGCACCTTGCGACGTTGCTGCCTCGCCATGGCCGCCGCCGACCCCTCGCGTCGTCGCCGCCGCCTCGCCATGGATTGGCTGCTGTCGCCGCCGTTGGAGAGGAGAGAGAGGGCGAGGGTAGAAAATGGGTAGGGTTAGGGTAAGGATAGTTTTTTATGTCCTTATCGAAAACGTGAACCTTCGGATGACCTGATGGTTCACAGTAATTAGGCTCCTCAGCCTGCCTTCGGCTCCTCCCCCACCTCCTCAGCCTGCCTCCACCTCGCCACCCCGCCTCCGCCCCCGCATCCTCAGCCCGCCTCCGTCTCTGTCGCCGCTTACCACCGTCGCTGCAGGCCGCGCTTGGGTGTCCATGCTTTTGGTAGGCGTCTAGGCGTCCGGGCACCCATTTGCAACCCTTAAGAGCATACATCAAGAAATATCCCCTTGTATATCCTTCATCACCTCATCCATCACTAAGGAAAAATATGTTGATGGCTAGTTCTTTCTAAATGCATAAATTAGATTAGGAAAGTAATCAATTCATTAACAGCCTGTCAAGGAGATACATATATAGAGGGACACAGCTTAAGGGCTAAGCAACCCTAATACAAAAAGACTAAAATGTCCCTGCCCCATAATACGTACAGTCCAACCCCCCCCCCCCCCCCCCCCCCCCCGCAGTCCGAACATCTAGCCACGACAGATGTTGAGACTGGACCGAAACTCGGTGAACACCGTCGAAGGAAGTCCCTTGGTGAAGATGTCGGCGAACTGCGACGACGTCGGAACGTGCAGGACTCGCACCTCCCCGAGAGCCACCCGCTCACGAACAAAGTGAAGGTCGATCTCTATGTGCTTCGTGCGCTGATGCTGCACCGGATTGGTGGAGAGGTAGACGGCACTGACGTTGTCGCAGTAGACTAACGTACTCCGAGCGAGGGGGGAGTGTAGCTCCTGAAGTAGCTGCTGAAGCCAGGACGACTCGGCCACACCGTTGGCCACGGCGCGGTACTCCGCCTCAGCACTCGAGCGGGACACCACATGTTGCCGCTTCAAGGACCAGGAGACAAGGTTGCCGCCTAGGAAGACGGCGTAGCCGGAGGTAGACCGGCGGGTGTCCGGGCAACCCGCCCAGTCAGCGTCGGTGTAGACAACCAGCTCGGAGGCAGAGTCGCGCCGTAGAAGAAGGTCGTAGTCGTGGGTACCACGCAGGTACCGAAGGATCCGCTTCACCGCTGTGAGGTGCGGCTCCCGCGGATCATGCATGTGAAGACACACCTGCTGAACCGCGAAGGAGATGTCTGGCCTGGTGAAGGTGAGGTACTGCAGTGCACCTGCAAGACTCCTGTAAGTGGTAGGGTCGGCGACCGGGGCGCCGTCGGAGGAAGACACCTTCGCCTGGGTGTCCACGGGAGTGGAGCACGGCTTACAATCAGCCATGCCCGCTCGCTCGAGGATATCCAGACAGTACTGGCGCTGGTGGAGGAACAGGGCACCCGGACGGTGCTCGACCGCAACACCCAGGAAATGGTGGAGCTGGCCGCGATCCTTCATCGCGAACTCATGCTGCAGGGCGGAGATCGTGCGCTGAAGAAGAGCCGGGCTGGACGCCGTAAGGACAATATCGTCCACGTACAGGAGGAGGTAGACAATGTCACCCTCACGCCTGTAGACGAAGAGCGAAGTGTCCGACTTGGCCTCGACGAAGCCGAGCGAAGCAAGGAAGGAGGCGAACCGGCTGTACCAGGCCCGGGACGCCTGCTTCAGCCCGTACAGGGACTTGTTCAGCTGGCAGACCATGTCTGGACGGGCTGAATCAACAAACCCTGTCGGCTGACTACAGTACACCGTCTCCGTCAATGTCCCGTGGAGAAAGGCGCTGGTGGACAGGCCAAGAACGCGACAGAACGGTATGAACTGTCGCCGGCTTCACCACCGGGCTGAAAGTCTCGTCGTAGTCGACGCCGGGACGCTGCGTGAAACCGCGAAGCACCCACCGTGCCTTGTACCTCTCTAGAGACCCATCCGCCTTCCTCTTATGCGTGAACACCCACTTGCCCGTGACAACATTGCCACGACCAGGACGGGGAACCAGGTCCCAGGTCCGGTTGGCAAGTAGGGCCGCATACTCTTCTTCCATAGCCCGACGCCAATGAGGATCGGCGAGGGCGCTACGGACAGAAGAGGGGATAGGCGAGATGGGTGACGAGGCAGGCTCCGAGGGTGTCGAGGACGAGAGAACGACCCCGGAGAAGCGCTCCATAGGTCGAAGGACGCCGGCAGCCCGTCGAGTCACCATCGGGTGAACGTGACGAGGGTCCCGGTGAAGCAGCGGAGGGTGGTACACCAGGTCCGCAGGGCGCGAAGAGGACGGTCCACCAATCCGCGCTCGTCGCTGATAGACGAGAGCGGGATCGGCGTACCGCGGTCCAGGGGCCGCAGGTGGTGCGGTTGACGACGGCGAAGACACCGTCGTGGGCGTCAGAGCTGCACGAGGAGGGACGGACGACGTCGGAGACACCGTCGTGGACGTCGAAGTCACGTGAGGCGTGACGGATGACGTTGGAGACGCTGGGGCCGCGCGTGGCGCAGCGGACGTCGTCGGAGACGCTGGGGCCGCGCGTGGCGGCAAGAACGCCGGAGCCGCGGGAGGCACGACAGGTGGCGTCTGAGACACCGTGGTCGTGTCTGGCGCAGCTAGAGGAAGACCTGCAGAGGGTAAAAAACAAGGTCGCTGGATAGGAGCAGCCGTAGGATCAGTGGAAAAGAGAGAATCCAACTCGGAGACCGAATCAGAAGAGGACCCAGGGAAAGGGAAGGAGGACTCGTCGAATACAACGTGTCGGGAGACCAAGATACGACGAGTGGTGAGGTCTAGACACCGGTATCCCTTATGATCGGGGGAGTACCCAAGAAAAACACATCGAGTCGAACGAGGCGCGAGCTTATGAGGGACGGTAGCAGAAAGATTAGGGTAGCACGCGCACCCGAAGACTCGAAGGTGGTCATAAAGAGGGGTGGTACCAAAAAGAGCGAAGTGAGGGGTGGGAGCACTAATCGCTTTTGTAGGAAGGCGATTAATGAGGAAGGTAGCAGTGTGAAGGGCATTTGCCCAGTAGCAAGCAGGAATAGAAGCCTGAAACATCAGGGAGCGCATGACATCGTTGGTGGTACGAATCATACGCTCGGCCTTGTCATTCTGGGGGTAAGTGTAAGGGCAAGACATGCGCAACTGGACCCCGTGGGAAAGCAAGAAGTGACGAAACGCGGAGTTATCAAACTCGCGGCCGTTGTCGCACTGGACAACCCTGATGGTACACCCAAACTGTGTGGAAACCCAAGCGAAGAAGTGAGAGAGAGTAGGAAATGTATCGGACTTCTGTTGCAATGGAAGGGTCCACGAATAATGAGAAAAATCATCAACAATCACCAGATAATATTTGTAGCCAGAAACACTGAGAACAGGTGAGGTCCATAGATCACAGTGAATCAGATCAAAAAGGTGCTCCACATGGGTTACAGAATGTGGAAAAGGAAGCCGAACATGGCGACCCAACTGACAAGCATGACATAAAGACTCATGAGAATCCCTAGTACATGAGATCACTGAACTACGAAACAGCTTCGACATAACTTCAGCACCGGGGTGGCCAAGTCGACGATGCCAAGTAGTCGACGGAGCTGTCGTAGTCAGGCAAAAAGGCGAGGGTGAAGCGGAAGCAGGAAGTCTCATCGTGTACAGGGGCCCTGAGCTCTCACAGCGGAGAAGAAGACGCCGGGTAGTAAGATCCTTCACAGACAAACCAAAAGGATCAAACTCGATAGAAACATGGTTGTCAGTGGTAAATCGACGAACAGAAAGAAGGTGCTGAATGATGTCCGGAGCAACAAGAACATCACGAAGACGGAAAGACTCCGACGAACCCGAGTCACCTACTGAGGTGACCTGAAGGACAGACCCATTCCCAACAACGATAGAAGAAGGAAAATAAGGGTGGGAAGGGTGGGTAGAAGAAAGTATACCAGCGTCGGGGGTGGTGTGATACGAAGCTCCGGAGTCCACAACCCACTCGGGGCTAGGTGGTGTGAGACTCATCGTGCTGAAAGAAGACGCAAGTGACTGGCGATCCCAGCCCTGAGCAGGGTCAGAGTGTGGTGCCGACGACTCGGGCCGACCAACTGAGTTCCCCGAAGCCCAGTTGGCTAGAGAGGAGGGCCCAGCCGCAGAGTAGCCTGGTCCACCAGGGGGCAGGGTCCACTGTCCACTAGCAGCGTAGACAGGCCCGCCGTAAGTCGGAGTAGTCACGTAAGACGGCTGAGGACGTGGTGGGCGAAGTGCCGGGAGACCCGGGGACGGCCCAGGCCACATCGAGATCTGGCCAGTCCACAGGTTGTAGGGTGTGGACCAGGTCACACCACCCTGACCCCGACCACCACTACTGCCACCAGTAGTACCAGCACCACTGGTCGTACCACCTCCACCAGTCCCTCCACCACGTCTGCCACGGCGGCGGTTCCCACCACCACCGGAGGTAGCAGGGACTCCTGGTGTGGTAGGTGGACGAGGAAGCTGGCCCCCAGAACCAGCAGGTGGAGGAGGGCGTGAAGACGACCCTGAGCCGTAGAAGGCCGAGGCAGGGGAGGAGGTAGTAGAGCCGCCCTGGGTGATCTCCTCGAGCTCGAGGTCCGACCAGACCTTCTCGAAGGTCGAGAAGGGCTTCTCGCGGAGAATCCACAAGCGAACGTGGGTGTAGCGCTCATTCAGGCCCTGAAGGACCTGGAGAACGAGGGTACTGTCTGGGATGGGCTCTCCAAGGTCACGAAGGGCGTCCGCCATACCCTTCATCTGTCGACAGTATGCAGTAATGGAGAGATCACCCTGGACAGTAGAACCAAAGCGGGCCCAGATGTGGAGAGCTCGGGTCGCTTGGTTCCCCTGGAAGCGAAGCTCGAGGACCTGCCAGGCCTGACGAGCTGTACCTCCACCCTTCTGGGCGACGATATCCTGAAGCTTCTCAGAAAGTGTGCCGAGGATCCATGCAAGGACAAGACTGTCCATGCAGATCCACGAGTCATCCAGTGGGCAGTCATCTCGCAGGACATGGTCTTCCAGCCGAAAGCGTCGCAGCGTCAGGAGAAGCAGGCTGCGCCAACGAGCAAAGGAAGTAGAGTCGGAGCTGAGAACAACCGGGACAAGAGTCCGGATGTTCTGTATGCCAGCCGCCTGGGCATGTAGACCAGCGACAAGAGACGCCGAGTAGGTAGTATAGGCAGCACCATCTTCTGGAGTATCCTGTGCGTCACTCCACTGTACTGGTGGAGACTCCTCGAGCTGACGGGTGAGAGAGGCCGCAGCCGCACGTTCCTGCTCCAAGGCGAGGACGAGCGCTCGTTCCTGCTCACGGGAGATGGCCAGGGCAGTCGCGACGTCGAAGACGTGCGAAGAGGGCTGTCCCCCGGATCCAGCAGGGACAGCATGGCCGGCGGCGCTCACAGCAGGGCCACCGGGGCTTGGCAGCCAGGCGGTACTGGGACGGTGCTGTCCTCCGGCGGGTCCAACCAGGCCAGTGGTGAAGCCCGGCGGCCAGGCGGCTGTGGGGAGGCCAAGGGACCCGCCTGCGGCTGGGCCGGCCACAACCGAGCCGGGCCCGAGCAGCCCGGCGGCTGTGCGCCCGGGGGAGATGGCGTGGAGGCCAGCCGCAGGGCTGGAAGCCCCGGATCTGGCGGCGGCGCCCCCAAGAGAGGTGGCGGGGCGGCCGGCGGCGCCAGACCCGGTGGCGGCGGGCGCAGGGTAGGGGGCGGCCGGGTCGGCGGGGTCGGCGGCGCTGAGCCCAGCGGCGGCCGCGACCGGGCAGGAATCGAGAGGAGGGGCCGGCGGGGCCGGCGCGCCCGCGGCGGCGGCGCCCGTAGATGGCATCGGGGTTGAGATCGGGAGAGGAGAGAGAAAAAGTAATCTGATACCAAATTAGATTAGGAAAGTAATCAATTCATTAACAGCCTGTCAAGGAGATACATATATAGGGGGACACAGCTTAAGGGCTAAGCAACCCTAATACAAAAAGACTAAAATGCCCCTGCCCCCTAATACGTACAGTCCAACAGCATGTGCTGGTGGTGAGCTATGGGAAAAATAACATGCTAATGTGGCTTTCGTGGCTAGTTTCCAATGTGAGTGATCAGCACATATGGTCCAATGACACTTTGTTCTCTTTCACCTTCTGTTTTGAAATCAAATATATTCCCTCTATTCATTGTTACAGCTGGATGTTCAGACAGGGAAATCAACCTGATTTCCATGTCGTGAACTAATTTTTGTATTTGAGCATCATATAAACATAAGTGGAGGGAGTAGCATATAAAATTATAATGCATGTTCCTGCAAGTTACCATTTGCATCGGTAATATAGTCATCATTTCATGTGTTTTTATTCACATTTTGATGCTTCAAGCCTTTACCAACTAAGCATAATCATCAGTTTCCTTTCATGTTTACAGGCTTGCTCCCAATCGTCACACTTTTTTGCAAATAATATTGCAAGCAAGGGAATTCAGATACACACAGAACTTGGTGAATTAGTGGTGCACATGGAGGATGAATATAGGGAATTCTTGAATGAAAATATATATGGCGTTGATACTTGCTCTAGCTCCCTGATGCATATTGCTCGAGTGAGTCTTGATTGGGGATACAAGGATGAGGTTGAAGATATGATTGAAACTAGGAAGCTTGTATTTTCCGTTGATATTAGTGATATCGGAGTGAAATTTGGCTTCAAGCATTTGGAATCACTCGTACTTAATTTGATGTCCTTTAGGACTCTATTTAAGGGCATCCATCAATTTGGTGAAAGGTCCAAAGAAAGAAATTTGGAGCAAACAGGAAAAAAGAGAAAAAAAGGCGTGGAAATATTGAAAGTATGCTTACAGAAATTCTCTATTACATACTGTGGTGAAGCAAACATAGTAAACATGCCAATTGCTGACCCAAAGCATGTAAACTATGGGTCTCAAGGTGGTAAATTAATTGTTAGTGTTTCTGCTGATGGAACACCACGGAGAGCAAGTATAACTTCAGTTTTACCTGATGGTAACCGCTACTTGAAGTTCTCTGCAGCTTTTGTAATATCTCATCTATATATGTGTATAGACAAGGAGAAAAAAACAACAGAAGCAGAACTAGAATGGGTGAAGACAATTTATGAGGAATTTCCAGAGGACCGTAGCTCTAGTGTCAGAGTAACTTTATTAGATATGCAGAATGCTAAAATTGTTCGCCGATCCGGTGGCCTTACAGAAGTTGCTGTTTGTTCCCTCTTTAGAGCTACAGACATTAATCTGAGGTGGGAACCTGATGCTCATCTGGCACTATTTGAGACCTACATCCGTGTGAAGCGTTTCCTATATCATAGCAAGTTGCATAATTCTGAAACAATTATCCATACTGAGGTTGGTGATATCAAGATGAATGAGCATGGCTATGTAACTAGTGGTGCAGTTAAACCACAGAAGTCTGACAGAAGAGGGTCAATTTTTGCCATAGATGTGGAGATGTTAAGGGTATCTGCTGAACTCGCGGATGGTGTTGAAGCAAAGATGCACGTGCAATCTATCTTCACTGAAAATGCTAAGATAGGCGTATTATCTGAGGGTTTTTCTCTTAGTCTAAATGGAGCTAGAGTTCTAAGTAGCACGCGCATACAGATCTCCTGTATTCCTCTCAACACTGGAAGTTTGTGTGAGATTGAGCCATCATCCAAAAGAGACTGGGTTGTTCAAGGGCTAGATGTCCATATTTGTATGCCTTACAGGTTACAATTGCGTGCCATAGAGGATGCTGTTGAAGATATGATTCGAGGCCTAAAGCTTGTCTTGTCTGCCAAAGCAATTATGTTGTTTCCTGATGGGAAAGAAAAGTCGAGAAAGGTTAAATCAGGGACATCCAAATTTGGATCAGTAAAGTTTGTGTTACGTAAGCTGACAGCAGATATAGAAGAGGAGCCTATCCAGGGCTGGCTCGATGAACATTACCATTTGATGAGGAACAAAGTCTGTGAGCTAGGCGTTAGGTTGAAACTTCTTGAGGATGCTATATCAGGAAGCATGGATCCCAGCAATCGTAGCTCTGATAGGAAAGTTATTTATGATGATATTGAAATTGACATTCATGACACTGAATCACTTAAAAGGTTGAAAGAAGAAATCCATAAGCAAGCATTTCGATCATATTATACAGCATGTCAGAAAACAGTACCTGCAGAAGGGTCAGGAGCATGTGCAAAAGGTTTTCAAGCTGGATTCAAACCAAGTTCACGGAGAGCTTCACTTCTTTCACTTTGTGCTTCTGAGCTTGATATTACTTTAACCAGGATAGATGGTGAAGAGATAGAAATGGTTGAATTTATAAAGGGGCTTGATCCTGCCTGCCAGGAGCAAAACATACCATTCTCTCGACTTTACGGGAGCGATATTTCTATTCTTGCAGGGTCGTTGGTCATACAATTGAGAGATTATACTTCTCCTTTCTTTTCCTCTGTCAATGGGAAATGTCGAGGCCGCATTGTGCTTGCACAGCAGGTCGGTACCACCACATTCTATTTTTTTCTTCCGATACAACTAGGGCGTTTTTAATATATGTATATGGAGAGGGCTATGGCTAGGTTTCTGCCAGTCTACATGGAATTTCAGTTAGCTTACCATAGTACCTCTATGCTATGTTACACAATCCGATCTGTTCTACTGACACATGAGTTGAATTGATCTTCCTATGTGTTTCAGTATTCCCTCACTTTCACTCATTATCATTCATAATAATAACGATCGAAAGGAGTGAATATGTAGTTTATCTGGCCGGTCAGCTGCCAGGAAGCAGATTGAGATACAAAGTCCTTTGTAGCAAGGTGGCAACTTTGACCCAGACGAGATTTGGCCTGGTTACTGCAACTGGACTGCCAACTATTGCTGGCCACCCAATAATAAGCAATCCTGACTAGACTTAGGGTCCATTTGTATTGATCATGCCTCACAATTAAAATACTTCCGGTTCATTAACATATGTGACTCAATATGCAAGTAATTCACAATGAAATTTATGATAATGTAATTTTGAGTATGGTTTGTTAGTTTGATAGCTTCCAGATGAGGAGATCATTTTATGTGTCTTATTTCAGATTGCGTTTCGATATGGCAATATCCAGATATCCTAATATTGCACAATTAAGATTCATAATACCTGTTTATGATTATGACTAATGTTTGATAACTCAAATTTGCATACGCATATAACGTTGCAAATCTTTTTGCGGTTGTCAGTACTGGTTAGAGGTGGAACATGAATTGATTTTTTTCTTTCAAAAACATCCTTAAAAGGTTTTGTTCACAATAACCTGTGACTTTTGTAAAATTATAATGCTTATATCCATCCTGGTTTGTACCTCTAATTGCATCTACTCTCAGGCAACATGTTTTCAACCCCAAATACCTCAAGATGTATATATTGGAAGATGGCAAAAGGTCACGATGCTACGTTCTGCCAGTGGTACCACACCAGCAATGAAAATGTACTCTAATTTGCCCCTTTATTTTCAGAGGGGAGAGATATCTTTTGGAGTTGGTTATGAACCATCTTTTGCTGATATAAGTTATGCATTTCAAGTAGCCCTGAGGAGAGCTAATCTTAGCACCAGGACTAGTTGTTCTGGTCCAGCTATCCAAGTATCTAAAAAGGAACGCAGCTTACCATGGTGGGATGATATGAGATACTACATCCATGGAAAGATAGTCTTGTATTTCAACAAGACCTCATGGAAGTTTCTGGCAACAACTAATCCTTATGAGCATGTAGACAAACTTCAAATTGTTTCTGAATACATGGAGATCCAGCAAACTGATGGGCATGTGGATATTTCTGCAAAGGAATTCAACATATACATCAGCAGCTTAGAGAGTATTATGAAGAATTGCAGCTTAAAAGTTCCATCTGGTGTGCCCAGGCCCTTTATATATTGTCCTTCGTTCTCCCTGAATGTGATTATTGATTGGCAGTGTGAATCTGGGAATCCATCAAATCATTATTTGCATGCCCTCCCTGTCGAGGGGGGGCCACGGAAGAAGGTTTATGATCCATTTCGATCCACTTCTCTCTCTCTTAGGTGGAACTTCTCCCTTAGACCATTGCAAGCACAGTGTGACAATGGTTCGTCATCCTCCTGTTATGGAAACAACTCGATGCTCTGTGGATCCATCTCTGGTAGCTCTTCCAAAATGGCTGATGCTCAATCCCCTACCATGAACCTGGGAGCCCATGACCTTGCTTGGGTTTTCAAATGGTGGAGCTTAAATTACAACCCACCTCACAAACTGCGTTCTTTCTCTAGATGGCGTCGTTTTGGAATTCCCCGGGCTGCTAGATCCGGTAATCTCTCGCTGGACAAAGTTTTGGTTGAATTCTTTTTGCGGGTTGATGCTACTCCCTGTTGCATTAGACATGTAACTTTAACTGAGGATGACCCTGCTAATGGCTTAACCTTTAAGATGTCAAATTTGAAGTATGAGTTGTGTTACAGTCGAGGTAAACAGCACTACACGTATGATTGTAAGCGTGAACCACTGGACCTTGTTTATCGTGGTTTTGGTATTCACAAGCCAGAGGTTTATCTAATCCGAGATAGTAACTTGTCTTCAGCTGATAATATGTCCAAAGTAAAGATTACCACCCAACAGCCGATGGGTAGATTTGTTCATGACAGGTTCAACTTGGGCAATTTACAAGAAAAACATGATGCTGGTTTCCTCTTATCTTCAGATTATTTCACAATAAGAAGACAAGCTCCTAAGGCAGATCCTGATAGACTTATTGAATGGCAGGATACTGGTAGGAATCTTGAGATAACATATGTCAGGTCTGAATTTGAGAATGGTAGCGAAAGTGACCATACTCTGTCTGAGCCTAGTGATGATGATGATGGTTTTAATGTGGTGTTGGCGGATAATTGCCAAAGGGTATTTGTGTATGGCCTTAAGCTTTTATGGACTATTGAGAACCGAGACGCAGTTTGGTCTTGGGTTGGAGGAATTTCCAAAGCTTTTGAATCTCCAAAGCCATCCCCTTCACGACAATATGCACAGAGGAAGATGATTGAAGAAAGGAACGCTGAGAGCTCTGGATTGGTGCAAGATGCTGCCTTACCCATCCAAGTTAGTACTCCATCAGCCCAACCTGTTGATCCTTCAGGTTCATCTTCACAATTGCATGGCAAAGCAAATGGCTCCTCTGATATGGCTGGTATGCTTATACCTCATGCTGCACCAGGTGTAGCATACCTTGGTCATTTTTACCATTTTAAATCCATTGAATTCTAAAACTTTGAAGTTGTTTCAAATTATTGTGACCTTTGTTGCTTGATCTGAGCTTGTCCTGTCAATGCAGTGAAGCATGGCATCTTTGACGATTTCAATGATGAAGGGGCGCTCCAATTCATGGTTAATGTTATCAAACCCCAATTTAACCTACATTCTGAAGAAGCCAATGTAGGTTATTTCTTCAGAAATGATATACTTTTCTTTCCTCCTCTTTGCGATTTCAATTATGAATAATTATTTCATCTATGTTGTGATTAAGAATATTATAGTGTATTTGTTTTAATCTTTTGGACATTTTAGACTAATATAGCTGGTCCCAAGCCCAGGTAAAGGAGGAGGGTTGTGATAGGCTTGGCGAGCCAGCATTAAAATCAGCCATTCCTATGGATATGAAACCCGGTTTGGTTTTCATATCTAGCCTACCTCAACGTGCTTGAGACAAAGGTTTTGTTGTTGTTGTAGACTAATACAGCATATCCTTCCACTTATCCCATTGTATTGCTCCTGTTTCCTAGGATTTCACTAGTCAAATCTAATGATTGTTGTTGCCAACTTGAAGAAACCCAACTCATAAAACTAGCCACTTGGTCGAAAAGTGAATGCTTTGAAGTTGATGATTAAGAGATGTACCATGCATGGAACTAAACCTAAATGCTGTATGTACCAGGGGAGGTTTCTACTTGCTGCAGCTAGTGGGCGTGTGTTGGCTCGTTCATTTCATTCAGTTGTTCATGTTGGGAAAGAGGTGCTAGAGCAAGCATTGGGAACAACCAATCTACACATTCCTGAGTTACAACCTGAAATGACCCTGAAAAAATTTGATCTCTCGGTGATTCTTGAAGATGTTCAAGCTCATGTTGCACCAACTGATGTGGACCCTGGTGCTGGCCTGCAGTGGCTTCCTCGGATTCTAGGTAGCTCTGAGAAACTGAAGCGCACTGGTCCCCTGTTGGAGAGAGTATTTATGCCTTGCCAAATGTACTTCCGGTACACTAGACACAAAGGCGGAACTGCAGACTTGAAGGTAAAAGCTCTGTATATAAGAGTTTGTACTGAGTGCACTTTAAAACTAATACATGAAGTGATTTTCTTGTGATGGTTAATTAATTTCATATCCTATGATCAGGTGAAGCCACTAAAGGAGTTACGCTTTAATTCTCCAAACATCACGGCAACAATGACTTCACGCCAATTTCAAGTTATGTGGGATGTGCTTAGCAATCTTCTATTTGCAAGACTTCCGAAGTGTGTGAGACTTCTTAAGTCCATGAATTCTCTTCTATTTCTCATGTTTGCTACTCCAGTTTGGTCTTGCATTCGGACCAATAATTTGTGTTCTTTTCCAGCCTAATAATTATTTTTACCAGATGAGGGATATTAACTAACATGTCAGTATAAAAGTACGGCTTTGTAATGAACATGTTTCTGGCAGGCATTTGAAATCTTGTCTTTAGCATGCAGGAGTGGTAGCAACAAAGTAGAAAAGTTTGGATCATATTGAGCATGTAACTGCTCATGTAGACCAGTATTTATAAACAGTTCACTGGATCAGAACTAGCATTTTTTATTCTCATGTTCTTATCCTCTAGTTTGGTCATTCATTTAGTCCAATTATTGATGATCTTTTTCAGCCATCACTAGTGTCTGCCAGAGCCAGGACCAGGACAGTGATATTAGTTAATATCAGTACAATTGTGGGGAGGAGTGGGTAATTTGAGGGGAGTGGTAGGTTTGCTGTGTGCAAACGGTCTGGGGGTGGGAAACTAACAATTTAGCCCAAAATTCTGGTACCTAGAGAAGGATGGACTGCATGGGACCAGCACACATAAATTGGATCTTTGTAGTTGTAATGTAATTAGTGAAAGTATCAGTATATGCTTTTACAGTTACATGAGGTTTGCTCACGTTGGGAAGGTAGAGGAGTGGGTGATCAAGGGGAGTGGTTGGGGTGTTCAGTGTGCAAGTGGTTCATGGTATGAGACTATGTGGCGTGCGGCCCCACATCTGCGTATGTGGGTTAGGAAATAATGGGCCACATGGTGACGATCACTATGCTGTTTATCTTAAATGGGATTCTTATGATTGTGATTAATGAAGATATCTGTGTCTCTGTTCTACATGATGGTCATTGAAGTAGTCTTGTCTCTCCTGGATTGAAGAACGAAAATTTATGTATACTTAAATCAAGATCTGTTCTGCCACATGGATCTATTCACTGAAACATGTGTCTTACCAAAAGTGAATCTCAATTCCACTTTGACGACCTCCTCTCTGGTCTTGAGCGGGTCAATAGAAAATAAAGAAATATTATTCAATCCAAAGATCCAACTGATCCAGCCTCTCCGCAAAAGCAGGGGTAAGGCTGCATAGAAATAACCCTTTTCCAGACCCCATAATGTTGCACTGGGGTATGCACACCCAAAGATCAAACTGATCCTCATGCCTGTATTGCAAAAGCAGAGTCATAAGTAGTAATTGTAAAGCAATAGGAATTTGGCATGAGATGATACCAAAAGCTTCAATCACTTTGATTTATTTGAGGGAATATAAACAAAAGTGTTGTCAGCACATGTGCATGTTTGTAGATTTCTCAACTAAGGTTTCTCTTACCCTTGAATTTAATGACGTATAACCTTTACATTGCCCTTTATTTGAAGTTCTAACACATTATGTTATCAATCGTATTAAATTGAATTCACCTTGATTAAATTTTCTGGAACAGGCCTAGGAAAAACAGTCTTCAGTATCCATCAGATGACGAAGATGTTGAAGAAGAGGCTGATGAAGTTGTCCCTGATGGAGTAGAAGAAGTTGAGCTTGCAAAAATTAATCTCGAAAAGAGGGAAAGGGAAAGGAAGTTACTGCTTGATGATATAAGGTACCTCACTGGAAATGGCGATATTCGGAGTGAGCAATGTCATTTGTCAGAAAAGGGTGATTGCTTATGGATGATCAACAGCGGGAAAACTTTACTGGTAAAATTTTGGACTTGTTCGGCATATATCAAAATAAATAGTTTTCATTGCTGTTTTTTTACAGTGATCAATAAATGGTTTTATTATTATTACTGGTAAAATTTTATTATTATTTTCAACTACATTATTTTCACAGCAATGAGATTTTGCTTATCTGATTGTAGAATAATTCATGCACAATATGTTTGACCAAGTTTGTACTGTCAGGTGGAAGGACTGAAGAGAGATCTTATAAACCTACAGAAGTCTCGAAGATCTGCATCTTCAGCATTAAGGAAAGCACTTCAAAAAGCTGCGCAGTTACGCTTGATGGAGAAAGAAAAGAACAAAACACCTTCTTGTGCCATGCGGATATCTATGAAAATTAGCAAGGTTTTATGGAGCATGCTCGCAGATGGAAACACTTTTGCAGAAGCTGAGATCAATGATATGGTGCGTTTAAACTTTGATGTAGTAACTTTTCTCATTTTTTCTGATGTCTTTTGTGCTCGCTTTTGTTGTGCTATTTGGTCGTGGCTTTGCTATTTCTTTTGGCTGTCATCATGGTTATTGAAGGCCTGGCCTAGCGCAATGGTAGTCTCTCCACTTGTGTTCTGAAGGTCTTGGGTTCAGTTCAGCCTCCTTGCAAAATAAGGGGAAGACTGCCTAGAAATTCCCTTCCCCCAGACCCCATAATGTGTGGGAGCTTTTCGCGCTGGATACACCCTTGTTATCATGGTTATTCTTTGGGGTTGAACATTCACTTGGGGATTTTTTTTTGGCTGAGTAGCCATTTTTTGTGGTTGAATCATAATACTTGAAATATGTTGCAGGTATGCGATGTTGATCGGGATTACAAAGACATAGGTGTTGCCCGCTTTACAACTAAATACTTTGTTGTGAGGAATTGCATGCCCAATGCCAAATGTGACACATTGTTGTCTGCCTGGAATACACCTCCGGAAAAGTAAGAAAAAATTTCACTTTATCTGCATGGTTGATTGATTTTATACTGTTATATTTTTCGAAGAAAATTCAGTAGCAGCGTTTTTGAGGCGGGCGTCCAGTCGGTGGCGTGCGGACGCCAGGGCGGCTCGCCTCGCCTGGTCGGGCGGCGCCGCCGTCTCCACCCGCCGCCGGCGACCCCTCCGCCCGCAGCCACCTCGCCTGCGCCCCCTTCGCCCGCCGCCACCTCGCCTGGCGCCCCCTCCGCCTGCTGCCACCTCGCCTGGCGCCGCCGCTGTCCACCCCGCCGCCTCACAGTCACAGTGCCGCCGCCGGGAGTGGAGAAAAGAGGGAGAGAGGGTGAGGAGAAAACTAGGGTAGGGTTTATTTATATACCCCAGTGAAAATGAGGACCGTCGGATCTCATCCGACGGTCCACAATAGTTGGGCCGTGAGGCCCACCCGCCCGCCCTGCCTCCTCCGCCCGCCGTGCCTCCTCCGCCTCCTAGCCGGCCTCCCACCTCCTCCGCCGCCTAGCTGGCTGCACGCCTCCTCTGCTGCCGCCGCCGCCGCCACACCCGCCTCCCCTCCTCGCCTGGCGCTCGCCTAGGCGTCCCGGCGGCCGGCGGGCACCTAGGCGTCCAGACGTGGATTCACAACCCTGTTCAGTAGGGGAAACCCCTACCATGGCACCGTGGTAGTAGTTAATATAGATTAATATGGCCGAGGTAGCTAGATATAACGACCAACGCGACCTTACACAACCACATGAAAACAGCGACCGACCAGCGACCTACACCACCTAACAGGACTACAACTAAACAACGACCACACAATGACCCTAAGGAGGAACAACCCAACTTGCGCAACCACCAAACAAATAGTCCTCAGAGACCAAGACTCTTAGCAGTAGACACAGTCGGAGGTGGCACAAGTGACATAGTGGCTTCAAGGATCATCGGATCACAACCATCTGTCAAGCGCTCAACGACCACTAGATATACCATCTGAGCATCGAGGACATCAAGGTGAGACTGCAGATCCTTCCTTTTCCTGCCTAAAGACCTCGATGAGGGCTTGAAACTTGGGTCCTTGTCTAAGTGGATGACAAATCGACGCACTTGGACTGGCGACAGCGAAGTAGCAACAAAGGTAGCCACAACCAGGGAGAGCAGGCAATCAGGGTTATCACACTCCAGATTCTCAGAGGTAGGGGTGACACAAACTTCCTCTTGAATCCTTGAAGGAGCTCCATATGTGGGCGGAGGCGCTGGTCTTGGATTCCAAGAGATTGGAGTTGAATGTCACGGGTGAGCGTGCAGAGGCATGCTTTGTGGCCTTCACTCTTGCATCGAAAGCACCGAGAGACATTCTTACAATTTGCAACGATGTGTCTGAATGAGAAGCAGTTGAAACATCAGCCGATCAGATCTGCCTGCACCGGTCGAGCGTCCTGACACCGAAAATGACGTTTGGCTCTTGAATCCAACTTCGTGTTGCAATTAACTCCAGCCAATGACCCACCTGCTGCGACCTCAGCATAAGAGGGAGAGAGAGTAAGCAGGCGTGGGGAAGATGGCGACCAGGATGTCGCCGACGTACCGCGCGAAGACCAAGGCAACCAAGGGGGAGGGGGGGACCGGGCACTGTGATCCAACAGGGGAGGGAAAGGCAACACGGGAGGGGAGGACTACTGGAGGGGCGACGACCTGGATCTAGGAGGTGAACAAGAGGGGGCGATGTCCGGATCTTTGAGCCCGAGAAATTTGAGGGGGATAATGGTGAAGATCGAGGTTGAGGACGAGGAGGGAAAGGGGACAGCGACCCTTAGCAGGGACGACGGGGCAAGGGGAATGGCGAGGAAGAGAGGCTCCGAAGGAGGGCCGACCGCTGGGAAGAAGGCGGGAACTGAACCGGCGACGAGGCAGGAGGGACTGGGGGTGGTGGCGTGGTCGCCTTCCTGGGTCGCGCGTCTAGCCATCCCTGCCTCATCCATCAGCTGATGAACCGGCGACGAGGCAGGAGGGACTGGGGTTAGTGGCGCGGTCGCCTTCCTGGGTCGTGCGTCTAGCCATCCCCGCCTCATCCATCAGCTGATGGGGATTCACATCATTTCATACTGTTATGTTGGTACGTGTGTGTATTGTCAAAACTTCTAGCAATTTTTTATTGCATCCCTAGGCGACACCATAATTTCAGTCCATTTTTTCATCTTACATTACATTTGTCAGCAGTTTTGTTCTTTTTCTTCATGGAATTTTAGGTTCTCAATCCTCTAAAAAGGGAATTCATGTGAGTGACTACTGACTGCTTTTTTTCTTTTCTCTTTTTTACAGAGGTGTCATGCTCCGTGTGGATGGCAAGCAAGGTGCTCCTAAGGATGGAAATTCTCCGCTTGAGCTCTTTCAGGTCCGTTTAGCTCAGGGAAAGGTCAATTTATCATTTGATGCATGTCATTCAATTGCTTCATTTTGGCTTTCGTAAATGTCCAGTGAAGTTTGTTAGATGCTGGAAAATATGTGGGTTCATTGGTAGATACTGAAAAATGTGTGGGGGGGCCTATATGTAGGTCACGATAGCCCTGTCTTCCATCACATGGATTGTATCACAAGAAAAGGTAAACATAGAGCAGATTTGTATGGATGTATTTGATTAGTTTGTTGATAGTGAGGAGGGTATGGAAGAGAAAAATGTTGATGACAAAAGTTAAATACCTTAGCAGCGTGTCCAAATTCATATGCCAGTGAAAAATCATGTAAAATTGTTTTTTTGACAAGTTTGTTAAGGAAGTCTACATATAAATCTACTAATTGTTTTCTTAGGCCAGTTTAAGGAGTCGCGTAGATGTTTGGGACAAAAACTAAGATGTTTTTCCTTCTTGATTATACATGCATGCTCCCCTTGGTGGTACAAATTGAGCATTCAGTAACAGAAGCTGATACTTTTGTTTAACTACTGCCACTAGATAATTCTGTGCTTTAAATTTGTCATGATATTGCTGATAAAAGGGTGTACCCAGTGCCGAAGGCTCCACACATTGCCATGATATTGCTGATAACTTACTATATATTTCTTGACAATACTGCTTCTTTACAAGCTCCGTGCTTTTATTAACTATATTTTTTTTCAGGTGGAGATCTACCCTTTGAAAATTTATTTGTCTGAAGCAATGTATAGAATGATGTGGGACTATTTCTTTCCTGAAGAAGACGATTCACAACGACGACAGGTAATCTGTAAATGCTGTTCTATTTTCATCATTACTTTGGTCTTGGGAGTCCTTATTTCTTGATATATATTTCCTTTCTGTTGGGACAAAAGGAAGTTTGGAGAGTTTCAACATCTACTGGACCTAGAAGAACAAGAAGACACTCTTCTGGTGTCGATGTTATTGCTTCCAGCAGCTATTCTGTCAGAGAACAGGACATACCTGGTAAATCAGGAACAACTGTACAAGCATCAACAAATTTCTCAAGCTGGCAGGGTTTACATGACGACAACTCACAGGTGAGTCGACTTTAACAATATGAATAGTAAAATGTTGAGTGTATAAACAAACAAAACACAAACAACAATAAAGCCTTTGTCCCAAGCACGTTGGGGTAGGCTAGACATGAAACCCAATAATTTTTTTTTTACAAAATGAAGTAAAATAGAGGAAGAGAGTCTATGTATATGCAATTTTAAAAAAATGATATTGCAGACTTCTTTTGTCAGCTTAATTGCCGTGCAACCCCCTCCCCTAAGGTGTTTGATGGCATCTGAGTTTTTATTACAATTAAGCTAGTTCATGCAGGTATTTTTGGAAGATGGAAATGTCAAACCTTGTTTGGAATATTCTGGGCTCATGCAGAAACTAAACCAAATATTCTAGGCACAACATGTAGTTCCATTAAACATTCTTGAAGAGAAAAGGGGAATAGTTGCTTCTTAATAATCAAGGTTTTGCAATTTCTAAGAAACTGGGGCTGTGTGCCTATGGTCTGACACTAGCTGTTTTCTAATATCCATTACCATGCTGGGTAAGAACTGACTTTGTGCGTCAGCCTCTAAATCATAGTATCACACTGATCGTTGTCACACTTGTACAGTATGTTGCCTCAGCCTAGAAAGTGCTGTGACTGAGGCACACTTTAATATATAGCATGTCAGGCCCTTTCCTTTCCGCTTGGCTGATAGAACAATGTTTACTTGCCTTTCAATACTGTATTATCTAGTTTTAAAAGGGTGCCATTAAAACATGTCTTTCAGTGAAAGGATATCCTTCTTAAAAATACACGTACAATGCTCTGTTGAGTTCTGTGGAAAGCTGTCTTGTAAACGAAGGGATGTTCTTTAATGGAAATATGTGCACCATCTCTCAATCCTCCACCATTTCCTCTTAAAGTTAAAAGCTTCTTTTAGGTATTTAAGATTTAATGGTGTTCTGACTGAGCTCTATCTGATGGCTGTAGTTTTAGATGTGACACTGTGAATCACAATTCAAATATAGAGTAAAGAAGCTTTACAATGTCACCTTTTAATTTTACTCTTGGTTTAGTCCCAGTTGGATGGTTTAACAGTGGTGAGCATATATTTATACACCAATTGTCTAAATCTATATGCAGGTCTCCAAATTGCAGAGTCTAAAGGCCAATATGGTATGTGGTTCACATCAAGAGTTGCGGCGGACATCTTCATTTGAAAGGACTCGGGAGGAAGGTGCAGGAGAAAGTGTCACAAATAATGACGTGGTTTCACTAGTGAATTCTGCGATTGTTTCTTCGAAAGGAGATGGGAACAATTCTACGGCAGAGAACACTGTTGCAGGAACTGAGATGTGGAAGAGTAAAATGAAAGATTCGAAGCCTGCGAAGTCTGGCCGTCTATCTCAAGAAGAAAAGAAAGTTGGGAAATTGAATGATGAGAAAAAAACAAGAGCTAGAAAATTGATGGAGTTTCATAACATCAAGATTAGCCAGGTTAGTACACATCTGTTTGGTAGCATCAGGAGGTGCTGTAACAATTACTGCAGTTTATTTACTTCAACTGTTGCTGGTGTTATAGGTTGAACTTCTTGTTACATATGAGGGATCAAGGCTGGCTATTAATGACCTAAGGCTGCTTATGGATACTTTCCACCGTGTCGAGTTTACCGGTACATGGAGGCGACTGTTCTCAAGAGTCAAGAAACATATCATCTGGGGAGTTTTGAAGTCTGTGACTGGAATGCAGGCAAGTGTTCTTGGTGTGCATTACTTAATACAAAAACTGTGCTTAACTGATTAGCTTTTTCTTATCTTCATATTAACCACTTATTTGTCAAAAGCAAGCTTAACTCATCTAGTCATCTGACATGTTACACTTTCTGTTAGGTTTTCATTGTATCTATTACAGTAACAAATGACCCCTTTTTTCTTATTGAGCAGGGCAAGAAGTTTAGCAACCAGAAGGAAGATGGTGCTGTTCCTGAAAATGATCTTAACTTGAGTGACAGTGATGTTGGTCATCATGGAAGACCTGATCAATTTACCGCTTCATGGTTGAAAAGGCCAGGCGATAGCGCAGGAGATGGATTTGTCACCTCAATTAGAGGGCTTTTCAACTCGCAGCGTCGTAAAGCAAAGGCCTTTGTTATGCGGACAATGCGAGTTGATGGAAATAATAATGAGTACCAAGATGAATGGAGTGAAAGTGATGGTGATTACCCTTTTGCTAGACAGCTTACAATTACAAAAGCAAAGAAACTACTGCGAAGACATACCAAGAAATTCCGCCCCAGGGGGCAAAAGAACCCAGGTATTCTTGATATCTTGGTACTTTGGTTCAGTACTTAGGCACAGGTACACTTCCTCTCTTCATAGAACTGACGATTTCTTTTCTATTACCCTTAGGTTTGGCATTGCAAGATTCTCTCCCATCTAGCCCCCGAGAGACAACACCATATCAAAGTGATTCCTCTAGGTCATCTTACGAGGACTTCCATGATTAGTAAAGCAGTCAGGTAGATTGTGCTTCTAGGACACTTAATAGTTGATACATGCAGATGCTGTTGTCAGCTTGTACAATTGTTGTATAAGTTGCAATCATTTTAGATGGAATATTTGGATAGGGGCAATGCTAATGGATCATCATTGCTCAGTGATTCTAACTGTGATGCAGCCCGGGCTGTATAGCATTAGAACAGTCACGTGGGGAGCTTCCTCTTCTATATACTAGGACGCAGTGTTTGTAGGTAGCAGTCAGGTGCAGCCCTCAATATAAATGTATAGTGATTAGACATTATATCCGTACTATATGACCTAGAGCCCTATACGTCATATCTGTAATTATGTGGCCTTAAGCTGAAAAGGCCTATTACTCGTTTTCTGACAAATAAATCTTTGACGATGAGTTCTCCTTTGTGCGTCAGAATTTCTGTGATTATTGATGAACGTGTCTTGTGAAGCTGTTGCCATGTGACCATGAGGTCACGGGTCAGAGTCTTAAAAACAGTCTCTTGCAGAAATGCAGGGAAAGACTGCGTACAAAAGACCCAAATGAGTCGGATCCTTCCCCGGACCCTGCGGGAGCTACACACACCGGGCTGTCTTTTTTTATTGATGAACGTCTAGTGTATTTACATTCAAAGAATCCAATAAAGTTTCCTTGTGAATGGTTTATGAAAGGTACCACTAAAGAGAGGAGCAGCAGTAAAGGTAATTTCGTGATCAATGAAAACATTGCAAGTTCGTCTACTAGAACTAGTAGACAACTTGGACGGCTCTGGGTTCCTGTTAGTAGATTATATCTGCTTAATGAGAAAGAAACGAACACTTGGGCCCCTATGGATTGTGATACTTTTTTCTTCTAAATCCTGCATTTTTGCTATGAAATTGAATTACTACAAAGTTCTTGACATTCCTGCGTTCCAAAGAGATCCTCTGTTATTTTCCTGATACCAGTGTTAATCACAAACCCTTTAGCCTCGTATCATATACTATATGCAGAATGAAATATAAAAAGCAAAGTTAAATCTGCATTTCTTGTCACTTCAGTAAATCAACGGATATAACATTATCCTATATATTATGGAAGGTTCATTTACAAGTCACATTGGCATGTTAATTTCCGATCAATGGGTCCCTTGACTACCTCCTCGCGTGCACCTGGTTCCCCACCTGCCTCACCCCGCCCTCCCACCACTCCTGGAGCCCCTGCCAGCTCTAGTGGCGGCAACCGTCGCCACCGTCAATGTGGTGGCGGTGGTGGTGGGGGTTAGTGCTCACTTGTCGTCTCTCTACAACCTGTGGACCAGTCGAATCACTATGAGCATATTTAAAATATTGATAAAAAAATTTTGAATTCAAAAAAGATATTTATATCGTATATTATATTGAGGTATTAAATCTAAACAACATGATTTTCAAGGGGATTTAAAAATGGAATTACAATTTGAAACAAAATGCATTTGAAATTCTAAAACTGGTTCTTTTTCTCCTGCCTCTCACCCGCGTCAATGACATTGTAGCATGTGATAGCACCTTCTCCCTCCATTTCTCACCTACAACAGTCTCAGTCATCTATATCTATCTAAATTTGAAGTACCCTACATATAGGAATTGCTTTGACTCCAACTCTCCCAGTGAACAGCTACATTGTCGTATTGGCACATTCATAATTCTCCAGCCCTCAACCCGTGCGGCACCGGCCGGCCTCCAGCGCTAGGCCCACCTGAATACAAGGTTGTGGTTCTTGCCTAGTTGCCTTCTTGGAAGGCGAGCGGCCAAGCGCTGGTTTACATGCACTCATGTTGAAAGCAACTGTGTAGCGGTGAGCTTTCAGTTAATACAGTTATTGAGTTCGGTTAATACACGTTAAGATAAAACTCGATTATTAAAAATGATAACTGAATATACAATAAAAGAAATCATAAACATATTATTTAGTTATCGGTTAATTCAGTTTGGTTATATATTTAATCATATATTAGCGTATAATATAATCTATCATATAAAGAATAACAATAAACATATAAAATAACATGTATGGACCGCTGGTATGAGTGGGGATTATCAAAATTGGGCCGGGCCACGAGAAAATTTTAATGAGGTGAAGTTCAATACCATTGAGTTTTTTTATGCGTTGTGGGGTAGTTTGAGCTGACATTTCGGTTAAATCAGTAATTCAGTTAATACAACATGAAGACCTAATAGGCTTCAGTTAACCATAATAAACAAAACTACAAACCAAAGTTAACCGTAAATTCCAGTTAACCACACGTTTTCATTCGGTTTAGTTCAGTTCGATTTTGACTTTACCGCTAACCGTGCCCATCCTGACTACGTGAAAGGGAATTAGCCTTGTATGACACACTCGCACAAACTGCAGAGATAGCTTGCCCTCTATTTTCTTTTTTTTTCGTTCAAGCATCAAGATTAATAGGGATTTGAATTAATAATTTTGTATGAACGACAATAAAAACAAAATGGAGGGAGTACGTGTTCACTTTCAAATTTTTCTCATTGATTGGATCACGCAGGTTAACGCTTAACACTAGAAGCTCACATGGAGTGCTGCTGGCATCGAATGGATTCTTTTAGGACTTGAGCCATAGTATTGTACCATGGAATCAAGGTAGGGACATGAGTTTTGTTCTTAATATAAGACAAAGGGTACGCTTCCTACTATAATCAATCGCCTGGCCAAGCAGAAAAAGATTTTGTATATCTAATATTGACTGCATAGCTAATTTTTTGGTCAAAGATGGACATGTGAGTATGTGAAGTAATTTGTTCGAGTGATTCAGGATAAGAAGTATACAAGCTCAGGCTTGTGGTATGCCAGGACAAAGCTTTTCGAATATTTGATACTGTTCCTCAAATATTTTGAAACGGAAGGAGTAGAAGTAACTGTCAAGGCCCTATATACTGTTGGCTATGGTTCGGTAGTTCTCCTGGCATCATCCGGAGTTCATTTCATGAAGACATGGCGTCCATACATTCAATGGTCAAAACTGGGTCGTTTCAGAAAGTCAGACATTATTTTTAGCAGCCCGCATAATCTCTCAATCCTAAAATTGGTGCCGTAAGAAAACAAATATAATTTAAAATTAAACTATAATTATTGTCCTAATGGTAACAAATTTAGAACAGAGCAAGTATATGTTAAGTGGGTCATTTTTGGTTTCACATGATGCAGATGGCAGCTCGTGATATCACACACGCAACAGAAAATATATTATGTAATGCGTGGAGTATATGCATTGCAAACACGCATATGGCAAAGTTGCCGGTTATTTCACGGGGAAAAGAAAAAAACAATAAAATCATGAGCTTGCCTCCCTACTCACGTGATCATTAGTATTCTGATGCTTCCCTGCCACCAATTTTTCGACTTTTCACGTGGGTAACAAATCATTATGCTCGTGAGGTTACTAGTTGCTATACCGGTTTGGCTGACGTACAGCAGGTTGAAAGTTGCAAATCGCAACCATTTGGTAATACGAAGCCGCCGACTTGGGATTGCTGCTATTTTTTTTCGTACAACATAAACGAAACAGCCAAGATGATGCATCCAAAAAAAGAGTAAATTTTATAAAACCTACAGGCCCCATGCCAGAGGTTCTTGCCACAAAGTATTTTGTGAAATAATATCATAAAATACAGGTTGTGTGATACAAGCAACAAAACCTGGAATTTTATGGCATTAGAACCATAAAACGGAAGTTCTACGATATTTACTCTGTAAAAATGCTTGTACGTGTAAGAGCGATAGCGGGTAAGGAAGAAAATGACTCTACAGAAATGTGGACTCCACGTGCAAGCAGTACGGAGCAATGACTTGAACAGACATACTAACGTAGAAACTGACATAAAGGGCACAGTGAAAAACATGACACGAGGACTAATCATAGAAATGAAATGCAAAGGGCACAAAAACGAAATCTTCGATACCCCGGAGGTTAATAACCAGAAGGTTATCCAGCACTCGCATGTAGCTAGCAACCAAAACCAAGAACATCTACAGCAGCACAATACAGCAGTTCCTACACATGAGTCATGAGCCATTTTATTGCTATCATACACACTAAATTAAAAGAGCTTTCTCCCCTCCTGCTGTTACTTTCATACCACATGATGAACTGAACAAAATCAAAGGAGGGAAGTGGGTACAAAAAACTTACATCTAGCTCAGTATTTTCTACTTGAAATTTCCCAATTGCAGGCAGAGGACACGAGCAAGCAATGAAAGACTAATACAAGAGTCTGATTATTCATAAGTTAACACAACAGAAAGGGAGGGGCTGAACAATGGAAGGACTCGCTACCATAGCAGGGCCACACTAGGCATAGCAACTCTAGAAGAATTAGCCCTTGCTACCATCATTGTGTTTGGACCCAGTCGGCACTGTTCTCCAATCCAAGAAACACTGAACTGACCTTGTAGTCCAAAGTCATTGTGCTTATATGATATGAGCGCACTGCAACTGGCATTCTAGCATCAACACCATTGTCAATCGGTGTGCATGAATGCTCGTGGGACAGTAAACACAGTCATCTGAGCAAGCATAACACCATTTCAAACGATGTTTTGCATTTATTTGTTCTGACGTGAAGAGATTTGCTTGAATTTACTAAAAACAAATGTCCAGAATCAATTGAATATTCGTACAAATATATTCCATCTTTTTAAGAACTGCCATGACTGAGTCAAAACAATAAGTCAGCAGTACAAAAAGTGGCAATTTGTCCCATAGAAATACTAAAACGAAGGGAAAACATCAAAAGAGAGCATAACCGAGTAATACAGTTTAACTTAAAAGAAGAAAAACAACTTACGAACACAGGCACTATCAATTAAATAAAGTGAGAAAATTATAATACCTAGTTGACCAAAACCATGTCATCCCCAGCAGCCTTGGCAGCAACCACAGCTTCCAATTGTCTCCACGCAGATTCTCGTTGCTCCTGCATCTCTTTGGCTTTTGCTTGTTTCTCCATGTACTGCTGCTGGCACTCTTCAAATAACTCGCTGTCCATGTCCAGAAACATCTTGCGTACATTTGTCGTGAGACCATGAACGGCTTGATTCCAGTGGCTCTGTATATTCCTTTCAAGAGCTTCAAATATAATTGGGAATATAACACCACGATTCTGGGCTATCAAGCTTACAATGTGATCATTGTTCCACAAGAACAAAGCCCGCTCAGCAACCTGACATGGAAAATCAATAATAAAGCAAAGGTATCAGGGAGATGAAGTGGTCCTGTATCACAAGGAGTCAAGGAGCAGGAACTAGTAGTTTAAAATAGTGAAGTACTTATCAGAACAAGAGATAGAGAGGGGATTTTTAAGCAAGGGAGCTTAAATAAATGATGACTGGGAAGTAAGTTATGTAGGAGCACAAGAGCAGCCACGTAACAAGTCTTAGTCCAATAACCAGGGACAAAGTGCTACTGAAAGAAGTTTATTTGATCTATTTAATATCAAAAATTTTGCAAAATGCGCAGTAAAATTTCTGTTGGTAAAAACATCATAAAATGCATAAGCATAATCATGAAAATTTGCATCACTATCTGTGCATATAAATGTTCCAAATATACGCTAAAGTTAATCTGAAAGTGAGTTATAGATAAATGCAGCACTAGCACATAATATTATAACAAGAAAAGGCATAGTAGTCCACTCGTCAATAAATGCTCGGGTGGTTGTCCACGTCATTTTTAACAAGACATGGATTCAATCGAAAGACAAAGAAGAAGATTATATAATGCAATTAGGAAGGGAACAGCTTATAATTGAACATGATTGACGCCAAGATTATTTAACCAACATGGACCAAAATATCTTATTTAATGCAAAGTAAACAACCACAGTTGCACTACTATTTCATCAGTTACACTACTCCTAGTATCAATTGCTTGATGGTAGAGCCACTTCATTGGCTACATGAATCTTCTTCAACTAAAGCGAGTCCAACATGGGGCCCAGCCATGGCGCCTAGCAGCTCAGCGGCGGCGGCCAGACACCAGCCAGGCGAGTTGACTAGAGTGCCTGGATGCCTAGGTGGCACCTTTTAAACACTGGTCATATCACAAAAAGTAAGGCAAAACTACTCAGCGGTGGCACAATCTCTGACTAAAAACTATTTGTGAACACGCAACGAAGTGTTAATGCTAGGTTGCAAGCAAATAGCAAGAGAGTACTTTCATTCTTATCAATTAACTGTGTGCCTTTTATAAGAAATTGGTTTACTCAGCTCAGAAAGAGATCTGGCACACTTTGAACAAATGGGAGCTTTAACTCAGAAAGGCATATTTCCAAATGTATGGGAAATTTAACTCTAACAACCACGTTGTTAAATTTATGATAGTAAGGTGACGAAATGTATGACAGAAAAAAAAAAGAACTCAGTACCTGGAAATGAGAACTGTTAAGGCAGCGACCAATCTGCTTAAACAGTGGCACCATGCACCGCTGGAACTCAGCAGGCTGAGTCGCCTCAAGCACTTCTTCCAGCTCTCCTAGAAACAGCACCTCCTTATGGCAATTTGTGACTGGCCAGTATTTGAGTAGCCCTCTGATCACTGTGTCTGCCAGTTTGTAGTCCTTCTCAACGAACTGGACAATACAATATGACAGTTGCTGGTGGTAGATCGCAACAGACTTGGGCTTGTGCAGCGGGATGAGTGCTCGGGAAAGGAACAGCTTGTGCTCCTCCTTCATTGGCAAGGCGAAGCCGTTAATGATGCTTCCAAGGATCTCAAGGAGCTCCCCTATGCCATTGTGTCGCTGTGTCTCCAATATGAACCGATAGAACACATTATTGATGGCCTTGCGGATGAAAGGGCGGTGTACCATGAACTTGCCATAGATGCGGTGGAGCACGGTCTTGAGGTACTCGCGTTCGCGGGGATCCTCTGAGTCGAATTGGTCAAGCAGGCGGAGCACGAAGGCATGATCCACGTACCGCTTGGCCACCTTAGTGTCGGTGTCCGGTGACACCACGTACCGAAGCAGGAGCTCATAGACGAGCTGGAGATGCGGCCAAGCGGGGTCGAGGTAGGGCTCCTCCTCCTCGTCGGGGGCCGCGCCAGGGTCAATGGCGGATGCACACTCATGCAGCGCGGGAGGCAGGGGGCGGAAGATGTTAGCCGAGATGGCCGCGACGAGAGCCTCCTGGACGTGGTCGGGGAGGCGCGCCGGCCCGTTGGCGCCCGCGCCCTGCGCGGGGGCCTGCACGTAATCGACGAGCTCGAGGAGTGCCTGGCGCTTGGCCTCCTTCTCCCGCGGGTGCTTAAGCGAGTCGGAGAAGTCGAAGAGCGCGGCGACGAGGCGGAGCTTGCGGAGGAGGAGGCCCGGGCGGTCCGCCGCGGCGACGTCGCGGAGGAGCGGGAGCGGCTCGAGGAGCTGTGCCGAGGACTGGGGTGCCGCCACAGCCGGCTGGTTGGCCGGAAACGCGGCCGGCGCCAGGTGCGGCGAGGTTGGCGAGGAAGGCAACGGCGCGGAGGCCCTGGAGGCGTGGTTGACGGTGACGGGTGCAGCACCGCCCGCGCCTCCTCCACCGCCGCCTCCGGAGGGCGCCGCGGGGCGCGGCGCGGGCTCCGCCCCGTCCCCGCGCGCACCCTTGCGGGCGCCCCGCTTGATGATCTTGTTGAACATGGAGGATTGCGAGGCCGGCGGCGGCGGATCGGCCGATCGATCAGCCAAACAATTCCTTCCTCTTTCCTCGGGGGATTTGGTGGGGAGGGGAAGGTGGTGATGGGGGCCAGGTGAGAGGGAGAGAGAGAATGAGATGGGGTTAGCCGGTCAGGGACGGCGACGACGTGAGGGGTGGAGGTGCCATGGTGAGGCTCGCTGGTGGTATTGGAGACGGAGAGAGAAGGGGATCAATGGGGAAGGAAGGAAGAGGAAGGCTGAGGAGGGGAAATTGGTGAGTCTCCGATTTCTTTTCTTTTTTGTGTTTATTAAGTTTGTATTTATGGGAGGCGTTTATTTGGTATTTGTGAGTTACTATTTCATCTGGTTCTTTTTCCCGTGCCAGCGGCACTTGGTGAAATAAATGGCTGGATTGGCCTTCCTTGCTTGGGAATAAAAAAGCTCAGTAGTTCATTTTCATTTATTCGAGTTATGTTTCATTTTTTCAATAAGTGAGTCTCACTTACCCCCTTTCTTCCCTAATAAGACTTGTTTAGGTACACTAAATATGAGTGGAATGGAGTGGAAAATAAACTATTTTTTTCAATCCTCCTCAATCCACTCCAAATAGAGAGTATTCTGCTCTATCCAAACAAGGCTAAGCATAATGCTTTGTTTGGATAAAGCAGAATACTCTCCATTTGAAGTGGATTAAAGTATATTAAAATAAAAATTAGTTCATTTTTTACTCCATTCCACTCCAATCCACTCCTATTTACTTTATCCAAACAAGCTCTAAGTGGGTCGGGGAAGCAACAAAAGGAGAATCGCATCAGCCAAATCGTGCAACTCTTGACAGGAGTGTTCCCTCCTACCTTATTATTTATTTCTTAAGTAAGAGAAACAGATGAGATTATCCTCTAGCCTAAATAAGTAGATGTTCTCATCGTGCAATATCATTTTTTAGGATCTTGCAATATCAGTTTGGAAGGAAAAACTATCTGTTTAACATGAATTTTCTTCATATCACTAACCAATTTGGTTAGAATAATTTTCACAAGACCACTATCATTTCGACGAGTCACAGAATAAATCTTTAATCATAAACTTGCTATTATTTGGACCAAAATATCAAAGAAATGCAGCTTTTAATGTCTATTTAACAAAGTACAACTACTTGGATCCTTGATAATATTAAACTGTAATATTTTGGCTCATGTATGGTTCTACCGGGAATTGGTCAAAAAGTTTAAATTTGTTTATTACTAAGGGTTAAAATAGTTAATGTTTTATATATTGTCTCCGTTTCGAGTTATCTGACGTTGGATTCAAAACGGAGGGAGTAATAGACTTCAAAAACTGTAGGTGGTATAGATATGATTCCCTTACCGTGATTTTAGAAAGTATTGAAATAAAAGTCAAACGGTGTCGAAGTGTTGCCGTTGACACTTCCCCCGGGCCTGCTTCAGGGGCAGCCCGTGGAGGTTCTTTTTCGGAGGGGCTAGTCCTCTCGAGAGGGTCACGTTGGTGGGAAAGGATTGACACCAATTTTTTTACGTGGTTCGGGCCGCCGGAGCGTAATACCCTGCATCCACGGGAGCTGTGTTGCTTGGGGCCTAGAACCAGGGTTCTAAGCTTGGTGGTGATATGAGTTGGCTAGGTGGCGAACTGCCGAACCCTTTGCAACGTTGTCCACCCGAGTCTTTTATACTCCAAGGCTCGGGCGGCTTACAAGGTGGGTCCCGGGACCCGACAGGTGGCCCTGGGGTGATTTCCTGCCATCTACCATGTCTTGTCGTGAATGCTGGTAGCTGTCTTCTGACGATGGCTCCTTGGTCGTCGTCCTGCCATCCTGCCCATGCCGCAAGCTAGGCGTAGTGGTTGATGATGGCAGGGACGGCAGGGCATGTCTTGTCGCTGTATTTATTGGTCTACAGCTTCTCACATGGTGCGCCTATCTTGACTGTGACTGGTCACAGTGCCTCCTTGTCGAAGTGTGTAGCCGACACTTTCCTAGGACCTGCTCTGGGCAGCCCGCGGAGGTTCTTTTTCGGAGGGGCTAGTCACTCGCGGAGAGCTTCAGCGTTAGGGACGATTGAGGGAGAAGCTTGACACGGGAAGTTTTACGTGGTTCAGGCCGCCGGAGCGTAAAACCCTACGTCCACGGAGAGCGGAGGTGCTTGCTGTATTGCTTGCTGCTCAGAACCGGAGTCCTGAGCTTGAGGGTGCGTAAGAGGCGAGTCAACAAAGTTCAAACCCTTGCTAACGTTGCCTACCCGAGCCTTTTATAGTCCAAGGCTCGAGCGGCTTACAAGGTGGGCCCGGGACCCGACAGGTGGTCCCGGGGAGATTTCCTGCCATCTACTGTATCTGCAGTTATGTCGGTAGTTGTCTCTGGCGAAGGCTTCCGAGTCTTCGTTCTGCCACCCTGCCCATGCCGCAAGCTAGTCGTAGTGGTTGATGATGGCAGGGGCGGCAGGGGATGTCTTGTCGCTGTGTTTATTAGCTGGCAGGCTCTGACACGGCGCGCCAGTCTGCGATGTGACTGGACGCAACGGCACCTGACAGAGGCGTGCTCCGCGTCTCCGCGTCTTGGGAAGGTGCGGGCCTTGAATACCTTGTACGTGCGAGGTATGGCGCGTCTTTACTACTGCTGCCTACCGCTCGGGGGCAAGCAGCGTTGCTCTGCTGGCCACGTGGCTGGCCCGGAGCTCTCCTCTAAGGAGAGGGAGGTCCGGCCCCGCGGGACACGTGGAGCCTTAGGAGCTCTCCCCGCGGAGGGGGGAGGTCCGGCTGCTGCTGGCCACTTGGCGGGCCCGGAGCTCTCCTCTGAGGAGAGGGAGGTCCAGACCCGCAGGACACGTGGAGCCTTCGGAGCTCTCCCCACGGAGGGGGAGGTCCGGCTTAGTTGGCCACGTGGCGGGTCCGGAGCTCTCCTCTGAGGAGAGGGAGGTCCGGGCCCGCTGGACACGTGGCGCCTTCGAAGCTCTCCCTGCGGAGAAGGGTGAGGTCCTTAGGCATTTCCCCCTGTGCGCGGGGGTACTCCGTATCGAGGGTACCGACAGTGGCCCCCGGGCCCATCTCGGGGGAGATAGCGAGCCCGAGGTGGGGCCTCCGTCTCTTCCACTCCGCGCACTTTCTCTAAGTCCCGCATTGACCGTTGTCGGAGCACGAACAGTCGCGGGATCGTTGGAGCGTGTGCCCGCTTGATGGTTGCTTTTACTGCGGCGGTTCCCAAGGCTGACACTTCTGCACGTCACGGCGCTTTTTTCGGGAACCGCCGAAGTGCCTTGCCGGCTCGTCTCCTTGGGAGACTGACTTCTTGGGCCACCGCTTCAGCTGGACGACTTGGGTCCACTTGTCATCGACGCTTGGTCTTGGAGCCGAAGCGGTTGCACAAGCGGCGTATTCGAAGAGTTTCGAATTGCTTTGAATCACGCCTGGGAAGTTTTAAAAGGGGATATTATCCGCATTGTGGCTTCCCTTCACCCTTCCCAGCGCTTGCACCTTCCTTGAGTTCTTGCGCCTTTGTCTTCTGCCATGGCTTCCAACCCGCCTCCGGAGAAGAAGCGCGCTCGATCTCCTCCGGCGGCGGCGTCTGCGCCAAGTCGGGGATCCAGGGCGCCTGCGCGCCCTGCTTCTGGAGATGGTGCCCCGTCCGGTGGCGACCACAAGAAGTCTCGGTCTCCTCATCCCGACGGGACTTCTCTTGAGCGACGACGGGCTGAAAGTTCCCGGGCGTCGCGTCCTTCCTCCTCAGGCGGTGGAGCCTCGAAGGAAACAGTTGACGAGTCGATGCCCAGGGGCAATCCAAGAACTCAGGCGCCCCGGGCTTTAGGAGCCTGGCCGGCGTCGAGGGGGGCTTTAGAAGCATCCCCTGCTCCGTCAGCCCGGGCGACTGCGGGGCAGCCGTCGGTGGCGACGACGGGCTCTAGTGGTCCTACCCCAGCTCGGAAGCCGGGGTTCAGAGCCCGTTGGAGTGCTCGTGTCTCCCGGTAAGCGACGCCTACCGGATTTCTAGAGCCTGTGATGTCTTCATCTTTTCTTAACTTAGGAGTTTCCCATGTTTGCAGGGACTCCCCGAGTGCCGGTAACGCTCTCGTTTCCCGGCCATCCCCTGCTGACGGGGGGTCTACGCCGCAGCGCTCAGAAGCCGAGACGGTTGCCGCGGCCCCCAAGCCGGCGCAAGTTCCTCCTGTACCGGTGAGCCCGGATTCTATGGCAGCGTCAACTCCTCTTGCTGAGACGGTTGCCGCGGCCCTCAAGCCAGTGCAAGTTCCTCCTGTACAAGTCGGCTCGGCTTCTATGGCAGCGTCAACTCCCTCCACTCGTCCTTCTTCGCCGGCTCAGGAGCCGGCTGTCGGTGAGGGTTTGGCGGGTCCAGCTGTCGAAGTCCCGCCTCTTGTTGCTGGAGTGGAGGGAACTGCCACTGGCCTTACGGTGGGCATCGAACCAGGGCATGATGGGAGCGAGCCCGCCCCGGCACCGGCTTCTCCTGACCGACGTCTCATCCCGGTTGCCGGTGCGTCGTCTTCTCTTGAAGACGACGTGATGGAGGAGGTCGAGGGCGCTGCTCCAGCCTCTGCTTCCCCACTGCCCCTGGCAGACGCTCTCGTGCTCGCCCAGACGAGCGTCCGACAGATCTTGGCCGCGCTCAGTCGCGAGCGAGAGGAGCACGTTGTTGAGAGGGATCGCCTCTTCACCTAGGGGAACCTTTTGAGGGAGCGGACCGCGAGGGTCAAGGGGGAGCTCGACTCCAGGCGGGAGTCGCTTGATATCATGGAGGCGCTCCTCGACCGACAGAAGCGGGCCGTCGACCGTCTGGACTTCGAGACGCGGCGGCTCCACAAGGAGGCCCTTGAGGCGCATGCTCGGGCCAAGGAGAACTTCTTTGCCCTGGAGGAGGTGCGGCAGAGGTTGGCGCGCCGTGAGCGCGCCGTTGTGGATCAGGAGCGCTCCTTGGCGGCCGAGGCGGAGAGAGTCGTCGCGCGGCTGGCGGCAGGTGAGGGCGACCTGCGAGCCCGGGCTACGGAGCTAGAGGCCCGGAAGGCAGACCTTGCCATGAGGGGGGAGCAGGTCTCTCGGGAGCGCCAGGCGATTCTGGATCGGGAGTTGGATGCCGACTTCTGGACTTCAAAGTTGGAGCGGCTTGCCTAGACTCTCCGCCTTCGGGAAAGCTCCCTGGCGGCCAAGGAGAAGGAATTCTCCGAGGGGAGCCACGACACCTTGTTGGCAGCCCGCCACGAGGTAGAGGAGATCTTGGCCTCGCGGTCTTCCGAGGCCCGTGCGGTCTCGAGCTTCGTCGACCAGGCAGGGTCCGCCCTAGTCCCCCTTGGCTTCAGCCCGGTGAAGACGGTGGCCCCTGCGCTGAAGGTGGGCGAGGTGATCCCCGTGCTCGAGTCAATCGGCGCCAAGCTGAGCAGGCTAGATGCGGTGGTCGTCGGCGAGCTCGAGGCAGAGGGTCGGGGCCTGGCCGTGGAGGTTGCCACGCACGTGTTGGCATGCTTTAGGAGCCGGGACCCTTCCTTCTCACTAGAGCCAGCAAGATAGGGCCCTGCCACGGAGCGGGAGGAAACCACCAGGGCTGAAGTCGGGGACGTGGCCGCCCTTGTAGCCTCTAGGTTCCGGCGCGAGCTAGGGGAACCCTAGGGCTTGTATCTCTTTTTTTATCGAGTCTGTAGTCCAGCTCATGGAGCCTTGAATAAATAGACTCTTGTGACTTTTTGTGTCTGTGGGTTCTTGTCTTCTTCTTGGTTTTGCCTGGCCGAGCCCTCAGCTCCGCAAGGTTCTCAGAGGCCTTCACCAATCTCGGAGCTCTGCACAGTCACCTTCCCCGAGTCCTTATTGTATTAAGGGCCCCGGAGGTCTTCGGAACTCGCCCCATGAGAATGGGGAGGTCCGGATCTGCCGACCACGTGGCGGGCCCGGAGCTCCCCTCTGAGGAGAGGGAGGTCCGGCCCCGTGGGACACGTGGAGCCTTCGGAGCTCTCCCCGCGGAGGGGGAGGTACGACTTCTGCCGGCCACGTGGCGGGCCCGGAGCTCCTCCTGAGGAGAGGGGGGCTCCGGCCCTGCTGGACACGTGGGGCCTTCGGGGCTCGTCCCTGCAGAAAGGGTGAAACCCAGATCCTCCGGTCTTGCGCTGGAGTAGTCGATAGCTCCCTGCTCCCCCCTTCATGTAGTCCCCGTAGCTAGAACCTGGAGGTCCTGCACACATGTAGAGGAAGCGTAATTCTCCTCGGGGGGTTCTCCCCTCCCCGTCTCTTAGTCTTATTCGGCTTGGGCAATTCTGTGCGCGAGGCACCGGGGCTCCGGGTCCCTCCGAGGTCATGGTATGACCGTCCGGCCCATAGTACCGGACCGTACGCCGTGGAAGCAGAGTGCACAGGCTTTGGGTACGGAACCAGGCAAAGCGGCTGTACTCCCCTAGACCTCCGGAGGGCAGGGTGTGCACGCTTTGGGTACAGAGACGGCTAAGTGGGATACGCACCCTGGATCCTCCATGCACGGCTCAGGCCTTTCCTGGAGGTGACCAACTGGCACCGCAACACCTGACTGGGGGAGGCCCGAGAGGCCCCCTAGCCATCGGCAAGTGCCTCAAGCGCACCCGCCTTCGGTAGGATAGCAAATGCAGACTATGGGTGAGAGCGGGAAAGGGGAGATAAATGTACGGTGAGCATACATAGAAAGTGCGGTCATAAAAATTAATGCATAATTTAAATCGGCACATAAGTGAGAGCGAGGTAGAAAAGGTTTTTGTGTAAATGCCCATAGGAGGAAGGCAGGCTGTACATGGAGGCAACGAACCGCCCCATTAAGAAGGGAAGCAAGACTCTACGCACTTGGGGTCGGAACCAGGCCAAGCTGGACGTAATCCTGGACCGTCCCCTGAGGCTTAGCCGCTCCGAGCGTTGTTCCTGGACTCTATCGAATTTATTACAGAAAGGTAAAGGCATGTTCCACTAATGCTCGGGGGGTAGAACTTACTGTGATGTTCCATGATCCAAGGGTTCGGGAGCGAATCCCATCCTTGGTGGAAAGGCGTAAGTACCTGGGACGGCAACTTTCGTGGCTCGGAAGGGACCTTCCCGGCTGGGGGAGAGTTTATAGGTCCTTCGCGGGAAAGTATATGTCGCTGAAAGCATCTAGGCCCCCGTGAGGTATGGTTTCGGTGATTAATGACAACCGTTCGTTATTACTAATGAGTTTGTGGATGCGAGGTTTCACGTATATCACATCAAACGTAAATGAACTATCTATTCACACCATCTACTGCTCATTGGATACAAATGGAGACCCCTCAACGATCTATTCTAAGGGGTTATTCGATACTCATGAAGACTAAATAAAGAACTCATACAACGACTCTATTCTATCAAAATTGGCAACACAAGAAACTTACACTTCATCATAATGTCATTTCAAACAAGTGTCAAAGAGGTCACTCAAGAAGATTCCAAAAGATCAACTCAAAACAACTCGAAGCAAACAAGTTGCACGCACCGGATCATCCGATGTCTTGCAAAATAACTACATCGGTCCAGTTTGAGTTGGTAGAAGAAGAAGACCTCAGAGTCCAGTATACACCGGATCATCCGATGTGAAGGAAGTGGCACATCGGTTGATTTCAACAGAAGGATGATTTCTGAGTTATTCAAAGGAAGTACACACCGGATCATCCGATGATGAAGTAAGTGTACATCGGTCAATTTCAACCGAGACATTATTTTTGAACCAATTCTGAAGATCAACTCACCAGATCATCCGATGATGAATTGAAGTAACATCGGTCGATTAAAAGATCCAACGGTTATATCCAACGGTCACATCTGACACGTGACATCAGCTAATTTGGAATTCGACCGATGCTCATATAAAGGGGTGCATCGGAGGATCCGATGTTCACTGAAAAAGTCTGCCCACTTTTCCAACGGCTATCTCGTGTGGGCTGGCTATAAATACCCCTCCAACCAGCCATTTCGAAAAGTCTTGATCACCAGAGCCTCACTACACATTCTCAAGCATTCAAGACCAAGAGCTACCACTTCCACACTTCAAAACCTCTTGTACTCCAACTATAGGTTATGTCTAGCTAGAGAGAAGCTTGTGTGCGTCCATTCTTGGTGATTGGAATCTCTAGGCTAGTGAGAGAGAGTGTCTTGGTGACTTCTCTCACCTTGTAAACGTTGGAGGAAGAAGAGATCGCTCCGGAGCTTACCAAGGTGTTTGTGGAAGCCCGGAGGATCACCATTGTACAAGGCTTGAGCTCCACCTTGCCGGAGAAGGCGAACGGAGAAAGATAGTGGATTCCCTTGTCTTGGTGACTTGGGAGTGGCTATACCCTTTGGTGGGTGCCACAACGTGGACGTAGGTAGATTTTTGTGATCTTACCGAACCACGGGAAAAATCGCCGTGTCTCCGAGTCTCCGCGGGAGTTTGCATTTCTCTCCTCACCCCCTTACTATTACGCATTTACTATTCCGCACTTAACACTCTTGCTTGCGTAGTTAGTTCGCATAGTGAATTGGGCTTCAACCATTAAGTTTTAAATTGCTCTAAAATTTGAAAAAGCCCAATTCACCCCCCCTCTTGGGCGTTTCGATCCTTACAATTGGTATCAGAGCAAGGTTGCTCATTGGATCATTCTAGCTTCACCGCTAGAGAGCGAAAATGACCAAGAATGGGGGCTCGGTTCCTACCTTCGAGGGCAAAAATTTTGCTTATTGGAAAGCACGCATGCGCGCTTACCTTGAGGCAATTGCTCCCGAAGTGTGGGAAGCGACCCATGCGGGGTTTGGAAATCTTGACTATGTTGGTGACCAACTAAAATGGGATGCTAAGGCTAGAAATGCCATATATGAATGCATTAGTCAAGATGTCTTTGCTAGGATTGCTAGTAAGGAAAAAGCGTGTGAAATTTGGGCATGTCTAATTGAAATACATGAGGGCTCATCTTGTGTTAAAGAACTCAAATATCACATGCTTAAATCAAAATATGATGAATTTAAGATGTTTCCTCATGAGAATGTTAACCAAATGTTTTCTCGTTTAAATGTGCTCATTGAGGAAATTAACGCACTTGACATTGCTTCTCTTGGCAAGGGACTTATCAATCGCAAGATCCTCATGCTTCTACCCAAGCCCAAGTACAACATTATCAATTCAATGCTCCAAAAAGAGTCACTAGACAACATTGAAGTTTCGGAGCTCATTGGAGAAATCCATGCTCATGAGATGAGTGTACTTGGAATGATGGAGGAGTCATCATCAAAAACCATTGCTCTCAAGGCTTCAACCAAAAAGACAACTCCCAAGAAGAAGAAAGTGGTTGAGCCTAGCTCAATTGAAGAAGAGCAAGAAACAAGCGAAGATGATGATAATGAGCTTGCTTTGATGATGAGGAAATTCTCACGCCTCAACTCCAAGATTGCAAAGAAGGGATACTCTTATGATCCCAAGAAGAAAGCCTTCTTGCCAAGAAAGGATGAAAACAAGACGTGCTACAATTGTGGTGACCTAGGCCACATATCATATGATTGTCCAAGACCGGACAAAAGGAAGGATAATGGCAAGCATCATAAGCTAGAAGAAAGTGATGATGAAGAAGAGGTCAAGCCCAAGCGCTCTTTTGGAAAGAAGAAATTTGACAAAGGCAAGAAAACCAAGCTCTTTCCAAAGAAAAGAAGAGGGCCTCAAAAGGTCTTCATGTGTGAAACAAATGAGTGGATCACGGATGAAGAGTCAAGCGACGAAGATAGTGAAGATGAAGAAAACTTGGCGGGCCTCGCCATCGTCAACAAGGATGACTCACCTCTTCGTCCACCTCCTATGTGCCTAATGGCGAAAGGTAACTCAAAGGTATGTGAAGACTCTAGCGATGATGATGATGAGTTTTCACCCGATGAATTAGCATCTATGATTAATGAATATCATGCCATTATAAAAAGGGAAAAGGCTAAGGTTAAGGCTCTTGAGCTAGCTCGTGCTAAGCTTGAAAGTGCTAACCTCGATTTGCATGACAAGTATGTAACCATACTTAAAGAGCATGACACGCTCAAATCAAATGTCAAGCAAATCGAGGAGGAGAATGCTCAAATCAAGCTTAAGTATCATGAGCTTGACTTAGATAACTCAGCACTCGTGGCAAAGCACAATGAGTTGGTTCAAGAACATGAAGTGCTTAACCTTGCTTATGAAGCAATTGAACTTAAATTGAAAAACACAAAGAAAGAAACCCTTGATGGCAAAATATCATCTAATTCACATGCCACTAATATTTTGGATAAGTCTTTGCCTTTGAAAGCGAGCCCTAGGGAGAAGGAGCTAATGGACGAAATTGAAAGTCTTCGCACTAGTGTAGCAAGACTCTCTAAGGGGGAGGACAAGCACAAGGAAATCCTCTACCAACAAGCTAAAAGCTTCAACAAGAAGGGACTTGGATCCTTCCCGGTGCCCAACATAGGAAAGGTGCCCTCACCGGAGCTTAGGACAAGCTTCATCAAGGAAGTTGGTTCCTATTGCCAACATTGTGAGGTCACCGGACATCACACGAGGGAGTGTCCTCTTCCCAACCGTCCTTCTCCCAAACTGCCTTCTAACTACAAATCTACTTTCAATGATTATCACTATCTATTGAGCAAAGTAGGTGGAAAGGTGAAGGCAAGGTTCATCGGCAAAGACATCAAGGGCATGAAGGGGAAGCTCCCCAAGCAACTTTGGGTCCCAAAATCACTTGTATCACACATACAAGGACCTAAGTTGGCTTGGGTTCCTAAACTCAAAAACTAACTTCATGTGTGTAGGTGAACTACAAAGCCGGAGGAAAGCATTGGGTACTCGATAGTGGGTGCACTCAACATATGACCGGCAATGATGGTATGTTCACCTCCATAGAAAACCCCGGCAATCATGAACAAGTCACCTTTGGTGATAACTCAAAGGGGAAGGTAATTGGTTTGGGTAAAATTGCTATTTCTCATGATTTGTCTATCTCTAATGTGCTTTACGTTAAGTCTCTTAGTTTCAATTTACTTTCTATTGCGCAATTATGTGATCTTGGACTAACGTGCACATTTGACAAGAATGGTGTTGTGGTGACGAGTGAATCAAGCAAAGAACTAATATTCAAAGGTTTTCGGCATGGACATCTTTACTTGGTGGACTTCTCCAACAAGGATGCTAGCTTGACCACTTGTCTTTTCACCAAGACAAGTTTGAGATGGCTATGGCATCGGCGCATTGCTCACATTGGGATGAGCAAGCTCAAGAAGTCGTTCAAGCTTTGGATGGTGACCGGCGTGAAGGATGTCACATTTGAGAAGAACAAGCTTTGTAGCGCGTGTCAAGCCGGGAAGCAAGTTGCCTCACACCATCCGATGAAGACAATGGTGTCAACCTCCAAGCCACTTGAACTACTTCACATGGACCTCTTCGGACCATCCACATACCAAAGTCTTGGCGGTAACCTCTATTGTCTTGTTATTGTTGATGACTACTCTCGCTATGCTTGGACATTATTTTTAGGTGACAAGGGTGAAACTCCGGAAATCTTCAAGACCTTCGCTAAACGAGCTCAAAGGGAATTTCAACTTCCCATCATCAAGGTCCGGAGTGACAACGGCACCGAGTTCAAGAACTACAACATTGGGGAGTGGTGTGATCGTGAAGGCGTGAAGCACGAGTTTTCGGCTACATACACCCCTCAACAAAATGGTGTCGTTGAAAGGAAGAACAAGACTCTCATCACCCTTGCAAGAGCAATGCTTGATGACTATGGCACGTCGGAGAAGTTTTGGGCCGAAGCAATCAACACGGCATGCCAGGCAGCAAATAGGGTCTATCTTCATCGACTACTTCAAAAGACCCCATATGAGCTCCTCATTGGGAGAAAGCCCAACATCTCCTACTTCCGAGTCTTCGGGTGCAAGTGCTACATCTACCGCAAGAGAAGGCTCGGTAAGTTTGAAAGAAGGTGTGATGTTGGTATCTTTCTTGGTTATGCGTCAAACTCAAAAGCATATCGAGTATTCAACCAAACCTCCGGGTTAGTTGAAGAAAGTTGTGATGTTGAGTTTGATGAGACTAATGGCTCCCAAGAGGAGAGTTTTGGTCATGATGATATAGATGATGAGCCTCTACGAGAAGCTATGAAGAACATGACCATAGGAGACATCAAGCCCGAAGTTGAGGAGAGCCATGATCAAGGGGGAGCCTCAAGTTCCAACATCAACACCTCCATGGCGCCTCAAATTGATGAAGAAGAAGAGAAAGATGATCCATTGCCAATGCAAGATTCACATGCCACACAACACCAAGAAGAAGAAGAAGTCCAAGGTCAAGTCCAACCACAAGACGAGCAAGATGCCTCACCACCACCAAGTGCCTCACAACCTCTTATGAGGCATGGGCGCATCTCCAAGGCACATCCGATGGATCAAATCATCGGAAGTCCGTCACGGGGAGTAAGTACTCGTTCTCGCCATGTTGCTTCATTTTGTGAGCACTACTCCTTTGTTTCGTGTGTAGAACCCACAAATATTGAGGAAGCACTCCAAGATCCCAATTGGGTGATGGCTATGCAAGAAGAACTCAACAACTTCACCCGCAATGAAGTTTGGGTATTGGAGGAACGACCTAAGAACAAGAACGTCATCGGAACGAAGTGGGTGTACCGCAACAAGCAAGACGAGAATGGCGTGGTGGTCCGCAACAAGGCAAGGCTTGTGGCCAAGGGTTTTTCACAAGTTGAAGGACTAGATTTTGGAGAGACATTTGCCTCGGTCGCACGGTTAGAAGCTATTCGCATACTCCTTGCTTTTGCTTCGCATCACAATATTATGCTTTATCAAATGGATGTTAAAAGTGCCTTCCTCAATGGTTATATTAACGAACTTGTTTTTGTTGAGCAACCTCCCGGGTTTGAAGATCCGAGGAATCCTAACCATGTGTATAGGTTACACAAGGCACTCTACGGGCTCAAGCAAGCACCTAGGGCATTGTATGAACGTCTAAGGGATTTCTTAGTCATGCAAGGATTCAAGATCGGGAGGGTGGATACCACACTTTTCACCAAGGACATCAACGGGGATTTATTTCTTTGTCAAATTTACGTTGATGATATTATTTTTGGCTCAACTAACAAATCTCTTAGCCTTGAGTTTGGCACCATGATGTCTAGGGAATTCGAGATGTCAATGATTGGAGAACTCAATTTCTTCCTAGGATTTCAAATCAAGCAACTTCAAGAGGGGACTTTCATCTACCAAGAGAAGTACACCAAAGACCTCTTGAAGAAGTTTGAAATGGAAGATTGTAGCTCAAGAAGTACTCCAATGGCGACAAATTGTCATCTCGACGCGGACATGGACGGTAAACCTATTGATCAATCTCATTACCGTTCCATGATTGGTTCATTGTTATATCTTACCGCATCTAGGCCCGATATCATGTTTAGTGTGTGCTTGTGTGCTCGCTTTCAAGCGGCACCTAAAGAATCGCATCGTAAGGCGGTCTTTAGGATACTTAGGTATCTCAAGCATACCCCAAGTGTAGGTTTGTGGTACCCCAAGAACGCTAGCTTCCATCTCTTGGGTTACTCGGATTCGGACTTTGCCGGATGCCGTGTGGATCGCAAGAGTACCTCCGGTGGGTGCCACTTACTTGGGCGTTCCCTAGTATCTTGGTCGAGCAAAAAGCAAAACTCCGTGGCTTTGTCCACCGCGGAGGCAGAGTATACAGCGGCCGGTGCATGTTGTGCCCAAATTCTATATATGAAGCAAACCCTTTTGGACTTTGCAATTAAATTTGATTGTGTGCCTCTCCTTTGTGACAATGAAAGTGCGGTTAAAATAGCTAGAAACCCTGTTCAACACTCCCGCACTAAGCACATAGATATTCGCCATCACTTCTTGCGGGACCATGAGGCTAAAGGAGACATCTCTTTGCAAGGTGTTAGGTCTGAAGAACAATTGGCGGATATCTTCACTAAACCACTTGATGAGAAAACTTTTTCTAGACTTAGAAGTGAATTAAATGTGCTAGATGCATCTAACATCATGTAAGTTGCCATGTTCATGTAAGGTTGCATATCAAATAGGTCTTGTCTAACTCCCAAAGGATAGGGGCAAGCTAGAAATAGTTTTCCCTGAGGAAGCCTTTGGAAGGTTTAAACTTGGCAAGATAGATTTACATTATGCCTTGCATGATTCCTGCCATATAGACTTGCACTCATTGAATATCTTGCATTATTTTGATTGACATTGCATACGGTAGACTGTCACAAAGGGGAAACCACATCATGAGAAGGAGACTTGTTCAAAATGCAATATCTCAACTCATATGATGTGGATAGAGCAAAATTCTAAAGGTACATGCTTTAAAGAGATAGAAGTTTTCTATACTCTAGCTCACAAAGCATGGGCCTTACATTTTCGTGGTTTCCCTCCTAACCTTGTGTGTTCTCTTTGCTTAAGGGCTTAGCCAATATGTGGCAATATATTTGAAGCCTTCTATTAGAGGTTAGGAGTTGCCCAAAAAGTCCTAGACCCATCCTTATATTTGTGTGTTTAAGTCCAAGGACACATATGGGCAGTCTTAGGTTTTCTGTAGTAATCGGATTATCCGATGCTAAGGCCAGCAGATCATCGGATCAATTGGTGCTTCAGTTCAGTGCTCAGATCAAGTCAGATGTCACAAATTAACCGATGAGTTCATTTCAGAAGACATCGGAGCATCCGGTGTTCAGTTTTCTAGTGCCCTGCAGCAATCGACCGATGATCGACACCGCAACGTCGGCTCATCCGGTGTTCAAAGAGAGTTTTTGGAACAACTCTCTGTTGAACTCGACCGATGCATCCTCCGATGATCATCGGTCCATCCGGTGTTCTATGCGTGGCTAGGGTTTGCCCGTACGGTTTAAATAGGGGATCGGCCGCCCTTCGTTTTTCTTTCTTTCTTTCCCCGACCTCCGCCGTCGCCCGACGCCCTCGCCACCGTCCTCACGCCCCCCAGCCGCCGCCGCCGCCTCCAGGCGCCGCCGCCGTCTCCAGGCGCCGCCGCCGCCTCCAGGCGCCGCCGTCGCCGCCCCTCAGCCGCCGCCTCTCGAGCGCAGCCGCCGCCGCCTCCCAGACGCCGCCGCCGCCCTTCGGTCGCCGCCTCCCCAGGCGCCGCCGCCACCTCCTCCCAGGGACCGCCGCCGCCACCTTTCGGCCGCCTAGGCGCCGCCCGTGCCCGCGCCTCTCCCACGCGCGCAGCCGTTGTTCCACCGCACCGCCGCGCCTCCCTCGCCGTCTCCCCTCCACCACTCGCCGCTGGCTCGCATCACTCTCTTCGCTAAGTTGGGTCGTGATCGCAAAGGAAAGGGCAAGGCTATTGAGGAGCCCGCCGCGAAGAAGCGCAAGATGTCCAAGGACGCTCGTCGTGCGGAGTTGGCCGCTCGCGCCGCCGAGGAGCGTGAGCGCGGCCATCGCGGTTCCCTACGGATCCGCGAGTCCCGGCAGAGGCAGGAGCAGCCTCCAATCCAGCCGGTGCCTCCCGAGGGCTCCGACGAGGAGGAGACCGAGGTGCCGCCTCTCATCCGCCGGCGCACCCCGAGGACTCGTGGGGGTGGACAGACTCCTACGGCGAGTCGGCGTCCCTCTGCGGCTGACCGCGCCGAGGACAGAGAGGCCGAAAGGGCCATCCACCTGATGGACACAGCAGTCCGAGTTGCCGAAGATGTCAGACTCACTGACTACAGGAAGATGAAGGCAAGGCAACTAAAGAAGCTCAGATGGTCAGCGTTGATTGAGGAGTGGTTCCCGCGGCCTAGGGACGCTCGAGTGGACTCCCGCTTCTGGACCCTGACACAGGCGTCCCTGTACGAGACTTACAGGCGTCGGGGCCACAAGCTCTTCCATCACAACAGTATCGACTGGGATCAGCTTGGAGTGGCAGCAGGACACGGGATCAGGCCACTTTTTGAGAGATACAGAGGACTTGTGGACCTGCTCTCGCACCAGAGGAGTGCGTATGTCGAGGAGTGGGTCAGGGTGTTCTACGCGACACTCTACGTCTCTGAGGGCCATCGCTCGATTCACTTCATGTTCATGGGGCGGATCCACGACGTATCTCGAGACCTGTTGGGCAGACTGCTTGGTGTGGAGCTCTCTACTACGTGCCTGCACCAGATAGTCTACGGAGACGCAGACCCGCCGAGGAGGCCACTGACTGGAGGAGTGGCACCGCCCTTCGAGGAGATCAGAGGTCTGTTCACTCAGCCGTTCACTCCTGATCAGCCGAGGGTGCCAGCGCTTCTCACCCCAGCAGCTCGGACAGTTCACCACGTCCTCAGGCGTACTCTGCTGCCGAGGTCTGGCTACTTGAAGGGGTTCACGAGCCTTCAGCAGACCATCCTGTTCTATGTGATGAACGGGATGGAGTTCGACATCGTGGATATTCTGATCTGCGAGATGGAGGACGTGATCACCGACGGAGTTGGGATGCTGCGACAGTTGGTCTTCGGTCACTGGATCTGTCACCTTCTCCACTAGTTGGTTCCAGAGGACACTCCAGGAGTCTCTCAGCTGACGGAGATGCACGTGACCCGGTTCAGTCACTACCGAGTCCCCACTCCAGGCGACCGCCGCCTTGGCCGTCCCGTCGAGCGTGAGGTTCGAGCCAGACTGTCAGCGGAGGACTGGGCAGAGCTGACTCAGGAGGACGCAGAGCTGGCACAGGCAGAGGCTCATGGAGGAGACCTACAGCACATATGGTCGGACAGCGACACCAGCGACAGTGTCGAGGAGTACCTCCCTCCTGCTCCTCCTTCACCGAGGCAGCACGACGCAGAGGCAGGAGGCTCAGCAGCTCCACCACCTACACCTCCTCCAGTGTCAGAGGCTCAGGTGACTCAGCCGTCAGAGCTCACTGCCTTACTTCAGCGGATGGCTCAGCAGCAGGAGCAGCAGGCAGCTCGACAGGAGCAGCTTCAGAGGCAGCAGCAGGAGATGCAGCTGGAGATCGCCCGTCAGAGGCGAGAGGACACCGACAGGTTCACCAACCTTGTCGGCCAGATGACGTGACGCACTCTGGACCAGCAGCAGCAGACTCAGCAGATGTTGTTGGGCATCCTGGGGTTGGTCACCAACCTCTACCAGCAGACGGGAGTCGCCCTTCCACCTCAGCACTTGGGACTCAGTCAGGCTCCAGGTGCACCCCCACTGGCACCGGGTCCAGTACTGCCGCCGACGTCGCTCCAGTCCTCACCTCTTCCGACAGTACCCTCTCCACCGGCGCCAGCAGTCTCAGCGGATCCCCCAGCAGCTCCAGCTCCAGCTCCCACAGCAGCTCCAGCTCCAGCTCCTCCCGCTCCAGCTCCAACACCAGCGACCTCCACCTCCAGCAGCTCCGGCGACAGCACCGTCGACGCCGACCGCTTCACCATCGCCAGGAGCGCGCCTGAGTCGTAGGCACTCGACTTCCCTTTTTGGTGTCTTGATGCCAAAGGGGGAGAAGAGTTAGAGTCAGGGGGAGGGTTAGCTCAGTTCTAGGGGGAGTGTCTATGGAGTGTCTATCCTTTTGCTACTTTATTTGAGATTGTCTGTTATTATTATTTGCTATTATTGTACTCCGGGTGCTACTTTGTGCCCTTACGCTTTATCGTTTATTATTTGAGCCTTCGAGCCACTTGTGTTGCAATTTGTACTTGTTATATTCCTTTTTGAGCATTGCGTTTTAATTCCATGCTCTACTCGTTGTGTTGTCATCAATCACCAAAAAGGGGGAGATTGAAAGCATCTAGGCCCCCATGAGGTATGGTTTCGGTGATTAATGACAACCGTTCGTTATTACTAATGAGTTTGTGGATGCGAGGTTTCACGTATATCACATCAAACGTAAATGAACTATCTATTCACACCATCTACTGCTCATTGGATACAAATGGAGACCCCTCAACGATCTATTCTAAGGGGTTATTCGATACTCATGAAGACTAAATAAAGAACTCATACAACGACTCTATTCTATCAAAATTGGCAACACAAGAAACTTACACTTCATCATAATGTCATTTCAAACAAGTGTCAAAGAGGTCACTCAAGAAGATTCCAAAAGATCAACTCAAAACAACTCGAAGCAAACAAGTTGCACGCACCGGATCATCCGATGTCTTGCAAAATGACTACATCGGTCCAATTTGAGTTGGCAGAAGAAGAAGACCTCAGAGTCCAGTATACACCGGATCATCCGATGTGAAGGAAGTGGCACATCGGTTGATTTCAACAGAAGGATGATTTCTGAGTTATTCAAAGGAAGTACACACCGGATCATCCGATGATGAAGTAAGTGTACATCGGTCAATTTCAACCGAGACATTATTTCTGAACCAATTCTGAAGATCAACTCACCAGATCATCCGATGATGAATTGAAGTAACATCGGTCGATTAAAAGATCCAACGGTCACATCTGACACGTGACATCAGCTAATTTGGAATTCGACCGATGCTCATATAAAGGGGTGCATCGGAGGATCCGATGTTCACTGAAAAAGTCTGCCCACTTTTCCAACGGCTATCTCGTGTGGGCTGGCTATAAATACCCCTCCAACCGGCCATTTCGAAAAGTCTTGATCACCAGAGCCTCACTACACATTCTCAAGCATTCAAGACCAAGAGCTACCACTTCCACACTTCAAAACCTCTTGTACTCCAACTATAGGTTATGTCTAGCTAGAGAGAAGCTTGTGTGCGTCCATTCTTGGTGATTGGAATCTCTAGGCTAGTGAGAGAGAGTGTCTTGGTGACTTCTCTCACCTTGTAAACGTTGGAGGAAGAAGAGATCGCTCCGGAGCTTACCAAGGTGTTTGTGGAAGCCCGGAGGATCACCATTGTACAAGGCTTGAGCTCCACCTTGCCGGAGAAGGCGAACGGAGAAAGATAGTGGATTCCCTTGTCTTGGTGACTTGGGAGTGGCTATACCCTTTGGTGGGTGCCACAACGTGGACGTAGGTAGATTTTTGTGATCTTACCGAACCATGGGAAAAATCGTCGTGTCTCCGAGTCTCCGCGGGAGTTTGCATTTCTCTCCTCACCCCCTTACTATTACGCATTTACTATTCCGCACTTAACACTCTTGCTTGCGTAGTTAGTTCGCATAGGGAATTGGGCTTCAACCATTAAGTTTTAAATTGCTCTAAAATTTGAAAAAACCTAATTCACCCCCCCTCTTGGGCGTTTCGATCCTTACAGCCGCAGCACCAGGTCGCCTTCCTGCAGCTCCCTAACGCGCTTGGTCCTTTGGCGGTAGTACCGAAGCACCACCGGGTCGTGCGTTGTGGGGTGTTGCCTGCAGTGGTGCCTCGCCGATGAGATCGATATCTTCACGCTGGAGCAGGTCCAGCGCGGCTTCTCCCGGGAGCCCCGGGGTACTTTCCCCTTCTGGCTAAGGCCGTCAAGAGGTAGGAGGGCCCGGACTCTTCTTGGGAGACCCAGGATGTCTTTCCCCTTTTGGCTAAGGCCGTCAAGAGGTTGACAGATCCTAGGCGGCCCCCAGGAGGTGAGGCCGAGGCACAGAGACGTGCACTCTGGTGGAGCTGGCCCGGTTCTGCACCGCCGGGGCTGGTGCTTGGGCTGCTGCGACTGCTTGGAGCTTCTCCAAGGCTGATACCACAGCAGTGCAGTCTCCACAGATCTTTCGGGGCAGCGATAGTCGGTTACTGCCCTGGCTCGTCGTCAATGGAGCTGGAGTCCTCCCCGTAGTGCACCGTCTTTAAGGCGCGCTGAGGCTCCTGAAACCCCACCTGATGGCCGACGTTGTCTGGGGCGTCGACCTTCTGCTTGCCCTCCCTTTGATGGAACGGTGGGGCATCAGCTCGCAGCTGCCTCCCTTTGCGGAAGCGCTCTGCGAGCTTCTGGATGTCCCGACACTCAGCAGCAGTATGGTAGCTGGTGTCGTGCACGGGGCATAGCTCGCCTTGGTCCCCATATGGAGCTGGTGACTGTCGCTGCCTTTTGTCGGGGCGTGGCCCCCGAGCCCCACCGGGTGCTGCTGCTACAGCAACGGGAGCCGCGGCCGGTGGCTTCATCTTGCCACCGCCCCGGTTCTTGATCTTCTTGTCGCTTCCATGGGGAGCAGCGCCAGACCCGGGCAGTCCTCCTGATTCGGAGGCTGGCAGTGAGTGCCAGTTCCGTCCTTCAGCTGCCCTGGCGCATTTGTCCACCAGGCTGAAGAGCTCTGAGACGTCGCGAACCTCTCTGGTCGCGAGTTTCTCAAGCATCTTCTCGTCCCGGACACCCTGCCGGAACGCCACCACCACAGAACCATTTTGGATGTGCGGGATGGTGTTCTGTACCTGGGAGAACCGCTGGATGAAGGAGCGCAACATCTCTCCAGGTTGTTGCTGGATGGCGTGGAGGTCGAGCTCCGTGCCACGTCGGGTGTAGGAGCTGCCGAAGTTAGCAGTGAACAGTCGGCAGAGCTCTCCCTAAGAGGTTATGGAACCCTGGGGGAGGTTCATGAGCCAAGACCGGGCTGGGCCGGTCAAGGCGACGGGGAAGTAGTTGGCCATGACGGCCTCGTCCTCTCCTGCAGCAAGGATGGCGGTGGAGTAGATCTGGAGGAACTCCGCCGGGTTGACACTGCCATCGTACTTCTCGGGCAGGTGCGGCCGAAACTTGCGCAGCCACCTCGTGAAGCGAAGGTGTGGCGCCAGGGCCGCACATCCTGCTCCTGTTGCTGCACGCGTTTGTGCCGCGAACGCTTGGTTCGCTGCTGGCACTATGTACCCCGGTATGGGCAAGGCTGCGCCATAGACCGGGGCGCCGTTTGCAGGGCATATGGCTGGGGCATATGCTGCGTGGCGTATGCCTGGGGCAGAGATCGCGTGGCGAACGTCTGCGCCTCAGGCTGAGTTGAGGCAGTCGATATGCTGTCGCCAGCCTCCTGGTTGCGACGCCTTTCTCGTCATCGCTCAATGAACACTCGGGCATCTTTGCCCAAGTGGCATCGTTCCAGCTCCATCCTCAGGTCCGTCGATGGGAGCCTGGTGGAGCGGGAATCCGCCGTCTACCCGTCAACCGTTGGCGTGCGCGTCAGCGACACAGCCGGTTGGCCGGGACGTCGTCCCCGCTGAAGCTGGGGGTTTGCGGCGGCGACGACGAGACGGTCTACATCGCGAATCCACTGCTAAGTCGCTGACTGAGGCGCGTCCCCAGCAGGTGGATTGCGTAGTAGCGCTCTTGCTATAGCTAGCGCGCCCCCGTGGGGGACGCTCAGCGCTGCAGAGGATCTCACGCTCGCTGGAGCCTGCGTTGCCGGAGCCGGTGCTGCCGGAGTCGGTCGCTGGCTTCCAGCTTGCGCCGACACACTCCGTCCAGAGTGTGTCGAGACGTAGTCCCCGCTAGTCACCATTCGTCGTGAACGTGGGGGAGGAGAGCTTGCCGCTGAAGGAAGCTTCGTCATCTTCACCGGCAGAAGCTCGTCGCGCAAGGGAAAAGCCCCCTTCCTGGCGCGCCAAATATCGAAGTGTGTAGCCGACACTTCCCCCGGACCTGCTCTGGGCAGCCTGCGGAGGTTCTTTTTCGGAGGGGCTAGTCACTCGCGGAGAGCTTCAGCGTTAGGGACGATTGAGGGAGAAGATTGACACGGGGAGTTTTACGTGGTTCAGGCCGTCGGAGTGTAAGACCCTACGTCCACGGAGAGCAGAGGTGCTCGCTGTATTGCTTGCTGCTCAGAACCAGAGTCCTGAGCTTGAGGGTGTGTAAGAGGTGAGTCAACAGAGTTCGAACCCTTGCTAACGTTGCCTACCCGATCCTTTTATAGTCCAAGGCTCGAGAAGCTTAAAAGGTGGGCCCGGGACCCGACAGGTGGTCCCGGGGAGATTTCCTGCCATCTACCATATCTGCAGTTATGCCGGTAGTTGTCTCTGGCGAAGGCTTCCGAGTCTTCGTTCTGCCACCCTGCCCATGCCGCAAGCTAGTCGTAGTGGTTGATGATGGCACGGGCGGCAGGGGATGTCTTGTCGCTGTGTTTATTGGCGGGCAGGCTCTGACACGACGCGCCAGTCTGCGATGTGACTGGGCGCAACGGCACCTGACAGCGGCGTGCTCCACATCTCCGCGTCTTGGGAAGGCACGGGCCTTGAATACCTTGTACGGGCGAGGTATGGCGCGTCTTTACTCCTGCTGCCTACCGCTCGGGGGCAAGCAACGTTGCTCTACTGGCCACATGGCGGGCTCGGAGCTCTCCTCTGAGGAGAGGGAGGTCCGGCCCCACGGGACATGTGGAGCCTTCGGAGCTCTCCCCGCGGAGGGGGGAGGTCCGGCTGCTGCTGGCCACGTGACGGGCCAGGAGCTCTCCTCTGAGGAGAGGGAGGTCCGGCCCCGCAGGACACGTGGAGCCTTCGGAGCTCTCCCCACGGAGGGGGGAGGTCCGGCTCAGTTGGCCACGTGGCGGGTCCGGAGCTCTCCTCTGAGGAGAGGGAGGTACGGGCCCGCTGGACACGTGGCGCCTTCGAAGCTCTCCCTGCGGAGAAGGGCGAGGTCCTTTGGCATTTCCCCCTGTGCGCGGGGTACTCCGTATCGAGGGTACTGACACTCCTGATGCGCCGCGCCTCCGCGTCTTGGGAAGGTGTGGGTCTTGAATGCCTTGATGGGACAAGGCATGACGTTCCTTTACTCCTGTTGCCTACCGAGCCGGGGTGGGCAGCGCGGCACTGCTAGCCACGTGGCAGGCTCGGAGCTCTCCTTTGAGGAGAGGGGAGCCTCGGCCCTGCTGGACGCGTGGCGCCTTCGGAGCTCACCCCTGCGGAGGGGTGAGGTCCGGCTCTCCTGGCCACGTGGCAGACCCGGAGCTCTTCTCTGAGGAGAGGGGAGCCCCGGCCCTGCTGGACACGTGGCGCCTTCGGAGCTCACCCCTGCGGAGGGGGTGAGGTACGACTCTTCTGGTCACGCGGCAATCCCGGAGCTCTTCTCTGAGGAAAGGGGAGCCCCGGCCCTGCTGGACACGTGGCGCCTTCGGAGCTCACCCCTGTGGAGGGGTGAGATCCTTAGTCCGTTTTCTCCTATGCGCGGGGTACCCGGTATTGAGGGTACCGACAAACGGTTATTTTCGCATTAAGATACATTTTAAATTCATTGGGCCACAGCTAAAATCACAACGCTAAAAAAAGTACCGATAACATCATGAATCTCTCTACAGTTTCAATACCATCAATATTGCTCCTTTTTTCGAGCTCAAAAAATATTGCTCTTTTCTAGTGCTGCTTCACTATAAAACTAGAATGGATTTAACGCTGATGTCAATGGCAATTACTTTAGCGTTAGGGAGATTTAATGGGTTACAGGATAAAGATGAGGTGGATCGAACTGTTCGTAAATCAAGATTGGGATTGCTCTTGACAAGTCAAAGAAGATAGTGATGGAAACCTTTGGGATAAGTCACGGTAGATACGCGGAAACTGGCACAGGCGGCACTAGCTATGATTGAACTGATTGTCGGTTCCATTTTACTTCTTAATTTTCTTTGCGTCCCATGTTTTATTGATGCTTCTCTAGCATCTGCAGTCTCCATGGCGTGATGGCGCATACTTTCCCGTGCTAGAGTGAAACTGCAAATACATACCTAATTGAGCAACGGGAATGCTAACGATTTATAATATTTCAGTTTGATTTTCTGTGACAAAAACTGGAACTATGTAATGTCTAATTTGTATAAGCCATCACAGGCAAACCATGAAGCGAAAAGATGCCACCACATTGATTAGCCATACAGAAACATCGCATAACGTCATTCTACTGTAGCTCCTCGTTGAATACAACATCCACACAACATTACGTTACTTCTGGGGCGTATTTTCAGGTCGATGACAAGTTTCAGCAGCAGCAATTGGTCCCGTCTTCCCCTTTATGCAACACACGGTATTTTCGGCCACTCGATTAAAAGCCTTGCACGTACCAGATATTTCAGGGCCAACAATGACAAGCACTTGTTGAACAGATACTCCTTGCGTTTGACATTCAGACCCGCAATGACAAGCAACCATTGAAAATATAACCCTTGCATATCAGACATTCAAACCAGCAATGAAAAGGAATTACTGATAAATTAATTCTTCAGATAGCAGAGATTCAAATCAACAATGGCAACCAACAACTGAAACACATAACTCGGTACAACTTCAGGATGCAGACCTGAAACCATTCAACAGTAAGTTAACAGCTCAGATAGACGAATCAACTCAACATTCAAACAGTCTGCTGGATAACTTATCAAGACTGGTGCAAGTACTGGATACAAAATATCATAACAGTACCAGTAAAATACATTAAGCATCCTCCGTAACTTGCTAAACATTCATGAAACTGTAAAATAAAGGGATTGAGTCTACAGACATTCATCAGTAGCGATCATCAAAACGCCCTCCTCCCCTACTGGGGCGATCATACGGTCCAGGTCTCTCCCTGTAACTTCCTCCATCATAGCGTGCAGGTCCTCCACTGCCATAGCGATCAGCAATGGCGCCTCGTGGACCATCCCTGTCATACCCACCGCCCATGCCACCTCTTGGGCCATCCCTGTCATAGCCAGCACCACCCCTTGGGGCACTCTTATCATAGCCGCCGCCACCACCACGAGCTCCATCTCTATCATAGCTTCTTTCTCGCTCCCTACCATAACCACTTGGTGCATAACGATCTGGACCTCCATATCTATCCGCACCAAACTGATCACCACTAGAGGGGTAGCGATCATTGGCATAACGATCACGGCCCCCAGAATACCTGTCTCTGCTGTCAACAGGTTCACGGTACCCGTAACGGCCACCATCGTAATGATCATCCATGTAACGATCACCAAACCTATCAGGTCCAGAAAAACGGGCTCCCCTGCCACCACCACTAAACTTGGAAGAGAATCTGCCAGAACGACCTCCACCAGCATTTGGACAGTCACGAACCCAATGGCCAGGGCGACCACACTCAAAGCAATTGCCAGGGGGTGGACCATCTCCTCGTCCACCACCACTACGGTAATCTCCTCGTCCACCACCACTGTCATACCTTGTGTCATCTGTATTCATCTTAGGCTCAGCCTTGTTCACTGAAATGGTCCGGCCATCTAACTCTTGGCTGTGCATCTCTTTGATTGCGCTCTCCACAGCTCGTCGATCTTCAAATGTCACAAAGCCAAAGCCCCTATGACGGTTTGTGTACCTCTCCAGCATTATCTACAAGAAGAAATCATGAATGAATACTGCAAATACATATAATACAAAAAGGCATTAAACCAAGTGGACAACAACAGCAACAACAAACCCTTTGTCCCAAGCACGTTGGGGTAGGCTAGATTTGTAATCAATTTCAGATAGCTAATAATATTGCAATGCATAAACAAAAAAGTTTTGTCCACGCCATAGCTAACTGGTGCAGATGCTTGAATTTTGAGGTGAGAGCACATATTATATTAATTTAAGCAAAAGTTCTACATTGTTATAAAAAGGTTGTTATAGTATTTCAACTCCAAGCCATGGCTTTTATTAGAAACTGTATTACATCTTCTTTAATTCAAAACAATTGCATAAGAGTAAAACAAAAGGGATAACACCAGGCATGTGGCTACCTTAAGATAAAGTAATAATGCACATGGAAGTCATTAATATCAAATTCCGTTGCATCTGATATCTTAAACAGGATAGCACAAGCAGAATAACTTCTAGACAAATTTAGTTACGGTTTACAAACAACAAAAGACATTACCTTAGGAGGGATGTTGAGATTAGGTTATTCCTGCATCTCAATGATTGTGACTCAAGAACAAAGCATAATACTGGCATAACTGAATCAACTACCTTGGTGGCATAATATTCTCAGAAGAGTAAATCCCATTATCCAAGACAAGCAGTAAATCTACCGAACAATGTCTGAGCACTCTGTTCTCAAAAATTGAGCTATTTCCAGCCAGGCAAAAGTTCGGAAGTTACTCATATTCACTAACTTCTCACAATAATTTCATCTTGTGGTCTCTGGACAATATAGCAGATAGGTCCACTGCCATATTCTCTACCATACATATGACATATCACAGCAACTAAACCTAGAGAGGCAAACGGTTTCCATTTCCATGAAAACAACAGCTAAAGTGTGAACTGAACTACTGCCAAGCTTGTCTGATCAATCAGCTAGAACTGCCTTTCCACTCCAATGCAACACATGAAGATGGCTCAAAGGAGTAATGTTATCGCACAAATACAACAAATCAAAGTTCAACACTGGCGGGCTGATATCAAACTTTTTGCTTCTGCCTGTTGTCTTTCAAATGTCATACATGAGCACTGCAAATGTACAAAATATGCAAATCTGGACTTTTGTCAACAAAATGGCTTTGAGCACCTACGGTAATACTTAGAAAATAGATGACATGAGGAAGAACTTTAGAGAAAGATGGCCTTGAGAAAAGTGTTGGTTCTTTTAACAACAAAACAAAATGCAAAAAACAAAAGCTGCTGCAGTTGTTGATAACTCAACGAACTAAAAATGTTTGTGAATAACTATAGGATGGTTTCATAAAACACAATCAGTGAAAGAAAAAATTGTGGATAGTTCAATAGATGCTGGCATGCTGCCAAAGGTAGCAAGTGTGAAGGACTACACAGACATTTCATACAAAGAAAAGAAAACCAAATCTACCTAATTTTGATCTCTAGTTGAACAGATGCAAATAAACTCAACAACAAAGACGGCCATTAGCAGTGCAACACAACCAGAAACTCCAAACTGAAGATTCATGGTGTACCTTATCAGTCAATCAACCCTGTTTGACACAGCACAGCAAAAACTTGTTCGGATATTTTCAAGGAGGCCAAGTGACTGATAATCCTGTGTCATGACTCATGAACATAGTACATGCTGCTGTTCTCTACAGGAGTGCAAAACTCTTGTGCTGGGATGGCAGAAACCCAAAACTACAACAACGGCAAACCAAAAGCTACAGGACCAGTGCAGATAGTGCTTGTCAATTTAGACCAAAAGTTTTGCAGAAACATCCCCTCTCTCATCAGACAACAAGGCCAGACAAGTAATTAGCAGAACACAGGTAACAGTAACCAATTGCTGCTCCCTGCTTATTCAATCCAATTTCACAAGGAAAGTCTCAATTCAAGCAATTAACTGTAGCAAACATCAGCAGCAAAATTTAGCTCAAAAGGCAACATGTATCACTGTGCATTCCAGCTCTGGGTATCTGCCAGCTCATAGCCTCAAACAAAGAACGGCCTAGAGAACTCATTCACAGACCCCAATTGCAAAGAAAGAGAAACGTAAGTACATCTGAGGTGATAACTAGAACAAGCATAGAGCATTGAAAAATAACAAAGCCTATAGCAGGGCGACAATTTTAACTGAGATATTTACGCTCTTCATGGAGCTAAAGAATTTTAATCAAGGTTTTGTTCCCCTAAAAAATATCCAACTAACACATCTCATAATCACGTCTCCCTCCGATCTCATAATCACTTTTATATATTTTTAAGTCAGTTACTTAAAAATTCCATGAAATAATCTTGTTTTCCCGATTTGCGCCTCGTTTAGAACATAAGTAATACATCAACACCACCTGAATCCTACAAACTACGCAAAGGCGCATTCCCCTTCGACCACACTCAGAAGCATTGACAGATCCACCTTTCCAGCCTGCACCACCACATTCCCCTCCCTCAATGCGAACCATCAGATTAAATCCCTCCCGAATCTAACCGAGAAGAACACAAAACTACATAAAGATATCTGTGGCGTGAGCGCTCGCCGGATGGGTGCGTTACCTGGGCGTCGACGACCTTGCCGAATCGACTGAATGCTTCCTCGAGCTTGTGCTCATCGGTCTGCCATGACAGGCCACCCACGAAGATCCGCCCCTCCTCTTTCCCTGCCATTGCCGCCTCTCGATCGATCGATCGATGCGTGGACTTGGCTTGAGAGATTGGGAAGAGGAAATGTTAGGGTTCGGGGGTTGGGTTCGAGAGAAGACGAGTGGAGGCTGCGGGAGGAAATAGGGAAGCGGCCAACTCCGCTAGGGTTTGATTCGGTTCGGTTTCTTATGTTGGGCCGTGGGCCTTTGCTAGGGATTGTGTGGCCTCATGATTTTGTAGGCGAAAATGTCCTAGTTGAATTTCTCAACAATTCCTCAAGCTCAAAATTGGTAGGATGACTCAGTTTTTAATATATTTATTTTTCCTCTCTAAACCATATAGATAATGTTTTTTTATAATTTGAAGCACACATGTTAGTAAATCTTACATGTCAAATGCTATGTCGTTAATCTTTTAAAATTCTAAAAAATAAAAATAGTCATGAGACCCGTGAGACAACCTCACCCACTCTTTCCTTCCTCTTTCTAGTTGTTACTGCCAGCCATGCACATGACATGTGCCTGCCCATGTGTCCGTGTGTTTGAGCTCACACCCTTACCCAAAACCCACATGCTCGAGTCATTTTCTCGGCCTCTTTGTGCTCGTGCTCTCCTTCCTCCTTTTCCATCTCCCACTGCCAATTGTCATGGACGTGCATTTCTTATTGTGCTACCGTGTTGAGTCAACTTTAGCTAATTTCTCCTAATGGAAGCTATCCTAGGACAACCGAAAGCTCCTCCCTGCCATATTCTTTCCTTCTCCCTCACCAAGACAAGATATTTAACAATTTCCTCTTTGAGCTCGGTCGTGCTAGTGCAGCTCATGTAGCGGATCTTATTGGACTTAGAATCTGAACACTGTATCATTGCAAAACGAACTTTTACTTCTATTTCTTTTTAATATATTTTCGTATAGGGGTTCTAAAAAATTTCTACATGGCCCCATGATCGCACCAGCAAGCGACCATGGTCGGAAATAAATTTTCTACAGCAGTGTTGTAAATTCTAATCTAAGCAACACCTCTCAGATCTCTGCAGCGCGTCTCTCACACGAATCTTAAAGCAGTTGCGGGAAATAGAAAATATTAAAGGACACGTGGCAGAAACTTAAGTGGTATTGCACATGCATGATTTACATCACCCATGCAAAGGATTTATTTCCGTCATCAACTGCCGCTTCCTCCGCGGCAACTGCGCGCGGCGCACACCGCATCCTCTTCGGATAATTAATTTCACAACGCACAGCGTCTACGGCCACCATGACCGCACCGGCACCGAGCAAGTTGTAAGGATCGCCTCATGCGATGCCACACTTTACTTCTGCCAATCAAGAATCTGGAGGCGGCGGATGCAGGGGACACGCTGCTACGAGGCTAAACATTGGCGAGAATCGCCGGACTGGCAATGGCCTCCACTGACCTTCTTGTGTACATACAAGTCTCAGCGTTGTACACCTCGACGATGCGGCCGTCCAGCTCTTGACAGTGCATCTCCCTGGTAGCGCTGTCAACTGCCCGTTGGCTTTCAGATGTCACAAGACCAAAGCCACGGGAAGCACCTGCCTCTCCGTTCACAATGAGCTACAAGAATGAATGAACTGATGCTTCTGAATATTCAGAGTGTACACAGAGAAAACAGGGTGGCAAAACAAATGTCAGTAACACGTCGTTTATGCTAGTGTACTGCAGAGCATAAACAAGTAGAATCTCCCTGATCTCATATGGAACTATATGACAACAATATTTGATGTTTTAATCTCAAATTCTATTTTAAGTTGCATTATATATTCATTGTTTGTTTGAACAGCAGAATACACTATTTAGAAATGAGTTGCCATGTATCACAAAGCAACCTGAAGTAGCAGTTGTACCCATTAAGCTGTAAAGGAACACCAAATATGTATGAGTTAACTCAGATCAGTAGAACGTGATATCTGATACTCCAACTATATTAGGTAGAATATGAGGAAAATAATCGCTGGTGCTAATTACAGTGGGAAATATTACAATTAGATTAGAGAAAATGATTTCATTAACTCAACAGGCTGTCAAGGGGAATACATATATAGGGATACAAAGCTTAAGACCAAGTAACCCTAATACAAAAGACTAAACTGTCCCTAATACACGTACAGTCTAACACCCCCCCGCAGTCCCAACATCTAGCCACGACAGATGTTCAGACTAGACCGAAACTCGGTGAACACCGTCGAAGGGAGCCCCTTCATGAAGATGTCGGCGAACTGCGACGACGTCGAAACGTGCAGGACTCGCACCTCCCCGAGAGCCACCCGCTCACGAACGAAGTGAAGATCGATCTCTACATGCTTCGTGCGCTGATGTTGTACCGGGTTGGTGGAGAGGTAGACGGCGCTGACGTTGTCGCAGTAGATCAACGTACTCCGGGCGAGGGGGGAGTGGAGCTCCTGAAGCAGCTGCTGAAGCCAGGAGGACTCGGCCACGCCGTTGGCCACGGCGCGGTATTCCGCCTCGGCACTCGAGCGGGACACCACGTGCTGCCGCTTCGAGGACTAGGAGACGAGGTTGCTGCCCAGGAAGACGGCGTAGTCGGAGGTGGATCGGCGGGTGTCCGCGCAACCCGCCCAGTCAGCGTCGGTGTAGACAACCAGCTCGGAGGCAGAGTCGCGCCGCAGAAGAAGACCGTAGTCGTGGGTGCCACGCAGGTACCGAAGGATCCGCTTCACCGCCGTGAGATGCGGCTCCCGCGGATCATGCATGTGGAGATACACCTTCTGAACCGCGTAGGAGATGTCCGGCCTGGTGAAGGTGGGGTACTGCAGGGCACCTGCAAGACTCCTGTAAGTGGTGGGGTCGGCGACCGGGGCGCCATCGGCCGAAGACACCTTCGCCTGGGTGTCAACTGGAGCTGAGCACGGCTTGAAGTCAGCTATGCCTGCTCACTCGAGAATATCCAGGCATTACTGGCGCTGGTGGAGGAATAGAGCACCCGGGCGGTGCTCGACCGCAACGCCTAGGAAGTGGTGGAGCTGGCCGAGATCCTTCATCGCGAACTCGCGCTGCAGGGCGGAGATCGTGCGCTGAAGAAGAGTCGGGCTGGACGCTGTGAGGACAATATCGTCCACGTACAGGAGGAGGTAGATAGTGTCATCCTCACGCCTATAGACAAAGAGCAAAGTGTCCCACTTGGCCTCGACGAAGCCGAGCGAGGCCAGGAAGGAGGCGAACCGGCTGTACCAAGCCCGAGGCGCCTACTTCAGCCCGTACAAGGACTTGTTCAGTTGGCAGACCATGTCTGGACGGGCTGAATCAACGAACCCTGTCGGTTGACTGCAGTACACCGTCTCCATCAAGGCATCAATGTCCCGTGGAGGAAGACGTTCTTAACGTCCAGCTGGTGGACAGGCCAAGAACGCGATAGAGCCAGCGACAGAACGGTGCGAACCGTCACCGGCTTCACCACCAGGTTGAAAGTCTCGTCGTAGTCGACGCCGGGACGCTGTGTGGAACCGCGAAGCACCCACCGTGCCTTGTACCTCTCAAGAGACCCATTTGCCTTCCTCTTATGCGTGAACACCCACTTGCCCGTGACAACATTGCCACGACCAGGACGGGGAACCAGGTCCCAGGTCCGGTTGGCTAGCAGGGCCGCATACTCTTCTTCCATAGCCCGACGCCAATGAGGATCGGCGAGGGCGCTACGGACAGAAGAGGGGATAGGCGAGATGGGTGACGAGGCAGGCGACGGGGAGGTCGAGGACGATAGAACGACCACGGAGAAGCACTCCATAGGTCGAAGGACGTCGGCGGCCCGTCGAGTCACCATCGGGTGAACGTGACGAGGGTCCCGGTGGAGCAGCGGAGGGTGGTATACCAGATCCTCAGGACGGGAAGAGGACGGATCACCAACCCGCGCTCGTCGATGATAGACGAGAACGGGATCGGTGTACCGCGGTCCAGGGGCCGCGGGTGGTGCAGCTGACGATGTTAGGGACGCCGTCGTGGATGTCGGGCCCGCGCGAGGCACGACGGATGCCGTCGGGGACGTCGTCGTGGACGTTGGGGCCGCGTGAGGCGCGACGCACGACGTCAGGGACGCCGTCGGGGACACCGGGACTGCACGTGGCACGGCGGGCGACGTCGGGGACGCCGGGGCCGCGCGTGGTGCGGCTAACGACGTCGGGGAAGACGGGGCCCACGTGGCACGGCGGGCGACGCCGAGGACGTCGGGGTCGCGCGTGGCGCAGCGAACGTCGTCAGAGGCGTCAGGGCCGCGCGACGCGCAGCGGACGACATTGGGGCCGTCGGAGGAACGACCAGTGGTGGCAAGAACGCCGGAGCCGCGGGAGGCACGACAGGTGGTGTCTGAGACACCGTGGTCGTGTCCGGCGCAGCTAAAGGAAGACCTACAGAAGGTAAAAAACAAGGTCGCTGGACAGGAGCAGCCTCAGGATCAGTGGAAAAAAGGAAATCCAACTCGGAGACCGAGTCAGAGGAGGACCCAGCGAAAGGGAAGGAAGACTCGTCGAACACGACGTGTCGGGAGACCAAGATACGGCGAGTGGTGAGATCGAGACACCGGTACCCCTTATGATTGGGGGAGTACCCAAGGAAGACACACCGAGTCGAACGAGGCGCGAGCTTATGAGGGGCGGTGGCAGAAAGATTAGGGTAGCACGCGCACCCGAAAACTCGAAGGTGGTCGTAAAGAGGGGTGGTGCCAAAGACAGCGAAGTGAGGGGTGGGAGCAATAATCGCCTTAGTAGGAAGGCGATTAATGAGGAAGGTAGCGGTGTGAAGCGCCTCTGCCGAGTAGCAAGCAGGAGTGGAAGCATGAAACATCAGGGAGCACATGACATCGTTGGTGGTACGAATCATGCGCTCAGCGTTGCCATTCTAGGGGGAAGTGTAAGGGCAAGACATGCGCAACTGAACCCCATGGGAAAGCAAGAAGTGACGAAACGTGGAGTTATCAAACTCGCGCCCATTATCGCACTGGACAACCCTGATCGTGCACCCAAACTGGGTAGAAACCCAAGCGAAGAAGTGAGAAAGAGTAGTGAACGTATCGGACTTCTGTCGCAAGGGAAAAGTCCACGAGTAGTGGGAAAATCATCAACAATCACCAAATAATATTTATAGCCAGATACACTGAGAACAGGTGAGGTCCACAGATCACAGTGAATCAGATCAAAAAGGCGCTCCACATGGGTGACAGAATGTGGAAAAGGAAGCCGAACATGGCGACCCAACTGACAAGCATGACATAAAGACTCATGGGAACCCCTAGTACACGAAATTAGTGAACTACTAGACAACTTTGACATAACATCAACACCGGGGTGGCCAAGCCGACGATGCCAAGTAGTCAAAGGACCTGTAGTAGCCAGCCAAAAAGGCGAGGACGAAACGAAGCAGGAAATCACATCGTGTACAGGGGCCCTGAGCTCTCACAGCGGAGAAAAAGACGTCGGGTAGTAAGATCCTTCACAGACAAACCAAAAGGATCAAACTCAATAGAAACATGGTTGTCAGTGGTAAACCGATGAACAGAAAGAAGATGTTGGATGATGTCCGGAGCAACAAGAACATCACGAAGACGAAAAGAACCCGACGAACCCGAGTCACCTATTGAGGTGACCGGAAGAACAGACCCATTCCCAACAACGATAGAGGAAAAAAAGAAGGATGGGAAGGGTGGGTATAAGAAAGTATACCAGCGTCCGTGGTGGTGTGGTACGAAGCTCCGGAGTCCACAACCCACTCAAGGCCAGGTGGTGTGAGACTCACTGTGCTGAAGGAGGACGCGAGTGACTGGTGGTCCCAGGCGTGATTAGAGTCAGGGTGTGGCGCCGATGACTCGGGCCGACCAACTGGGTTCCTCGAAGCCCAGTTAGCCAGAGAGGAAGGCCCAGCCGTAGAGTAGCCCGGTCCACCAGAGGGCAGGGTCCACTGTCCACCAGTTGCGTAGATAGACCCGCCGTAAGCCGGAGTGGTCACGTAGGTCGGCTGAGGGCGCAGTGGGCGAAGTGCAGGGAGACCCGGGGACGGCCCAGGCCACATCGAGATATGCCCAGTCCACGGTTTGTAGGGTGTGGGCCAGGTCACACCACCTTGACCCCGACCACCACTACTGCCACAAGTAGCACCGACACCGCCTGAGCCACCGCGAGCACTAGTTGTACCACCTCCACCAGTCCCTCCACCACGGCCACCACGCCTGCCACGACGGCGGTTCCCACCACCACCGGAGGTAGTGGGACTCCTGGTGTGGTAGGTGGACGCGAAGGTTGGCCCCCAGAACCAGCAGGTGGAGGAAGGCGTGAAGACGGCCCAGAGCCGTAGAAGGCCGAGGCAGGGGAGGAGGCAGTGGAGCCGCCCTGGGTGATCTCCTCGAGCTCGAGGTCCGACCAGACCTTCTTGAAGGTCGGGAAGGGCTTCTCGCGGAGAATCCACGAGCGAACGTGGGTGTAGCGCTCGTTTAGGCCCTGAAGGACCTGAAGGACGAGGGTACTGTCCGAGATGCGCTCTCCAAGGTCACGAAGGGCATCCGCCATACCCTTCATCTGCCGACAATATGCAGTAATAGAGAGATCACCCTGGACAGTAGTACCGAAATGAACCCGGATGTGGAGAGCTCGGGTCGCTTGGTTCCCCTGGAAATGAAGCTCGAGGACCAGCCAGGCCTGACGATCTGTACCGCCACCCTGCTGGGCGACGATATCCTGAAGCTCCTCAGAAAGCGAGCCAAGGATCCATGCAAGGACAAGACTGTCCATGCAGATCCACGAGTCATCCAGCGGGGAGTCATCCCGCAGGACGTGGTCGTCCAGCCAAAAACGTCGCAGCGTCAGGAGAATCAGGCTGCGCCAATGAGCGAAGGAAGTGGAGTCGGAGCTGAGAACAACCGGGATAAGAGTCCGGATGTTCTGTATGCCGGCCGCCTGGGCATGTAGGGCAGCGACAAGGGAGGCCGCATAGGTAGTATAGGCTGCACCATCTCCTGGGGAAGCCTCGTTGTCACTCCACTGTACTGGCGGAGACTCCTCGAGCTGACGGGTGAGAGAAGCCGCAGACGCACGTTCCTGCTCCAAGGCGAGGACAAGCGCTCGTTCCCGCTCACGGGAGATGGCTAGGGCAGCCGCGACGTCGGAGACGTGCGATGAAGGGTGTCCCCCAGATCCAGCAGCAGCGACGTGGCCAGCAAGGTCGGCGGCGAGCCCAGCAGGGCCGCCGAGTCCAGTGGCGCCGGCGGCTGGGCATGGCAGCCAGCCAGCGGCGGGTCCAGTCAGGCCGGCGGCGAGGCCCGACGGTCAGGCGGCGGTGGGAAGGCCGAGGGAGGCGGCGGCGTGGCTCGCGGCACCCGAACGGAGGCCGAAGAGCCCGACGGCGGTGTGGCTGGTGGCACCCGAGCCGAGGCCGAGCAGCCTGGCGGTGGCGCACCCAGGGGAGGTAGCGGAGAGGCCGGCGGCGGGGATGGCGGCTCCGGATCAGGCAGCGGCGCTCACAGGGGAGGCGGCGCCGTGGCCGGCGGCGCTAGATCCGGTGGCGGCGCGCGCAGGGGAGGCAGCGACGGGGCCAGCGGCGCCGGATCCGGCGGCGGCCGCGGTCGGGCTGGCGTCGGGGAGGGGCTCGAGGCCAGCAATGAAGGGGGGGAGGGTGAGGGGAGCCGACGGCGAGCCGGCCGGCGGCGGCGGGGCCAGCGCGCCGGCGGCGTCCGTGGATGCAGGAGGACCCGACATCGGGAGAGGAGAGAGAGGGGGGGGGTAATATGATACCAAACTAGATTAGAGAAAATGATTTCATTAACTCAACAGGCTATCAAGGAGGATGCATATATAGGGGTACAAAGCTTAAGGGCCTAGTAACTCTGATACAAAAGACTAAACTGCCCCTAATACACGTACAACCTAACAATTACTACAGGCCAAAATTAGAGATGTTTGGCAGACAACAAAGATACTGCCTTGACTCCTTGAGTTAAGCATTAAGGTCAAGTTAGTTGTTGAGATATCACGAGATCACATTGGAGTTCTGACACTGCTACGCACAATAGCCTGTAACTACCATTCTTTTGGTACCTCTCCGCGCGTCGTCCGTTTCGTTCCGACCGACTGGCCGGTGTTTACACACCCCCTGTGCTGCAACACATGACATGATGAATTGATGCTTGTTTGATACGGAACTACAAATATTGCCTGTTCGTTCACTGCAACTGCCAAAAAATGTTCAATGATAGACAACATGTAGAAATGTTTTATCAGCAACAATCATGCGCATTCGCCCTCGCACACGATACGCCACTCACAGTACAGATCGATGAACCCAGCGTCTGTAGTCGGTGGTACGCTAGTTCATCAACACATAACCTGGCTTGATAATTCACTGGCATTTCAAACCTTGCCGCCATGACTGACGACCCCAGTGCTAGTACTGCTTCCGTTGGTGCCACTGTCACTGCGACCACCGTTGGCTTCATGCTGCCCCTGACGATCTCCGTCGGCAGCTCCGGCCATGGCGACCTCCCTGAACCTGCCGTACAGGTCACCCCTATAGAACCTCCTGGTCCTCCAGGCCAGCACCAGCGACACGAGCGCGCCGAGCAGCGTGACGCCGGTGATGATGAGGAACGACTCCCTGAAGCAGCGCACCCCGACGCAGGTGAGGTCCTTGCCCCTGCGACCGCCCTGCCGCAGCGCCTCGCGGTCGTACATGCGCCCGGCGACGCGCACGTTGAGGATGTAGGAGCCCACGGGGCTCGCCACGGCGCCGAAGTTGTAGAGCGTGGAGTAGTACTTGAGCCCGAACACCTCCGAGATGATGGCAAACAGCAGCGGCCACTGCGCGCCGAAGCAGAACCCCAGGATCACGGACGCCGCGTACAGCCCGTTGCTCACGCCCAGGGCGATCAGCGCGTGGCCGACGCAGGCCAGGAGGAGCACCACGGTGAGGGCGAGCGGCCGGGGCACCTTGTACCGGGCCAGCACGTACTCGGAGGCGAAGCCGGCGACCACGCGCCCCGCGTAGTTCCAGATGCTCACGAGGGAGACGAACGTGGCGATGCTGCGCTGCGGGTACCCCAGCGACTGCCCGATCTGGCCCATGTTGTCCACCGCTGTCAGCGTGCCGCCGATGCCGCAGATGGTGGCCACGAACAGGACGAGCATGTCCACGCTGAACAAGGCCTGTAGGATGGTGTAGTCCTCACCCCTCGCCGGCGGCCGGAACACGTCTTGGAAGCATGACGGAGACTTGTCGACGTTCTCTGCTGGATGCTTCTTCTCGTCGACCGTGACGACCGTCACGATGGAGGTCGTGGTCGTCGACGCGGGTGGTTGCAGGTAGATCTTGAGCTCTTGCTTGACGACGATTACGATCGGGAAGAAGATGAGGAGGAGGAGCATCGTGGCAGTGACGTAGTAGGCGGGCTCAGGGAAGCCGATCACCTCCAGCTCGACGACGTTCATGACCAGGAGGTACACGGCGAGGACGATGGAGGCGTAGAGGAAGTAGAAGAAGGCCTTGCGCTCCCCTCTCGTCGTCCCGGCGGCGGCGGCGGCGTTCCGCGGCATGATGCGGATGGTGGGGATGAAGAGCAGAGAGATGGCAGCGGGGAGCCACGCCATGAGCAGCACCAGGTCCGCGCCGTCGTTGTCGGTGCCGTAGATGGCGCGGTAGAGCTGCGTGAAAATGGCGCCGCTGAGGCCGACGAAGCCCTTGAGCAGGCCGAGCACCACACCACGGTCCTCGGGGAAGTTCTTGACGGCGGTGACGAGCGCGCCGGTGTTGGCGAACGACTGCGAGTTGGCGCCGACCGCGATGTACAGGCACATGAGCCACACCGGCGGCTTCGCCGTGCGCCCGGTGACGGCGAGATAGATCATCAGGTACCCGACCAGGTTCATGCCGGCGCCGCACGCCAGCACCACCCACGGCGGGGTGACCTCGTTGATGAGCCCCGGCAGGATGCCCACGTTGGCGCCCACGTCCTTGAAGAAGCTTAGCGTGTTGAGCGTCTGCTGATCGTACCCGAGCGACGCCTTGATCGCCTTGGAGTAGATGGCGAAGATGTACGTGCCGCCGGCCGCCGCCATGATCAGTATCGACGCGAAGAACATGAACCAGCGGCCGCCCATGACGTGCATGGCGAACCGCATGGTGCCCGCGGCGCCGGCCGCGGTGCGGTCCCCGAAAACCATAACCGCTCTGGATCTCGATCGGGACGACGACTACACACAAGTGATCGCTCGAGTAGCTAGCTGACTCTTGTGTGCGTGTGCACTTCTGGTTGTTAGCTATATATTGAATGACGGTAAGAGGCTGCGGATGAGTTTCCGATTCGACCACACCAGTGAAAGTTTGATAATTTCTGGTACTATTTTTTTTACATAACACCGTAAACACCTTCAATTCTGTATATGTCACTGGCATTGAAACAGTGGCGTACCTAGACAATTTATACAGGATATGCACTAGTGTATTACTAAAGTACTACCCTATATAAGATTTAACCTTACAAAAAAAATCTTCATTCAATTCTGAAAAATCTAGGTATGCACAGACATATCTGGTCACCCACCTAAGTCCACCCCTGCATTGAAACACGTAGGTCTCACTAATCATTGGCACACTGATGACAAACATGAGACTGATCAATGGGAATATCCATCCCATGTACCGTTTGACATCCACATCCCAATCATACCCTTATTGTGTGACCTCAGACAAAATTGGTTCATTTGTTGGAATACCGTGCGAGCATACCACTTGCTTTTTCTGTATTATGTACTTGTAAGTGATACACAATGTCTGGCTTTGGCTAATCCAAGATAGCTTCTACTAGTAGCTATACAAGAGGTGGTGTTTCCTAAGTTTCCAATTTGACTATACATTGTATCACTGCCAAACGAACTCTTGCTCCTATTCTTTCTTAATATAATTTCCCAAAGGGTTTCTAAAAAAAATTTGACTACATGCACGTAGTTGATGTCCTCTGGTGTGCAACAAAGAATTCTTTTGGGTGCACATGCGCTCAGGGAACACATGTGAATTTTATCATTTTGTCAAACAAAAAACTGAATTTAGCCAGTTTAATAGATTAGTAAAATTGATCTTGTGCCTCATCATTGGATTGGTATAGCTTCACCTATATGAGTCTCAATTTCAACTAATAGTGTGGTTCCTTTCTTTGGAGGTTTGGACCAGTTGTCCCATTGAACCTGAAATTCATCAAGGCCCAAGCAATCAAAGTGTAAGTGCATCTAGGTATCCCCGTGGGTTTTGGATGATTGATGACGATAATTAAGAGACTAATAAGCTGAGATGATCATAAACACATTATATTTTCAAGGTGGACACCTAAACGCTAAAAAAGTAAAAGGATGAAGAACGACGTCGAAGACTCGAAGAGTAGAAATTAGGGAGTCTTTAGTAGGCTAGCCGTGTTAGAGTGAGAGTGTGTGTGTCAAGTGCATTGAGATCATAGAAGAGAGCTCAAAGCGTTAGAAGTGTCGAATCCTTAGTGGAGAGTGCTAGTGAGATAAACCCTAGTAGGCCGGACTTGTCCGGGCTAGAGGCCGGACTAGTCCGGGCTAGAGGCCGGACTAGTCCGGAGTCCTACGACTTAGTCCATTTTGGGGCTGAAAGTTGCCTAGAGGGGGGGTGAATAGGCTAATAAAACCTGAAATATTGCAAACAGCGGATAAAACCTGAAGCAGGCCGGACTAGTCTGGTCTGAGGTCGGACTAGTCCGGTCTAAGTATAAATTTACGTTTTAGGTTTCCTTTTAAGTTTGTTTGAGCGGAAAATATATGGTAGTCAAATGATATCACTAATTAGTTGTGAATGATTAGATCGCGAAATAGTAGAACAATTTATGGGTATTAACACAATGAAAGCTTAACAAGTAATTCTAGTGAGCAAGTGAGATAGTAGAGGAACCAAGAGACACGATTTATCCCGAGGTTCGATTCCACACAGGAATCTACGTCCTCGTTGAGGGGTCCACCAAGGACCGAGTCTTTTCCAACCCTTCCCTCACCGAGCGATCACCGAGATCAAGCCCGGGCTCTCTCACTATCAATCAAATGTGAATACAATGCTCTTAGGGGCTACTCACACCTTGAGGTTCCCTACACCAACCAAGTAGTTCTAGAATTCAAAGTACAACTGTTAAGAACTCAAAATAACAGTTAGAGTGCAAGAGAATCAAACTGAGAGCTAAAATGTCGATCACCACGTCTTTCCTCTCACAAAACCACTAACTCCTTAAGATCCAATCTTAGGGGTCTAGAAGGTGAGGAAAGAGGCTTAGAAGAGCTCTAGGAATGAGTTTTCAGCGCTTAGGTTGTTGTCCCTCCAATTCTTAGCCGGGGGGTCTCCTTTTATAGAAATCCCGACATCTAGCCGTTACCAACAAAAGTCCAGACTAGTCCAGTCCCAACCCCGAACTAGTCCGTTCTTGAGGGACCACTCACATCACAAGGCTACCAACTAAAGTTTAGTGACCGTTGGACTCAAACGGTCATGAAACCCCGGACTAGTCCGGCCAAGAGCGGACTAGTCCGATCTCAGTCAGGAACCTTTGTTCCGTATGAGAACGGACTAGTCTGGTAAGGGCGGACTAGTCCGGCCCCAAGGGCGGACTAGTCCGGTCTTACCAGACTTAGTCTAAAAACTCTGTAATCTGGAGCTGCGGACTAGTCCGAGCTCACACAGGAACCTTTGTTCCGTCCTAATTCGGACTAGTCTAAAAAGATCGGACTAGTCCGGCCTGTGGAGCGGACTAGTCCGATGGCACTCAGAGACTTCTTCTCCGGACCTAAGTGGCTTAGTCCGCTTAAGCGGGCTAGTCCGGCCTCTCGGGCGGACTAGTCCGGCCTTCTGAGACTTAGTCTCATAACGGCTCAGACTCACACAACAACGGACTAGTCCGGCCTTGAACGGACAAGTCCGAACTGACTCAGAGACTCTTTATCCGGTCCAAAACGGATTAGTCTGGGTCCGAACGGACTAGTCCGACCCATGGTCCGGACAAGTCCGATCTCCCCCTTTTTTTATATCTATGACTACTTTGTCTCATGATTCTAACTTTCTACCCTTCGTTTGAGCTCTCTAATGATTCTCAAGCACTCTAAAAGAGAAGACCCTATACACAACTAGAAAATGTGAAAATTAATAGAAAATTCTATTTTCTACTCTTTCAAGTCTTCTTCTTTTCCTTTTGCTTCTTGAGAGACTTCATATCTATTTCTTTGATAAACACCTGTGCTCCTACTTAGTAGAAACTTATTAGTATCTTAATTGTCGTCATCAATCAACCAAAACCCACAAGGATTACCTAGATGCACTTTCAGGGGCGGACTAAGAGATTCTGACTGAGTTCGAACTTGTCCGTTTGGAAACGGAATAGTCTGGTTCTCTCTTGGTGAGAGTGTTTCGGGACTAAGTCCTCGTAGACCGGACTTGTCCGCCTCAGTGGCCGGACTAGTCCGGGCTAGCCAGACTTGTCCGTTTTCACACGGACCAAGGGGTCCTGTGTGAGTTCGGGCTAGTCCGTTCTGAGGTGGACTAGTCCGTATGTTTGTGAGATGAGAGGTCCCACGACTAAGTCTTGGTGGACCGGACTTGTCCGCCTTAGTGGCCGGACTAGTCCGGGTCCTCCAGACTTGTCCGTTCTCATCCAGACAAAGAGGTCATGTGTGAGATCGAACTAGTCCGTTGTGAGGCGGACTAGTCCAGAGATTTGTGAATATTTGAAATTTGAACGTTGGCGAGTAGTTGGTTTTGTGACGTCAGTGGTCCCCGCAGATCGGACTAGCCCGGACTTTAGTTGGTGGCAATGGTTGGCTATCGGGACCTCTATAAAAGGAGGTGCCCCGACTTCATTTCACCAACTCTGGAATCCTAGCACCGCCACAGCCACCCTAGAGCCTTTCTAATCCTTCTCTCTTGCCTACTCACCCTCTAGAATTCTTGAGTAGATTTCGGTGTGTGAGGACAGGAGGAGGAAGAACTTCGTATTTTGGCTCTTGAAGTGATCTCGTGCACTAGGTGTGAGTCTTTGTGACCTGTGGCTTGTGATATTTGTGAAGTTTGTGGACGTGTTCAAGTGGGAGCCTCAGATTGTGAGCAGCCCCAAAGATCTTGTAAGTTCACCTTTGAGATAGTGGAAGAACCGGGTTGGCCTTAGTGGCGGGTGAGGAAAGGATTGTTAAACCTGGTCCTTTGTGAACTCCTCAACGGGGATGTAGATTCCTGAGCGGAATCGAACCTCGGGCAAAAATCTCCGTGTCTCTCTTGCATTTACGTTTCATCGATTGTTAAGATTGCTTAGGGTTCGTTTTGCTCATTTCGCTCTTCTAGTGTTCCTCGATACAATCTGGCAATCCACCTGCTATATATTGTCATACTTGTCATATTAGATTGCTAGATAGTTTATCCGTATTTCGTTGAACTAAAATCTGAAGAAAAACCCATAAAAATCAAGTTTTTAGGTTTTTCCAGCAGGCTGACCGGACTAGTCTCCCCCTGAGCCAGGCTAGTCCGGCCCCTGTGTTCTAATCTCGTTTAATTAGGTCATTTCAGGTAGTTTAGCCTATTCACCCCCCTCTAGGCAACTTTCACAAAGCTTTGAAGGTCATTTCCCCTTCATTATCCAATCCTCCGTCTCATCTGCCGCATATTTGCCAAGAGTGGCACCTTTTTGATTGGGCCAATTATATGGTTGCCGTTGCTTTGAACTCCAATTATAAATTTACCCCTACTTTTTTAATTTTGCATGTTTCCCTTGGTTTTTGAAGTTGAAGGTTTTGTTTGTCCCTATGCAATTACAATGATTTAAAGGTGTTAAACCAGTCAGTAAGAGACTTATGACCTTGCACCATTGCCCCTATTTTTCACAACACTTTTCACCATTGCACCTATTTTAATAACCATTTCACCTATGAAGTTCCTTGTTGTTGTCTAAAATATTCTGAGCAAATAAAATAACCATTGTACCTCTTCTTTATGTTCTTTCCCAAGTGTCTCATACCATCCCTATGTTCCACTTCTAGGTATACAACAGATGCAACTCCCCCCAATTCGTTTGCCTACACCAACAAATTAGTAGTATGAGTAATTGCATATGTATTGATAACCAATCCAATAGGAGTTCTTGTAGCTTATTTTAAATTCTGGATGAACCATGTCCAACTTTCTATTGACTCTCTCAATCACTCTACATGCCACATGAAATAGCCAATTGTGCCCATCCACTTGAACAAATTGATGCAAAATGACCTCTAGATCATCCTATCAAATGAATAGAGTTCATAACAATATCGGGTTTACATACTAAAAAACATCAATAGAGGGTTTAAGTGAAACAAAAAACCTCTAAAACACTCAACCCCACTATGCTACTCCATGTGCAACTCAACACTAGTGTCATGACATGATTTGCCAATCTTCGGTCTTAATCAACACCTATCAGCTCCTCATCATGTGCACCTTTCCTTTTCATCTTTTTACCTTTGTTTGTGGCTTTCTAATGGGTGGCACTACCATTTTTGTAGGGGGGCAACTGTAGAAGTTTGTATCGTTCTATTTCTCACTGTAGGATCACGCCTACATTGGGTGGGTGAAAATTACAATTAATAGACCCTCAAAATCATTTATTTGGGCATCAATGCACATTTCTCTCTTCTCTATGTTTAGTTCGAACCAATCTAGCAATTTTTCATCACTTTTTATCTCAACATACGCATCATATAAAGAACATCATAGTTTTATGTATTGCTTAGAATCCAACAACACATGTTGAGCTATGTCATCAAATAACTGCAGCAAACCATAGTGTTTCTTGTCAATAAACCATGTCAGCAACCTTTCCCTCTAGCAATATTGTTTTGTCCCCTCATTCGGCATCCTGAAATATGACCCAATTGTAACAAAAAATTGCAACAAATCATAATAAAATAACTATTGTTAGCTAAACTAGCCTATAAATTGAAACTATTTCATCCTACAAATGAAATTGGATTGGCTAGCATCCATTGTAGCACATAAGTTGGCCCGTGACCTAGGGTTATGATAGAGAGAGACGAGAGACTAGGAGTTGTTGTGTTTATGAATGGGAGGTATCAGAGGGGTAAGTGTGAGGAAGGGCATTAGGGTTATTTTCTCTTCCCCTATTTTTTTACTTTGTTTAATTCACCCTCTCCTAATGTATGTCAAAGCTAAGGCCGAATATGACCCTTTCTTTATCAAAAAGGAAGGACAATCGTGTAAAATCTTAAAAAGATGAGTAAATTTATAGTTGAGACTCAGAACAAGGGCAACATTGCAATTCTTCATTTCTCGTTTCACGGCTTACTTTTAGGCTCACATATGTTGTGAAACACTTGATGTGATTCCCCATTCTTTTGAAATTACTTCCCCCAACTTTGGTATGCTAACATCATGATAGCTTTTCCTAACTTGAAGATAATCTAAGAATCATCCTAACATTATTAAAAAAACTAGAGAAAATGTTATAGGATGAGTCTTATCTTTGAGTTGAAAGTGTACAAGCCTAGATTTTGTTGTATCATTTCATATGCAAAGTTAGTTATAAAGGATGTGGGCTTAACGTCTTCACCCTGTCCTTATATAAGCAAGAGTTGTGTGCGAGCCAATCAACTGGTCAAAACAAAAGCCATCATTTTTAGCTATGCTAGAATAGTAATTTAAAAGTTTTTAGATGGGGGTCCTATCAGTCAACTAATTCCTAATCAAACTAGAAGGGTTGAAATCAAACTAGATGCGACGCCACTTGTACAATACTATGAGTTTTCTAGGATTTAGAAAACACACTCCAATCCGACGTTCCAAAGGAACATTTAGAGATCTGGCTTTTTTATAAAACGCACAGTATGGATGTAACCAAACAATACAAACATATGAGCACGAGGAGGCATTTTTATAAACACATATACTCTACTCCTATGATGGCTTATAAGAGACTGGATTAATTGAATTTAAGATTATTAAATTCACGACAGATGTCTCATTATCGACAGGGACATGATGTTGCTACATATTGTCGAAAGATACCCGGAAACGACTATTACTGGAGAAAAGTCGAAGACGTAAGTAAACGTTCCACTAACAAGAAGGCACCCAAATTCAGGTCGAGTATATAGAACCCCAAACTGGTATAGTGATAAGGGGGTAAAGATATGCATCTTCCACAAACAGAACAATTAATGCTTGGTACCTGTGTGTAGGAATGTGACGTTGCTGACTAATGCAAAGAGAGCAAAGAAATCAACCAGTGGGAACGCGAAGTTTATTGACTAAGCAGAGATGTAGACTCCAAGCTCTGACCTAAAAGGCGAGGAGGCGTTCTGGTTTATTCATTGGAAACTCTCGGTCAGCAAACACCTCCCTTCGTCACTTAGCCGTGAAGGGAATATGTTGTGATGGCCCTGATAGAAGCACTGTGCAAGATACGCACAATCTGTCATTTGTAGCAACTCTGAGAGAAAGTCGGGAACAGAATCCGTAATGGGTTCTAGATGCAGACGTGCACAGCGCCTCTGGCCGTGAAATTCGGGAACTTGGACCATTCAAGAACATAGGCTACATTGTAGTCCAGTCAATAAGAACGAAATCCATAAACCTACCATGCCGTTCACACGTTATACTTCAGACTTCAAATCGGGCGATAGCCATAGTTCGCAACATGGTCCCTTATCCTAACTGATCATGAAAACCACCTCTTGATGGCGGTGTCATGTGGAACTAGAAATATGATACCGTGAAGCCTTCAAATTGTAATGTTTGCAGAATGTAAATCAGTACAGATTGAGTTCGAGATCAAGAGAAAGAATCCGGATATTTATTCCATCGATCTGGGTTACCCTTGCCACGAGTACATCCATGATGACGCTGGATGCTGATAACCGCGGACGGAAATTGGAAGCCACGCATGAATCCCTGACCGAATCCAGCGCCTGTCATTACCAAAAGTCTCTTTCTCTGACTAAACCGTGTAACCGTTGAGAATCTTGAACCGACGAGGCATTTTAGTAACTCCCAAGTCATCAGCCATCCTTGAATAATGGACCTATTATACTCCGGATTCAGACTGATAAGGACGAGCAGCGTTGTTTCCAGGGCGCTTCATCGCCGGATAAGCACACCAGCTTCTCATCTACCCGGGGCAGTCTCCATCCACATGGCCAATGGCAGCGCAACACAGGCCACAACCAGATCACGGATACGTTTAGAAATATCCACGAGCTTTGACATGATAATTTGCGTCAAGGGCAGTAATCCTCAATTGGTCCCAAATCTAGATGAATCAATGCTACTGCCGCGTGGCTGGTGTCGATGCGAATGACTCAGAAATTACGTGCCCCGAAAGCAAGAAACAGATGATTATAACTAGGAAGTCAAAGCACGTTGTAGCCAGTAAAAGAATGCCTCGTCATACTTTAGTGTCTGTGCTAACACTATCAGATGCCACCCGGTTTTTCAGATGATCGTCAGACAACCTACAGACCCTGCATTTGGATACTCAGCCACGTTAGATGGTTCTGTCCAAAAGGTTACCTTAATCACAAGCCAGCCTGTTAATGAAACGAAAGCTATTTTACTATATTTACACAACTGAGACTACTAAAACCTAATTCCAATATCCCACAAACGTTGATGGCAGCTCAGCACTCAACTTAATTCAGACATCATCACACGCTAAGCTTGTTCATGGAACACAAAAAAATACCCATATTATAGCACCCCGAGAATACTAAAACCAGAAGTTCCTGTACCCCAAAAGCGTCAATGCCAGTTCTCACAAGGGATCGATCCAACCTCCAGCAGTAGAACATGAACTGCTTGACGTTCTGCTTCACATCGGGTAGCTTCACCGGTACGTGCGATCATGCAGCTGAGAGTTGGTCGCATAAGATCCTTGATCAGAGGGGCCATCATCCAAGTAGTGGCGTGACGAGAAAGCCACTAAATGCACATAGTGTACTGGGGGAACTGTTTGCAAAACACGGAGAAATTGCATCAGTAATAAGCGAGTCAGATTTCAGACCGCATAAGTTAGTTATACAACAATGCCTACCAATTGAGACTGATCACGTGCAGCATGCGTACCTAAAATACATACAGGACGATTGAGATGAATACGATGGCCAGGTGAAATGTTAAGATTGTGTGAGAATAAATACTGAAAACTGTTTACGTGTCTCACAAATTTTAGGTCAATGTCTGCCGCACATCAGCAGTGAAATGATTTTCATCAAAAAGAACAAGGTAATGTGTTAGACAGCATGTTCCCTGTCAGAAGGCATAAATATAGAAGCATTAATATAAATGAACAGATAATTCATCAAACCATCTCATGAATAAGTATCTGTTCACCTGAATGACAGAGTGACTGCAGAGGTAGTAGAAGTCAAATTCACTGGGATGACATATCTTTGTGTCGACAACAGTTCCTGAGAATGAAAGCAATTATCAGTCCAAGTCAATCCATATCCATAAATAAATTAAGAAAAGAGATGTATTGCTGTGGACGCCTTCGTGGGCCACCAATATGGCCGGAGCAGGGCCCATGGCGTCCACAGCCCAGCCACACCACCTCCTACCTAAGCGTCTTCTAGAAGATTTATTTAAGATTAGAATAAATTTGTTATAGATAGAATTAGACATCCAATCTTAAATAAATAGGAGATTGAGTCGGTTGGGGGGTGTCCCAACCGACCTGGGTGCAGCAGCCGGCCCTAGGTGGGCGGCAGGGGTCCCTAGACCTCTATATAAGCAGCACCCCTTCCCATGTAATCTTCATCCAGGAAAATTCCGAATTACCCTATTGAGTTGTTCTTCTCCTTGGGTCATCGTGGCTACGAACCATAACCCTAGCCGTCGTGATTTCCCCTCTCTTCTCCCACGATACGCGCTGCGCAACTCCTCCTACGCCTCCTCGCTGCTTGTTCCTCCCCTGCACAGCCCTAAGCGCAGCAGGAGGGCCTTCCCCACCCTTAATTCATAGCAATTGGTATCACGATCCAGCAGAGAACCGACCATGTCCGTCTCCGGGGCTGATTCTGGGCCTATCTCCGTTGGGGATCTTGCTGCCCTCATGAAGAGCATGCACTCCGACATCACGGCTTCCATCGATCGCCTCTCAGCAGAGGTGGCGACCGTACGTACTCGTCTCAATCGACACGGCGTTCTTCTTGCCCGTATTGAGAAACAGCCTGATTCGGCCTTCTCAGCACAGCAACAACCACAGGACACCACCACGGCAACGAAATTCTGTTCAACACGGACGCCGACGGCAGCGGCGGTCGAGCGCGCAGCGTTGGTCAGGCGCGCGGGGGCCGCGGTGGCAGCGGCGGCGGCGGCAGCGACGACGGTGATGACTTCAGCCTGCGCAACTATGGCCGGCGTCCCAGGGGCGTCATGAGGCGGACCGGAATCCGCTCATCCAGGATCACAGAGGGTGGTGCCGCACGATGCGACATCCGACAGCACACATCATAAGAACACAATATATTACATGGGAAAAACGACTGAACTGTACAAGGTAGTACACTACTCAGTTACAAACTATTGTTTATAATACACAGCGGAAGTCTAAACTATACAACTCACGCCCGCCTATCTAGCAAAAGTCGGTTGCCCAGCCCTAGGGCAACCCACACTAGCTGCACGTCTCAGCTCAGCGCGGCGTGTACGGCTCCTACTCAGCGGTAGTCCCCGACGGAGGGTAACCCTCGCCGGTGGACTCGTACTCCGAGTCCGTGGGTGGCTCCTCACCTGAAAAACACTTAAGCAGCAACCGTGAGCACGAAGGCTCAGCAAGCCTTAACCGACTCACCTAAGCATGCAACTCTACATGAGGTATACATTGACATAGGATAGTAATATTGCAGCAAAAGGGACTCGCCTAGAAGTTCATCCTTAATTAATTTTTAGCAACAAGTTAACAGTTCAGGAAGCTGAAATTTAGTAAGCCATAATTGGTGGCACACATGTAGCAATACAATTATATCATGACAGCAATATTGATTCATAACGTTCCATAATTTATCTACGTTACGACGTAGTGAACAAGCAGTACTCGTCACCGAGAGGGACGGCGAATCGACTCGATATACACCTGCAGGGAAACCCAAAGAGCACGTCACGTACGCCCACCCGTGGAGCTGCACAGCACGCTCACTCGATGTCGTACGGGACAACCTTTCACCCAACAGCCCAAACGTCGAACCAGTCGCACCGAAACGAGCAGGAGGTTCCCCACACGGAGCATCTCTCTATGCCCGTTGGCAGATTTCCACCTTGCTGCCCTCAGCCTACACCTATAAATCGGTGCGTTATGCCTCGACGCCTGGAGGTTTAGGCTACATCGGTTTATTGGGGCCCATATATCCGATATGTCTTCGGTACGTTCAATACTTGTTCAGCAGGGCCGCACACGGATCGGTCCTCAATCGACACGGGCAGGGCTGCACACACAAGACTTCCTCTTGCTGCGCCCTAGCCCCTGCCTAGTCTCATTTTCATTACTAAAGTGATCTCACATCACTCAACCGAACCCATGTGTCCCAAGCCTATCGCGCGAGTAGATTCCAACTACTCGACTTGTACCGAAGTCCTATGACTCATTAAGCATAGCCTGTCTACTCGAGATCTTAGACACTAACCTCACTCTTATGGAAAAATTCTGGTCATGCAAATGGGGTATTCATCCATCCTACACCTAATACACATACAACCTTCACTCTACGTATGTAAACAAAGTAAAAACTTTATAAAAGGCTTAATGCAAACCGGGGTTTGCCTTGTTGCTGCTGGTCAGGGATTAGTTCTTCTTCCGGAAGAAGGAAGTCCAGCACTTCCGGAGTCTCTTACTCAGTGACTACACGTTTAATGAAATACGACATGTAAATTTAAATGCAATGTGTAAACTTGACTACTTAATTACTAATAACTCTAGCTAGCCCTCCCCTTTGGTTCTGAAATTTTTGTGGTGGCTTGGTAGGGTCCTAACCAGAGTCTTGACCAAGTTTCATTTGAAACAAAGTTCATTTGAACCTTGTACAAATAAAAGCACATTTGGTCAATATTTGAGCCTCTAAATAATTCCAGGGGTTTTCATGGCTTCAACCATTACTTTCTGGAAACTAGAATTTAGGATGGTTCTAATGGAATTGGTTTCATGTATTTTGAAGAATTCTAGTGAAATTTATGTCCTAATTAAGATTGGAGAAAATCTGAAAAATGTTTCTGTACATTTTTCTATTTTCTCAGGGCAGTTCTCTTAATTACCCAATTAGGGTAACTAAATGAACATGGATGAGTCTGAAAATTTTACTGGGATTCAGGGATTTTCCAATGAACTTCTCAGCCAAATTTCAGAATTTTTCATAAAGTAGTTCTCCAGATAAAATTCCCAACAGTTTAAAATTTAGGGATTTAATTCTGGAGAACTATTCACTTTCATGAGCTGAATTTGGTATTGATGGAAAGTACTCAGAATTATGAATTCAGCAAAATTTGGTTCATCGAATTTGGAGTTTCTTAGCCAAAGTTCTATGCATTTGAAGTTTGAACTAAAATTGGAAATTCCAAAAATGTTTAAATCCTGCGGGTGGGTCCATCGCACACGTGTCGACCGCTGGAGCCGAGCCACACGGAGCCACAGACTCCTTCCCGCATGGCCACACTGGATCCCACACATTTATCTCCATCCGCTGACGAGTGGGGCCTCCCCCCTTCGTCTTCCTCCGGCCACCCGCGCGACCCCGCCGCCGAGCTCGCCGGAGCTCTCGCCGGGAAGGGGTTCCGGCCCTCGGAACTTGCTGATTCTCGCCGCCACTGCACATTCTTGCGCGAGGAACACGTTGCCGGCCTTACCTCGGATCGTGGGTGTCCGGAAACCTCGGTGCAACGGCGACAGTAGCTGTGGTAACCTCGGCGGCGTCGCTAGGGCACTTTACTGCCCCAACCTTGCTCCGGTTAGCTCCTACAACATCGCTATGACCTAGGGAGCAACGTACAGGGCTCTGATCTCGCGAGAAAAATCGGCAACTAGGGGCTCACCGTGCGACCTAGGGCGATTTCTGGGAAAACTGGAAAAACTCGAAGAAATGAGGGTTCCCTCGATGGTTCTTCCTAGTTCTTGATCCCACGTGCCCGCACGGATGTCTACAACTGGGTTTCTAGGTCTGGGGAGGAGTGGTTCGGTATGTGTGGCGAATTTGCCGATTTACCCGAACCGGGCTATATCACATGCTCTCGCAAGAACTAAAATTCCGGCCAGCACGGTCCATGACACGCTGCCGGCGTGGTTGTGAAGCGAGGAGGGTTACTGGCGCACCTTTTTGCTTTTGCAACTCGATGGGAGAGGCTCTGTGGTGGCCGGGCGACGTGATCTTGTCGCGGCGGCTCTCTTCGGCGCTGTGGAGGAAGATCAGCTCGACGTCGACGTCCCGACGGAGCTAGCGCCCGGTTCTTGCTTCTGCCACGCTAAAGGAAGTCCAGCGGTGCTGTGGGGAAGCTTAGCGCGTCGTGCCACGGGGTGGAGCAGCCGGGCGGCGGTGAACCGACGGTGCGCCTCTGTGCGGTCGCGTTTATCGCCGAGGACACACGGGGATCGTTCAGCGTCGGCTGTGAGGCGGTGTGGAACGCTGTGCTCTCGGTGGAGACGATAAAAGCGGAGAAACATCAATCCCCGAAGCAGCTCGGGAGGTGCTTCCGGTCTTCAGTTGTCCGCGTGGTGGCAGCCTGTGGGAGAAAGCAGCGCGCTCGGGTGTGAACTGTGGAACCGGTTGACTTAAGCAGTAAGTTTCTTCCCTCCCTTCTCACTGACAATTGGGGCCCACAGCTCCCCTCTGCCCAAAAAGATCTCCAAATTTTTGACCTATGTAAATTCAGCTATGAGGGATCCAAATTCGAAAACCATTTGGCCATTTGACAATTTGTGCCACAGTTTCAAATTTGAATTCAAATTTCAATGAAAATTCATAACTCTCTTTGATATCCCTATCAAAGGACCTCCAAATCTTCTCAAAATTTGCCTCCCCCATAATTTGAACCTAAGGAATCCAAATATGCACTTTGATCCTGGTGTTAGCTGCTGCAACCATGAGTTTGAATGCAACAGTTTTGAATCACCCTCTCATGTGTTATCATACGTGTAGAAAGTTTAAACTAATACCCTCTTGATGGAGGTTACTTGCTCTTCACAAGTCTTCACAAGATATTCACCATAAAACTGTGGTGTTGTGAGGTGATAAAAAGTTTTTTTGCAAGTCCCTTTTCTTGGGCTTTTACACGTCACACGTTCGACGATGGCGGGTTGCGCCGCCACAAGATCAGTTTCCCGAAGTTCGACGGGGAAACCGATCCGCTGCCCTGGCTCACCAAGTGTGAGACCTACTTCCGCGGGACACGTACGATGCCTGAAGAGAAGGTGTGGCTCGCATCTCTCCACCTAGAGGGAGTCGCGGTCGAGTGGTACACTGCTCTGGAACGCGACTGCGGCATCGTGTCTTGGGAGCAGTTCACTGACTTCATCAACATGCGCTTCAGACCTCCACTCCGCTCCAATGCCCTGTCTGAGATTAAAGATCTTCGTCGTACTGGTACAGTTGAAAAGTACCAGCGTCAGTTCCTGGTCCTTCTCTGCCGTTGCAAGGATCTCAGTCAGCGTCAGCAAATCAACCTCTTCACAGCTGGCCTTAGAGAGCCACTTCGCATGACACGACCCCATTTGGTCATGTCGAGCCAGGATCACGCTGAGGGGTGCTGCGTTGCACAGCACCGTATAACACACGTCAAAGGTACAAAGCGGAAGCGGAAATTTTATTACATAAACAAGTTATGAACATGTTTACATCAAAATAAGTTCAGTCTACACTCGCGGGCGTAGACTAAGCATCAAGTGCACGTTCAGCCCTCGAACGTGTCCTTGCTAGCACACACGCACACTAACTCTGCGGGGTGCACGACTCCCACTCGACGGGGTTCCCCTCCTGGGGTTCCGTCTCCTCTTCGGGAGTCCCTTCCTCATAGAACCCTGCAAAAGCTTCAAACACAAGCAGTGAGCACGAAGGCTCAGCAAGTCTGACCCGTCTCACCTAAACATGGAACTTCTACATGAGGGTAATGGGTTACATGAGGTAAAAATCATGTGCAAGGACTCGCCTAATTAGTAGAACCTTACTTTCAAGTTTTAGCAGCAGGTTGTGGAGAACCTTACGCTAAGGTACATGAGAGAGCCGCAATCAAACAAGAAACGCATTTCTCTCATGTACTTTGCCCAAAGTTGAAAAGAACTTTAGTTAGCTCTAAGCTACAACATATCATTAACAATCAATGTCCATCTTTCAATCATCAACATTTTAACATGTGACTAACCTGTTTTTTCTACGTCACGGTACAGTGAACAAGTGGTACTCACTGACCGCGAGGGACGGCGATTATAATCGATTTACACCTGCAGGGTTACCCGAACAACCCGTCACGTACGCCCGTACTCGATGTTGCCTACAACAACCATCACGGACGTCGTACGCGACTACCTTTCACCCGTTAGCCAAATGTTGAACCGGTCCAATCGTCCCGAGCAAGAGGTCTCTGCACGCGCATCTCAGTGCCGCCAGCCGATTTACACCTCGAGCTCTCAACCTACCCTTTGAACGACCAGCTATGCCTCAACACCCAGCTACCCGGGTTACATCAGTTTCCCGGTTCCCATATAGCCGGTAGGTCTTCGGTACTGTTCTAGCTTGTTCAACAGGCCCGCACACGGCTCGGTCCTCAATCGACACAAGCGGAGCTACAGCACACAGGCCCCAAAGTCCTGCTGCCCTTACCCTCCGCTTGGTCTCATTTTCTTGCCATGTGTTTCATTTGCTATCACTACCCGAGTCGAGTGCCTCTAGCCTATGCTCGCGAGTAGTTCCAACTACTCGACTTGTACCGAATCCTACACTATCTTAGCATTGCAGTAGCTAACGGGGTTTGTAATCCTAAACCCAACCCATGGTTCTCTTGGCTATGCAGTGGGGTTTCCAAACAAGACTCGAATGCAAAGGATACAGTAAACAAGTATGTGCTCAAAACAATAAAAATTTTATAAAAGGTTAATGCAAACCGGAGCTTGCCTTGCTGCTCTTGGTCGTAGGCTAGCTGTTCCTCTGGAGTAACGAAGTCTAGGACTTCGGGTTCCTCCTCGACCTTAGCGACTACATGATAAGAGCAATATATGTATCAATTTAAATGCATTGGTATTAACTTTGAAGTTGTGAAGTCTATAACCTTTGCTAGACAGACCTAATGACTGTGAAACTTTTACTGTGGCTTGGTTACAATCTAAACAGAGACTTGGTCAAGTTTTAATTGCAGCAAAGCTCATTTGAGCCCTCCACAATTAATTATGTCTTTGACCTTAATTGGAACTCTTAGGGTGTTCTAGAAATTTTCATGAAACAAACTATGACTTTCTGAAAACTAGATTTTTAGACGGTTCTAATGGAGTTGGTCTCGCTTAATTTGAAGATTCCTAGCTAAAGTTATGAGCTAAAAAATTTTAGAGAAAATTCTAAAAATGTTTCTGAACATTTTCTATTTTCTCTGGAACAGTTTTACTAATCACACCATTAGGTGGATCAGATGAGCTCAAATGGATCTGAAATTTATATGGTAGTTCAGGGATATTTTGGTGAACATCCCAGCAAAATTTCAGGATTTTTCTCCAAAGGATTCTCCAGTTAAAATTCCTAACATTTTAAACTTTGAGGAATTAATTCTGGAGAATTAAGGGTTTTCATGAAGTGAAACTTGATTTGCTGGAAAGTACTCGGAGAGCTGAATCCAGCAAAATTTGGTTCACTCAATTTGGAGCTTTCTAGCTAAAGTTATGAGGATTTGAAGTTTGAAGGAAATCTGAAAATCAAGGAAAAGTTTAAACTCGCGCGTGGGCCCAGGGGACACGCGTCGCACGCCGAGGCGACAGCACACCGTGGCCCACAATGATTTTGCGCGCCAGCACACCCGATCCCGGCCGCAGCCGGATCCCGATTCAAAATATCTCCCGCTGACAGCTGGGGTCCACCCCCTTCTTCAACCTCGCGACGCCCGCGCTCCGCCGCCGAGGGACCTCGCCGGAGAGCTCGCCGCCGGCTGCTGTACAGCTCCAAACTTCTCGATCCTGGCCGCCCCTGCCTACTTTTACTCGGGGAACAGGATTATAGGGTCAGCTGCTCATGACAATGGCCGGAGCATGGTCGGCGACGAGTCGCCACCTCGGAACGACTTCGGCCATGTCGGCTGACTTCTCTAGCATCTCAGCTACATGGGAAACCGGTCGGGGAGCATCAGTGGACCTCAGAGAAGGTCGACCTGAGCTCGAGGCAGCTCGGGGAAGGCCCGAAATAGGTCCTCACCGTGCGCCCGATGCCGCCCGTTCATTCCGCCATTGGTAGACCTCAAATTACGCCGGGTACAGAGGTTCTCCGGCCCAGAGTTGTGAAGGCAACTTGTGCGTTACCGTGTCTAGCTCGTGTGAGAGCGGCTTGAGGCCCTCTAATCCTTTCTAGAGCACGAATTAAACAGAATCGTACCCGAAGGTCGTTCTGCACACAGAAAGGGGAAAAGTGGAAATTCGCCGCCGGTGAGCAACCACTCGAGCTGTGGCTCGGGGATGAGCAGCACCGGTCACCAGCACGTCCAAGGGTGCCTTGGCTCGGGCGTGACAACGCCCTGGTTGGGCTGTCCACGAGAGCCCGAGGTGCGGCGGTTCCAAGTCCCGAATTTGATCTTTCGGCACAGCCGATATCAATCGGTTTCAACGGAATTCTAGCAACGGGGAGGACGGAGGAGGTCTCTAGTACCTTGCTGGGGTTCTGGAGTGGACGGAGGGAGCTGCGATCAGCGTTCTCCGATCGAGTCCGAGCTGCGGAAGTTTTCGGCCAGCGCTGAGTTCTTGTGGGGAAGAACGGCGGTGCCTCGGCCGAGGAGGGGGCAGGCGCCTTAAGAAGGCTCTGCACCGCCTCACGCCCGTGTGTGGGCAAGCAGCTGCTGGCGCGGCGGCGATCACCGCTGCGGTTCGGCGACCCGAGTGAAAAAGTCTCAGTCGGTTTGATCTGAGCAGTGGCTGACATGTGGGTCCCACCTCCAGTTTTAACCTCTGAAATTTACTCCTAATCACTGTTGTAAACAGTGGACCCCATACTACCCTTGGCAATTCAAATTATTCACCCATGAGCCATTTGAATTGATCAAAGTTCAAATGAGGTTTGGTTTGAATGAATTTCAGCACAAGTTCAGTTTGAAATTCAAATAAAGTTTGAATTTCTCCCACTTAGCTCATGTCAAGATCAACTCCAAATGGAGTGAAAATTGGTGTGTGAGCTCACAAAAATGTGCTGAGTAAGAATATGCCTCCCACTTTTAAATTCATGGGATAAAAACAGTTTGAATTTGAATATGGTTTCAAACTGCCCTCTTCCTAACTATACCCAAAATGACCCCAAAAAGGTTTTGAATTTGGGTGAAACTTGGCATGGATATCCTTAGTAAAGTGTAGGGGTTTTCATATGTCCAGCCCATCTATATCACATGTCGGAAATAGCACTTTTGCAATGTGTGAGTTTGTTCTCTAATGAGCATGTTGATAATTGTTACTTGCCCTTCATTTGTGTTCATCATCTTTCCTCAAATGAGGTGTGTGGTGTGGTGATGAACACTGCAAATGTGTGTCAAAAATTGAGGCCCTTACATTCCTCCCCCCTTAAAAGAATCTCGTCCCGAGATTATAAGGTGAAAATGAGAGAGAGGACGGTGGAAAATTACCGGATATGCGACGTGAAAAAGTCGGGGTAGTTAGTGCGAAGGAATTTTTCGCTCTCCCATGTCGCTTCGTCCATGGAGTGATTACTCCATAGAACCTTGTAGAACCACAACGTACGGTTGCGTGTGGTTCGGGCCTTTTCATCAATAATCTGCACCGGTTCCTCCCGATAGGTGAGATCCGGTTGTAGTTCTTCAATGTCTTCCAGCTGAACGGTAGTTGATAGCTTGAGACACTTCCTCAGCTGGGAAACGTGAAAGACGTTGTGCACACCGGAAAGTGCTTCTGGTAACTTCAGCCGGTATGCCACTGATCCACATCTCTCGGTAATCTGAATGGACCGATGAATCGGGGTGCCAACTTTCCTCTCACCCCAAATCTGTTTACGCCCTTCATTGGAGACACCCGCAGGTATACGTGATCTCCAACTTCGAATTGTAATGGGCGCCTTCTCCGGTCCGCATACTGCTTCTGACGGGATTGAGCGGCTTTTAGATTCGCTTGAATTAGTTGAACCTTTTCTTCCGCGTTGTTGACGAGGTCAATGCCGAAGGTAACCCTTTCGCCAGACTCACACCAGTTCAAAGGTGTGCGGCATTTCCTACCGTATAGCGCCTCGTAGGGCGCCATCTTGATGCTGGCTTGGTACCCATTGTTGTACGAGAACTCAGCTAACGGCAAGTGATCATCCCAATTCTTGCCGTGGTTGATAGCGCAAGCTCGTAGCATGTCTTCTAGAATCTGATTTACCCGCTCGGTTTGTCCATCCGTCTGCGGGTGGTAGGCTGAACTACGGATCAACTTCGTCCCCAAGGCAGCGTGCAGCTGCTCCCAAAAATGGGACACAAATAAAGTGCCCCGATCCGATATGATAGTACGGGGTACGCCGTACAAGCATAGGATCCGTGAGATGTACAGTTCAGCGTACTTCTTGGCGTTGTAGTTGGTGTTGACCGGGATAAAATGGGCAACTTTGGTGAGCCGATCGACGATCACCCACACCGAATCATGTTTCTGTTAGGTGGTGGGTAAACCGACGACGAAATCCACGCTCACGTCCTCCCACTTCCAGGCAGGAATGCCCAGTGGTTGCAGCAGTCCCGGTTTCCGCATATGATCTGCCTTCACCCTTCGACATGTATCACACTCGGACACGTATTTTGCAACCTCGCGCTTCATCCGTGTCCACCAAAACTTTCTTCTGAGTTCTTGATACATTTTATTGCTGCCGGGTGAATATAAAACTTTGATAAGTGAGCCTCATCAAAGATTTTCTTCCGTAATTCCGGTTTACGGGGTACGACGATCCGGTCCTTGAACCATAGAACGCCGTCTCCGTCCTTCCGGAAACATTTCAACTCCCCACTGTCTACACGTCTCCGCAAATGTGACATGCCCTTGTCATTCTTCTGGGCTGCCGCTATCTCTTCACGGACTGTGGGGATCAAAGCTAGGTTGTAGAGAGCTCCGTGTGGAATCACATGGAGTGGTGGTTCGCTCTCTTCCAACGGTGTGATGGTCATATTATTGACATGTGACTTGCGGCTCAGCGCATCTGCCACTACGTTTGCTTTGCCCGGATGATAATGGATCTCTATTTCGTAATCCTTTATCAGTTCTAACCATCTTCGTTGCCTCATGTTCAGCTCCTTCTGAGTGAATATGTACTTGAGGCTTTTGTGGTCGGTATATAAATGTACGAGGTTACCGAGTAGGTAGTGCCTCCACATCTTCAGTGCAAGTACCACGGCAGCGAGCTCCAAGTCGTGAGTTGGATAATTTTGCTCATAGTTTCTAAGCTGCCGTGATCCATACGCGACCACTCTTCGGTCTTGCATCAGCACACATCCGAGCAAAAAACCGGATTCATCGCAGTACACATCGAACGGTTTTGTTGTGTCTGGCTGCGCCAAAACCGGTGCTGATGTCAGGTGCTTGACTAAAGCCTTGAATGCTGCTTCACATGCTGGACTCCAAACATATTTGGTAGCCTTCTTCAGCAGCTCTGTCATTGGCTTGGCAATCTTCGAGAAGTTCGGGATAAACCTCCGATAATATCACGCGAGTCCCGAGGAAACTCCGTACCTTGTGAACAGTTCTCGGGGATTTCCAATTCAGCACTTGAGTGATCTTGCTCGGGTCCACAGCGATACCTTCCGCTGAGATGATATGCCCGAGGAAAGGCACTTGCGATATCCAAAACTCGCATTTGCTGAATTTTGCGTATAACTTATGATCCCGTAGCCGTTGCAAGACTATACGCAGATGTTTCTTGTGATCTTCCTCCGACTTGGAATATACCAGGATGTCGTCGATGAAGACCATGACAAACTTGTCCAGCTCCGGCATGAATACCGAGTTCATTAAGTACATGAAGTGAGCTGGAGCATTGGTGAGGCCGAAGGACATGACCAGGTACTCATAAAGTCCGTACCTCGTCGAGAAAGCCGTCTTCGGAATGTCCTCAGCCCTTATCTTAATCTGATGGTACCCGGATCTTAAATCCATCTTGGAAAAGATCTTTGCTTCGACCAACTGATCAAACAACATGTCGATCCGTGGCAACGGGTACTTGTTCTTGATGGTTACGACATTTAATGGACGGTAGTCCACGCAAAGCCGCAACGTCTCATCCTTCTTCTTGACAAATAATGCCGAACAGCCCCATGGCGAGGAGCTCGGCCTAATAAAACCCTTCTCCAGAAGGTCCGTGAGCTGAGTCTTCAGTTCAGCCAACTCCTTGGGCGCCATCTTGTATGGCCTTCGAGATATCGGCATGGTTCCTGGTGCGAGTTCAATCTTGAACTCCACCTCTCTATCAGGCGGCATCCCCGGCAAATTGTCCGGGAATACATCAGGGAACTCTCGGACCACCGGAATATCTTCCAATCTGATGGTTGTGGCTTGATAGACACTTGGAAGTTTTATTTCTGGACTGTCCAGAAATAATGAGTGAGACTCGTGCACTTCTGAGTTCAAGTGCACGACTCGGAGGACGGTGTCTAAAACAGCGTCGTGGCGGGTTAACCACGACATCCCTAAGATGACATCGACCTTTTGTCCCTCTAACATTATGAGAGACGTATGGTAAACTCTACCCTCTAAGCACAATGGCGCTTTTGGGACCATCATGCTTGCTGAAATTTTCCCACCCGGTGAACAGATCACATAAGGACTATCGGTGGGTAGTATTTGCAAGCTATATTTATCAATGAAAGCTTGGCTAATGAAACTATGCGTGGCGCCTGAATCAAATAGTACTATAGCGGGATGCTGGTGGAGTTGGAACATACCCGCAAGGATTGGCTCGCCCTCCGGCACGTCCTCAATGGCAAGCTGGTGGACGGTGCCGGGCCTAGGGTTTGCCCGCCGCGCATTAGTAGGGTTCCGGGGTTGATTCCTCCCCGGAAACTGTGGTGCCACTCCGCCGCCTTGCCTCTCCGGGCAACTGCTCGTGAAGTGCCCTGGACGACCACACTTGTAACATGTGGCCGCTGCTGGTGGAGTGCTCGGGGGACGGAAGCCCGGCATGCGTTGCTGAGGTGCAAACGCACGCGGCATCGCCCGCTGCTGTTGTTGTTGTTGTGGTGGTGCTGGCAGTGCCGGCCGGAATGCCGGTGAAGAGTACGGCCGACTGCGGAACAGCATCGGCCGCTGTGGTGGCTGCCAGCATGGACCTGATGGTGGGCGATTCACCATCCGAAACTTCTGAGAAGGACTGCCTCCTTCTCCGCTGCTCTGCGGCGCGCTTCACTTTCGCTCTGCCGCCGCCAACTCCTTGCCAGAGTCCTCCTGAACAATCGCAGCATCAATTATGTCGTTGAGGCTGCCGCGATTGAACATCGCCAACTTGTCCTTCAGGAGCGGGTTAAGCCCCTGGTAAAAATGGTCCCACCGCTTCTCGTCGGTATCAGCATGATACGATGCATATAGCGCGAGATCGTTAAACGCCCTGGAGTATTCCAGCGCGTTCCGGCTCCCTTGTTGCAGGTGTAAGAACTCCTGCGTTTTCCTCTTCATCAGACCTGGTGGTATATGATAGGCCCTGAAGGCCGTCCGGAACTCCGCCCAGGTCATCACTCGGTCGGTGGGCTGTGAAGCACAGAAGTTGGCCCACCACGCGCTCGCGGATCCTTGGAGCTGCTGGACCGCGAACTGAGTCTTGCGCTGCTCGCTGATTTGGAGCAGCCTGAACTTTATCTCTATGGCGCGGAGCCAGTTGTCCGCGTCAAGTGGTTCATCCGCCCTTGAGAATACAGGGGGATGAGTCGCCAGGAAGTCGGAGTAGGAGCTCTGTTGGCGCTCCTCACGATCTTGACGTCTCTCTGGGCGAGACGTATTGGCGATGAGAGTCTGCAGCAACTCTGTGTGCTGCTGATGCGAGCCCGCCATTGCCGCGACAATGTCGGCCAGTGTAACCGTTGGCAGTGGCGGTGGCGGTGTTTGCTGTTGCTGTTGCTGCTGCTGTCCCGAGGAGTCCTCGGGAGGTGGTTGGGAGGTCTCTCCCCCTTGACTGGTACCCCCAACGTCCGGGTTGGCACGAGTACGCGTCATTCTGAAATTCAAAACAGCAGCGATTAGCACATGTCTTACTTAAAATTTCCATAAGCAACAGTAGGTATTGAAGCGACGCATGATTAATTTGCACAACATTCACATATATTGATAAAGCATAAACTTTATACAAGATACATTATTCTCGGATCTCCGAGAAGTCGTGCTCATGTCGTCACTACCTATACATACGCTACTGTCTACACGACATGTCACCGATTACAAAAGTTGGGTTACGCTACCCTAACTGCCCTACTTGGCAACCGTAACCCCCTACTCGGAGTAGAACTCGACCTCCTGTGGGTCGTCCTCCTCCGGTACCTCTGCTGGTGGCTCTGGGTCTACCACCTCTTCTCCCATTGCTGGAAGACCCAAGACTACCGGTACGCCTAACACCGGGGGCACGAGGTCCTGCAAAGCATGCACCTCGTCCATAGCTTGGTTGTAGTCCTCTTCCCAGCCTTGTCCTTCCTCAATAGCATCGTCCCGCTCTTGAGCAAGGTCCTCATTCTGCTGGGTTAGGGCCTGCACCAGCTCTTGCAACGCCGCGATGTCAACACGGCTCTTTTTCCTTGCCTTCTTCAGACGACGCAACTGATTGTGTTGTTCATTCAGTCGCTTGATCGTCGGAAGGAGCACATTGCGGAGTGCGCTGTGAGCACTCTCGAAATGATCTCCACGGCTTGTGCTCTCCTTGAGCTTTGTGGCGAGATGCTCCGTATGAACAGCTTGGCTGTCCATCACGACATTTCCCGCCCTCATCTGGAGGCTGAGATTTGCTTCCGCGGGGTTGTACCTTGGGCAACTCGGGCCCGTTGCTTCCAGGTACCTCTCTTCCCACACATGCTGAGCTCGTCCCTCCACCGGAACGAGTGCGTATGGAGTGCCCTCCATAGCCTGCACGTGCAGTTGGCAGAAACGTGACATAGTGTCGCGGGCTGCCACTTGCCACATCATAAATGTAAGAGAAACACTTACTCGAAATATTTCTCCATGCCATCGATATTAGCATACATGTAGAGTAAAGTAGCAGTCCTTTCTCCTTCAGTAAAATCGTATGATGTGATGCTGCCAACAGTAGTTCCCCTCGATTCAAAAATAGAGAGATCACTAACTGATGGTTCGTCATCTACATTGTATCGCATTGCCGAAGTATTGACATTGTTTTCCTCTGCAAAGTAGAAACTAGAAAAGTAACCTACTTCCTTTAGAGTAAATGCTTCGGCAATGCACCCTTCAACCCTTGCTCTGTTGCCAACCATAGTTTTCAAATATCTCAAAGCTCTTTCAATATGGTACATCCATCTATATTGCACAGGACCACCAACTTTTGCTTCGAATGGAAGATGTATAAGAAGATGCTGCATTGGATTGAAGAAACCAGGAGGAAATATTTTTTCCATCTTACATAAAAGTACAGGTATCTCCTTCTCTAACTTCTCCATCACGTCTTTCGTTATTTCTTTAGCACATAACTTCCTATAGAATAATGATAGCTCAGCTAACACCTTTCACACCGCATCATCCAGTTATCCCCGAAACATAACAGGTAAGAGTCTTTCCATTATTATGTGATAGTCATGACTCTTCAACCCAGTGAGCTTTCCCGTTTTAACATTCACGGCTCGTCTCAGACTAGCAGCATAACCATTTGGGAATTTCAAACTTTTCAACCATTCCATAACTTGTTTCTTTTCATTAGGTCGAAGCACGAAAGAAGCACGTGGCTTACCACCGCTTTCAGAGAGCTCAAGAGTAGGTCGATTACAAATCTCGGCCAAATCCTTTCGAGCCTTTAAGTTGTCTTTCGTTTTGCCCGTGATATCCATGCACGTGCTTATGATACATTCGGCCATGTTACGCTCCTGATGCATTACATCAATATTATGCATCAGTATCAATGACTTCACATATGGTAGCTCCCAAACTCCACATACATGAGTCCAGTTGTGAACATTTCCGTAACCTACAAAGAATCCAGGGCGAGCTTCATCAGGGACTAGTGAGTCCAACACATCGGATACTTCACACCCGCTTAGGCGTTTAGGTGGTTCCTTAGTGACAACAGTATCTTTTCTGAAGACATTCCTCTGTTGCCTGAATGGGTGGTTTCGAGGAAGCCAACGCCTATGACAATCAAAGTAGCTTATCTTGCCACCGTATGTAAGTCGAAAACACTCTGTGTCAGACGCACATATGGGACACGACAAACGACCATGTGTGCTCCATCCAGAAAACATGCCGTACGCAGGGAAATCATGGACAAACCACAAATAAGCGGCTCGAAGGTTGAATTTCTGCTTCTTGCAACAGTCATACGCTTCAACTCCAATCCATAACGTTTTCAATTCTTCAATCAATGGTTTCAACATCACATTGATACGTGATCCCGGATGATCTGGTCCTGGTATAATGAGGCTAAGAAACATAAACTCGTACTTCATACAAAGAGAAGATGGTAGGTTGTACGGAATAACAAAGACGGGCCAACAGGAGTATGGTAGGTTGTACGGAATAACAATAACTTCTTCAATCATTACAAGTAACGCAATTGCTTATGTGCAACTTCTGTCATTACTTTATCACCATCGTCATTGACAACTTCGACAAACCTCGATTTTCCACACTTTAAACAATTCTTCTCTTTGTCATGCTCTTTCCAAAATAGCATGCAGTTATCTGGACACACGTCAATTTTTTCATATTTCATACCCAGTCCACATAGTAATTTTTTTGAGTGATACATATCTTTGGGCAGTTTATGAGGTTGTGGAAGAGCATCGCTGATAAGTTTCATCATATCATTGTAGCAATTATTAGAGAAGAAATACTTAGATTTGATTGCCATAAATCTGGTCATGAAAGTAAGAAGAGTCATTTCAGTATGATCATGCAACACCTCTTCAGAAGCTTTCAAGAGATTAAAGAATGCGTCTGCCTCATTTGTGGGCGGATCCTCCGTTTGTATATCTTGTAACATCTCATCGATCCTGTCAACACCCGGACAATCATCATCATCTACATGAACGGCTCGAGGAGCAGACTCACCGTGAAAACTCCAGACCTCATAATATGGCATGTAACCGTTTTTGCACAAGTGTAATGACAATGTCGTTTTGTCCAAAAACTTAGTATTCCGGTATTTCGCACATGGACAATGAACTTTATCGGTCGTAGACAACGAGAACACTCGATCAATAAAGTCGTCTGTCCCGGCATACCACTCATCTGAGTGACCAGTTGCCTTGTTCCAACCGGTATACATCCAACTACGGTCTTCACTCATGTTTAACTCTGCAGTTTTAAGTCAAAGAATTTATAGTTAGTTTATTATTTATTTATATTACGAACCTATATCTATTGGAAAGGATAGGTCCTAAACCCACCCAAGAGTGACCGAGACGAACATGCTTATAACAAGACACGAGGTCTAGATTCAGACGAAATTTCGGCAGCATAACCCCACTGTTCTCCAACTGCATGTCCAAAAATGGAGCACCGGAGAACATTAGGGTGACGCTGTCGAAACTACGTCCAAATCTAAACCCCGCGTCTCATTATAAGCACGCCCTCTCGGTCACTCCTAGGCTGTCCAAAAAGGGACAATTCCGAACCTACACGCCTCACATGCGTAACACGTGTGAGACGGGCTGGTTCGAAACGGGTGACGCATATTGTAAAGGTTTACGTCAATCTTTCATTTTTGAGTGATTTCAAAGAGAGAGAGGAAAGAACAATAGAGAGAAGGAAAGAACCATAGTTGTTAAGGCATCGCTTAAGCGGTAAGACGCCTGGGGATCGTAAGGCGTCCCATCGCCTTAGATCCCGGCGTAAGGCAGGTGAATACGGCGGCGGCGCTTGCACACAAGGGAGGCGGCGGCGGCGTCCGCGCACAGGATCTTGCGTTGTATGAGGTTGAGCGCCGGCAGATTCGCGACAGCCGGTCAATGGAGGCCGACGAGTGCCGGCAGATCGACAGTCCCGCGGCGGAGGAGGCCGGGCGGCGGCCGGGGCGGCGGCGGGCGGGCGACGGCCGAGCGCTGGCTAAGCCGCGGGGGGGGGGGGGGGGGGGGGGGTCGGCCGGGGCGCCGGCTGGCGGGCGGGGGGCGGCAGGGGCGACGGCCGGGGCTGCGGCCGCTGGGGCGGCCGGGTGGCGGACGGGCGGCGCCTGGCGGGCGGCGGCCGGGGCGCCGGCTTGCGGGGGCGGCCGGGGCGGCGGCGGGCGGGCGACGGCCGAGCGCTGGCTAAGCCGCAGGGGGGGAGGGGGATGGGGGATCGGAGGCCGAACGCCGCGGGGGGGGGGGGGGGGGGAGGGGGGTAGGGCGAGGCGGCCTAGGTTGTTCACATCGTCCTTTTGTAGACGTATACGTTACCACTAAATGGGTCGTATCGGGCCCTAAGCCCATTTATATACATATAGTACTTTTAAACACTCAAACAATCGAAACAATAATCAATTAAACTATTAACTCATATGCATTAATCATCTAAGCAATTAACAAATCATCTAAACAAACATAATTACCGTAGTTAACAAACTTATCAATTCTAAGCAATTAAAAAAACACCTAGCTAGCAATTCAAATAAACATGGACAATAATTAAACCTAAGCATATCGATTCATCTAAAGCTAAGAAATTATCCACCTGTCGGGCGGGGTGGCGGCCGGGCGCTGGCTGTCGTGGGCGGCCGGGGCGGCGGCGGGTGGCGGCCGCGGCGCCGGCTGGCGGGCGGGGGGCGGCCGGGGCGGCGGCCGGGGCTTCGGCCGCTGGGGCGCCGGCTGGCGGGGGTGGCCGGGGCAGCGGCCGGGGTTGCGGCCGCTGGGGCGGCCGGGCGGCGCCTGGCTGGCGGCGGCCGGGTGGCGGCCGGGGGGGTGGCCGGGCGGCGCCTGGCGGGCGGCGGCCGGGTGGCAGGCCGGGGCGGCGGCCGGGGGGGGCGGTTGGGGCGGCGGCGGGCGGGCGGCGGCCGGGAGCGGGCGGGCGGCGGCCGGGAGCGGGCGGGCGGCGGCCGGGCGCGGGCGAGCGGCGGCCGGGCGCGGGCGGGCGGCGGCCGGGCGCGGGCTGGCGGCGACCGGCGGCGGCGGGCGGGCGGCGGCGGGAGGCTCGGGCTCGGGTCGGCGCGGGCGTGAATGCCCGCGCCGACCCGAGCCCCCGCGGGTATATAAGCCTTATTTACGACGGCCACAACATGGGCCGTCGTAAATAAGGCTTATTTACGACAACCTCGGTGTGGCTGTCGTATATAACTGCTATATACGACAGCCTAGGGTTGGCTGTCGTATATAACAGCTATATACGACAGCCTAGGGTTGGCTGTCGTATATAAGAACTATATACGACAGCCATATACTTATATACGACAGCTTCGGCTGACCGTCGTATGTAAGTTTATATACGACAGCTAGCCGTCGTATGTTATACTGGCTGTCGTATGTTGCCCTGTTTCCTGTAGTGAAAAACTTACAAATATTTTTAGCAAACTACAACTTAGGTTCGTTGCAGAAAACAACCTCCTCACCATTGTTAAAGGCTGCATTTATTACATATATTCTTTCATCGTCATTTATCTACACTCTTTTTTTGACATTCTCTAAACTCTATATGACAGACTATAGTAAAGTAAACTGTTCACAAAAAGAATAAACACAGCTATTTAATTATCATATGTTTCTAATCAAGATAGAGACCAATGTCATATTGTCATCACAAATCAAGATAGGGATCAAACAAAGAAAAAAATAAGGTGCAATACAAACCACTCCTATAGACGGAGATGAATCTTCCCCTGGGGCCGGGTGGGTAACATCAACTCCAAAGGTTATTTTAGGTAAATCTGTTAACAGATGTATCCTCCTATGCAATGCATCTTTGACAACAGTATTATGGCCACCAACCTACGTGCAAATTATGAGCAGTGTAAGCGATCTCAAAATTAGAACCTTTTGGCACTCCTTTCTTTCTCTAGCTCTGCATGTACCATAGAAGGGCCAGACCAGGTTCAACTTTACTATGATCTTGGCCACTAGGCTTGATTGAGACAAAAATGACAATCTGAGAATCAACTTATAGTATCTATACATGCCATTTTGAACTGTTTAGGTTCACCTTACCTTAATATTGATTTTAAGGTCCGGATTTTGGAAATACTGCTGGCCACCTTTCTGAACGTTCTTACGCCCAGCTCGGTTTTGAAAAATGCCAGAACAAGGCTTCAGGACTACAAGAAATTTAATCCTATAAAAGAACAGCCAATAAAATAAAACAATAGCAACTTCAAAGTACACTGGTGTGCTTACCATAAAAAAATACCGGCATTTGTATCAGGCAATACTATGATTAGTAATTCAAGCTGCTGCCCAGTAGCACACCTAGTTGAGCAGGCAATTGTTCAAATTGTTGAAGTGCATTTGTGAGTGCAACATCTTTGTGAGTGCAACATCTAAATCAACTGGGCGTGCTTAGGCTTAGTAAAGGGCTTCAGTCCACGGGTACTTTCATAACTTGCATGTGTCTTTATTACATATTAGGCTAAAAATGAATATAAATTTGATCCGATGCTAATCTAGTTTAGCACTTCCCACAGTTATTCATTTTCATTGGTCCGTTATCAGGCCTAGACGTGCTTGCCCGATGTTCATTAATATATCACACGAAATAAAACGAAATGTAAGCTCGTTTATCACAGTGAAAGGATGACATTTAAATGTCATGTCTTCAGCATGCCGGATGGTGAGAGAGAGTTTGTTCATGCATTCATCGTAATGGTAGATGTGTCTGCTGCCTGGACGAGGAAATGGTTGGGGCATGCCGGATGGTGAGAGAGAGTTTGTTCATGCATTCATCGTAATGGTAGATGTGTCTGCTGCCTGGACGAGGAAATGGTTGGGGCGCACGCGGCACCTCTGACCGACCGTGCTGTACCCGGGCCGCGCAGGGAACACCAACGCTTCGCTAGACGCCGGAGGAAGCCTCCCGGCAGGCGCCATCCCCTGAACTAGGACTGAGGCCGCAGGCACCTGAGCCGGCATCGGCGCCGAGAACGACGGCCCCAAACGCGGCGCCGCAATATTGCTCTGTGACAGCCATCTTCCTCTCAATATTGCGGCTCAGCTCTCCAACTTCCGCCGACGTTGTCGCGGCCACCTGGCCGCGCCCCTGAGCCACACCGTGGTGCCACCAAGTCCGCCGGCTGGCTGGGGCACATGAAGCTGGTCTCCACTCTCGCAGCCACCACGGCCTCATCGCGCCGCGCCGCCGCGATGGACACGGCCGCCTCCATGCTCCGGCTCCGCCCTGCGCCACCGTCGCCTCCACGGCCTGCGCCTCCTGAACGCGTCTAACCTCGGTGGCCTCCATGCTCCGGCTCCGCACCGCCATTGCCACGCCCTTGGCCGGCGCCACCACGGCCCGCAACACCTCCGCGCGGGTTGTCACGGTGGACCCCGTGCTCCGGATCCGCGGTCACTTCCACGGCCTACTCCGAAGTCGCCTCCGCCTCGTCGTGGACATCGCCCAAACCCTAGCACAAGCACAGCACGAATCCACTAACTGGAAATAATGCGACGCGCACGCCTTCGGTTCATGTCACTGACACGCCAACTGGCCACATAGGAAACCCACACGCCGGCGACGCCGGTGCGGGTGGGGAGCGTGCTACGTTGCTGGGCGTTTGCCCAATCGGCATTGATCACGCGCCCGAGGCGTCCGCGCCCGGGCACGGCCGGGGGAACAAAATCATTCGGCTGCCCCGGCATATCCCCGGCCGGCCTCTCGCTCTCCGTCGCGTCAAGTCGTCGTGCCGCGTGGGTGCGGCTGCCGTGGCGGGGTGCACGCCTCGGGGAACCCTTTAAATCGCGATCTGCTCCGCGCCGCTGCGGGTGTTCAAAGGGGGCGGATCTAAGAAGATTTAAAGAAGGATAAATAAGGCTCCATTGGTAGGGCTGTCGTGATACTGTAATGCCCGAGATAAGTATTATTAATTCCGCGTTCTTGACATTAGTTAGTCGCCAACTGAGCGGGTAATCCAATCGGACCACCAGATAATTATGTCATTTGCTATGTTTCTATATATGCATTATTTTGTAAACCTTAAACAAATTTAAACTCATTTTTAGGTGAAAAATATTTAAAATTTGCAGATCAGCATTGACTTTGCATGATACTACATTGCACAGTTGCAATGATGCTGTACAAACTATATATACGCGCCGTTTCTCCCAGCATTTGGCCAGCAAAAACCAGAGTTACAAGCTAAATGTGCATGAGCATTAACTCAGCGAGGAGGAGAGGCATGTCGGTGCAACGACGAGATATCATGAAGGTTAAGATCACGAGCTCCAAGACCGTTAAGCCGGTGTACGACGGCGGCGTCGCGCCGAGCACTGGCGAAAGCGTGCCGCTCAACGTGTTCGACAGGGTGACCTACGACGTGCACGTCGCCGTGATCTACGCGTTCCGGCCGCCGAACCCGCCGAACGCCGCGCTACAGCGGGGGCTGGCGAAGGCGCTGGCAGTGTACCGGGAGTGGGCGGGGCAGCTGGGGGACGGTCCCGGCGGCAGGCCTGCCGTGCTGCTGAACGACCGCGGCGCGCGGTTCGTGGAGGCCGCCGTGGACGCCCCGCTGGCGCGGTCCATGCCGTTCAAGCCGTCGCCCGAGCTGTTGCGGCTGCACCCAAGCATCGACGGCCCAGTGGAGGAGCTGGTGCAGGTCCAGCTTACGCGGTTCGCATGTGGGTCGCTGGTGGTCGGGTTCACGGCGCACCACCGCGTCGCGGACGGGCTGGCCACGAGCAACTTCCTCGTGGCGTGGGGTCTCGCGTCGCGGCGGCTGCCCGTGGTCCCGCTGCCCATCTGCGACCGCGCCACCCGGTTCCGACCGCGCGACGCGCCGCTCGTCGAGTACCCACACCGCAGCACGGAGTACCACCTGCCCGCGAAGAAGCGCGGCGACGAGGACGATGACGGAGTGTTGCTGGGCGGCGTGGCTCACGACAAGATCAAGGTCCACAGGGTGCATTTCAAAAAGGAGTTCGTGGCGCGGCTCAGGGAGCGGGCATCGTCCGGCCTACCGCCCCAGCTGCGCGGGTACAGCACCTTCGAGAGCTTGGTCGGGCACCTCTGGCGCACGATCACCGCGGCGCGCGGGCTGGGCGCCGGCGAGACCACCAAGCTCCGCATCTCCGTGAACGGGCGGACGCGGATGCGGCCCCCGGTGCCGCGCGACTACTTCGGCAACCTGGTCCTCTGGGCGTTCCCGCGTTCCGACGCCGGCGACCTCGTGTCCCGTCCCGTGCACCACGCCGCCGACCTGATCCACCGCGCCGTGTCGCGCGTGGACGACGCCTACTTCCGTTCGTTCATCGACTTCGCGTCCTCGGGCGCCGTCGAGGCCGAGGGGCTGGTGCCCACCGCCGACGAGTCGCAGGTGGTTCTGTGCCCGGACCTGGAGGTGGACAGCTGGCTGGGCATAAACTTCTACGACCTGGACTTTGGCGGCGGGTGCCCGTTCTACTTCATGCCGTCGTACCTGCCCATGGAGGGCACCCTGTTCCTGCTGCCTTCCTTCCTCGGCGACGGCAGCATCGAGGCATACGTCTCCCTCTTCGAGGGTCACCTCGATGAGTTCAAGAAGATATGCTACAACATTTCTTGATCCAATCACTGATTCGCCAGCTTGTTGTGCTGCGGCCATGGACAGTGATAGAAACAAGAGCATCCACGACAGTTACGGTATAGCTTGGTAGTATCGATCGATTCCGACGGGTCTCTTAGCTTTTTGTGCGTGCATGCATGTGTCTCATGCATGCATCCACGAGTCGATGGTAGACGGGCACACCGATCTGGGTATGCTGGTGGCGCACGGAGGAATAGAGGTAGCTTTGAGCTCTCTAATAGTTTTCTTTATTGGCTGTACACAATAAGATTGCTTAGGTTTGTAATCATATCAACTGTCAGGATCAGTACGCACGAGGCATCATGGTCTCAAAGTGTGCGTGTAGAGAGATGCCACCAATAATCAATTCATGACCGATAAGTCTTATTTGTCTATTTAGTTATTCATTTGATGTTTTTAATGTGACTCATATATAACCTTCTTTAACCGTTAACCCATTTGGGTCTCCATGCGAGAAATCTCTATTTTTTGGCACGAGTGAGTCGCAACCCAAAATGAGCTTCAAGTATAGGTTAGCTATTGAAAAAGTTTGGGTTACTACTCAAAACCCAAAATAGATTTGGGCTGCTATTTAGACTACTTGTTAGAGATAGTCTAAGAATACGATAAGATTTGGTCGATACAGCAATTACACTATGCAAGTCCGGATAAATGGAGCCATTAAGGCCCTGTTTAGCACAACTTGGACCAGTTTTTTCACAAAAATACGACTTCCTCGGTTTCGAGGTTCTCTGTTTCTGGGATATGTTTGCCCTCTGCGTTTATCAGTTTGCAGAACACTGGTCAGTCATGGCGCATAACGGCGTTATGGTACCAAATCGTCACTGATTAGGGGTTAGGACCGCACAAGCAGAAAAGCATTCTGGTATCAAATCGCCACACATTTTTAGATCTGCAGTGCTATGATGGAGCAATGGAGTGGTAGAAAACACTACTGACTCCGCTGGTACCTTTCATGCCGGTGCCCTGACCGTGCATCACGCCATGGCCGTGGAACAGCCGAGCAGGGTCGTCCGTTGACCAGAAAAACATTATGTCCACGTGGATCTAAAAATATGAGCCCAAGATGAACGAATCAGCAAGGATTTCAACGTTGTTGTTAAGTGTCGCATAATCTCATGCTTTAGCCATAGGACCAGAAGTCCTAGCATCTGCCTTTAAATATTTACCGTTATTAGAAGGGGGTTACTTGTGTTTATCCGTAACAAAGAAAAAACAAACCCCTTGCTACTGTGATATGGATTAGCACAATTCTGTGATACAATTCTTCAGTAATGAGAGTTTCCACCATGTCATACGGGCCCCAAGTCCTCGTGCACTATAAAGAGCTTGCTCCATCCTTCAGAATCACCATCAACACATCATAGTCGTAGTCAATACACCAAAAAAATCATCTCAACAATCTACATGCAGCTCCATGGGGTCAAAATTGCTTTATTTACAGTTCTAACAATAAACTCGTTCACAATATCTTCCTAGCCTTTAGGTACGAGTACATGAGAAAAAATCCAGCTACTGCTCCAACTACAATTCCACCAGTCGTCGCCCAGAATGCCCACTGCTCCAAAACAAAAATACCGTCAATGACAAGAGACATGCTATTCGACTGCAACTAGTGTCGATAGGCGGCACATAAGCAGAATAGAGATCAAGAGTGTAGTTCTATACCGCACTTGTCTCGAGGTATGATTTAAGATTCATGCCAAATATTCCTACAGAAAGTAAAACGAAAGCATTATTAAAGAGTGCATGTCAACAAGAATCTGAAAAATACCAAGCTTGAGACATGAAACAAAAGTTACAGAAGAAACAGTTTTGAGACTTCCATACCTGCAATTAATGCTCCTACGGCAACACAAAAAGTTCCAACTTGAAGAAGCAACTCCACTCTACTCACCTCTAGTCGTCGGGAGCTGTAGGATGCCAAAAGTAAGCACCACAGAAATAATCATATATGATATTACCAGATAACAAGCACAGATTAACATTTACCAAAATAACTATGTTTCATATTCTCAATTGTTGGCACTGTTAAAAAATAAGCTATGGACCATCAAAAACATTTGAGAGATAGCAAACTAGCAAGTACATGTAAAGACAGGATGCATCTTGGTGTAATTTTTAGAGTTATATGGGAGTCAAAAGTTCAAAAAAGTGTAAATATCGTCAACTACGTTCTAGTAGGAGACATAAGTGAGATTGAAACATACAACATTTCTAGAGCTCAATGGTGAGAATAGACATACCTTAGGTTCACTGCAATAGAATCTTCCATTTCTCTTGCAGAATCAAGAAGTCTCTCTGCTTGACCATGGCATGATTCGCATCTGACAGAGAATGTACAGTGAGTTGACAATGCAAGCCAGCTAAGGAAAACAAAACAAGAAACCAAAAGTTGTGTATTGCGGTGAATGTAAGGAATACCTTTGAAGGTAATTTTCCAATAGCATCTCAATTTCTTCCTCCTCTTCTGTTAAAACCAAAAAGATAAATAAAGTGAAAAAATCAACCAAACTTCTGTTGTAAAATAAGAGACGACAGTTCATCTAAAGAGATTATTGCTATGGATAGAAATCTCACCCATCCCAAAGGGACACAAATAACTATTTGAAGAAGATTAACAAATTCAACCACACTTATCAGTTTTCCATTTATTGTAATATGTTTTGTAAATTATCACATAATAATGTGATACATAAACAACATCCTTATCTTAAGTATTCCTTCATAAATACCGGGCCTTGATTTTGTGAGGTATTTTTTAGATAAATGAATAGTACACAGTTACATAGCCTAAGCATTGAGCAAGTCCTTGCTGATCTTAGCCATATTTGTTCAATTGTTTGTACATGTCTTATTGGTTCACAGATAAGTATCCAGCTAAAGATGAAAACTTCAACAAGGTGGAAATCAAACATGACCTCCATAAACATGCAGAGTTGTAATGATAATCTACAGCTGTACCTTCAGCAATCTGCTTCTCTAAAGGAACAGAGCACTCCATGTCATCACTCATTCTACCAAGTGTACAATTTCTCCCCATTATGCATATTCGACGGATTTCATGAGGATCATCTAGCAGATCAATGAGCATTTGTTTGAGATCACCAGCTCGTGAACCCAACTCAACCTTGAGACATGAACACAGAAATAATTAGAATCAAGCTTCAGAAATGGCCCTAGAAAATGACTCGAAAGTGCAGCATTAATACCAATCCTTGTTTGCTTAGACGAAGCTGCTCCAACGCATCAGCTGTCAAGCGGTTTGGTAGAACTTCAAGCAATGCAGCCACCTGAGAGGTGCAAGCCAAGATTACCGAAACATTGTTTGATTATGAAGGTGTAGGTTCTTCAGCAATGAAGATTGAATACAAATGCAAAAAATTAGGTGGCAAAATAAATAAACAAAATCTGAAGGTGGTTCATATATTTTTTTTTCACGATGAATGAAATGGAAATCATGGTACATTATTTTACTATTTCCATCCCACCATACCAACGTCCACACTCCACACAGCAAATGAAGCCTTCTTGAAAAAGATGCAGCGTGAAAAACTGATCACATTAATGGATTAAGTTTTCAAAAATGCTGTAATAAGCATGTGACACGGCATATTTTGTACTCACTCTCATATCTTTTGGGAACTGAGAGAAGGCTCCTATAGTCAGGTGAAACAAGGAGTAAACAATCTCTGGTGTTATGCGCCAGTTGATGTGACAGGAAAAAATCAGGAGCTCTGATCAGTTTAGAACTTTAAATGCTCAGGAGAGATGGAACAACTGGTGGCATTGTGGTTTAGATGACCGTTATACTTCTTGTGATGATTGTCTAAAGTGAAAATTTCAAGGAAACAGGGGATAAAAATAACTCCGCCTATGCCTTTCTAGATATAGCCGGTCCCAAGCCCGGGTTGTGATAGGTTTGGCCGGCCAGCATCAAAACCATCCATTCCTATGGATATGAAACCCAGTTTGGGTTTTGATATCTAGCCTACCTCAACGTGCTTGAGACAAAGGCTTTGTAAAAGAAGAAAAGAAGGGGATAAGAATAATAGTGCACATGTCCGATGTCATTTATCAAGAACATATTTGATTCTTATATTGAGTCGCATGCAATTTTGGACAAAAAGGAAAAAAACAGAATTGTATGAAAGGAAACATCTTAACGAGACAGGGACTTTTATGTTACTCACACGAGGCTCAATTTTCATTAATCTCTGTTCCAATCTTTGTATTCTAGAAAGAAGTGCAGCTTCGACAACCTGAACATAAGGAAACCACAATGAAAAACTAGATCACATTTGACACTGGCACTTTCAAGTTGCGTGTGCAAGCAATACTATCATGTTTTCCCAAATGGAGATAAAAGAGTAAAGACAATGAAGCACCATACTTGGCCACCAATACTGCACAAATTAATGAGACGAACCAAAATAGTAAGTCACCGGTGTTGAATTGTGTGTATGTGGGGTGTATTGGGTTTGGCCCATGTATCTAGCCCTGTGGGCTATATGTACCCTTGACACTATTGGAAACCCATTTTCATTTTCCTTCCAATTTGGTATCAGCCACCTGCCTCTCCTCTCTCTCTCCCGACATGAACTCAAGCAGGCCGCCGCCGCCTGCCCCTCCTTCCTTCCCTCCCTCCGCCCCTCTGACTTCCACTGCTGCCACCGCCCCGCCCTCGGGTCGGCCGCCGCCGGCTCGGCCGCGCCGCTTCACCAGCGCCGCCCGGGGCCGCCCCGCCCTCGGGGTCGGCCGCCGCCGCTTCGCCAGCGCCGCCCAGGGCTGCCCCGCCCTCAGGGTCGGCCGCCGCCGCCTCACCAGCGCCGCCCTGGGCCGCTGGCGCCTCGGTCGCGCCGCCCCGGGCCGCCGCCGCCTCCCCAGCTCCGCCCTAGGCTGCCGGCGCCTCGCCTGTGCCGCCCCGCCCTCGGGGTCGGCCGTCGCCGGCTCGGCCGCCCCGCCCCAGGCCGCCGCTGCCTCACCTGTGCCGCCTTGGGCCGCTGCCTCGTCGGTGCCGCCACCGGGTCATCTCCAGCCGCCGCCGCCGCCGGGTGCTCAGCCGCACCGGCTCCTGGTCAGCCGCCGCCGGCGGCCCCTGATGTGTGGCCGCTACCATCCCCTCATGTGTGGCCACCACCGGCTGGCGTCCAGCCGCCGCTGCTGCTCGGCCTGTGGCCGCCGGCGGGTCTACAGACCGCGCCGTCACCGGGATGTCCTGCTTCTTCGGTGTTGCGTGCCTCGTCGCCACCGCCACCGGCTGCCGTCTTCGCTACCCTCGCCGATCTGGTGGATTCCTCCAGTGGTACTGGTCAGCCGTCTGTGACTGCCTCCGGCGTCGTCGCTGCTCTGGCGACTGCACGCGAGCGTGAGAGGACTCTCGCTCTTGCCTTGGAGCAGGAGCGAGCGTCCATGGCGGCTCTCACTCACCAGCTCGAGGAGGCCACCCACCCTCAGTGGAGTGCCACCCGTGAGCCCTCCCCAGGCGACGGAGCTGCCTACAGCACCTACGCGGCTTCCCTAGTCGCCGCTCTCCACGCTCAGGCGGCTGGTGTCTAGAACATCCGGGCGCTCGTCCCGGTTGTCCTCAGCACCGACTCCACCTCGCACGCCAGGTGGCGTCACCTGTTTCTCCTTATGTTGAGGCGTTTTCGCCTTGACGATCACGTCCTTTGGGACGACTCCCCGTTGGACGATTCCTGGATCAACATGGACAACCTGGTCCTTGCCTGGATCCTCGGTTCTCTCTCTGAGGAGCTGTAGGATATTGTTGGGCAGTGTGGTGGCGGCAATGCTCGTTAGGCGTGGCTCATCCTCGAGCAGCGCTTCCAGGGTAACCGCGTGACCCGAGCTCTTCGCATCCGGGCACGGTTCGGGGCTGCTATCCAGGGGGACCTGTCGGTCTCCGCCTACTGTCGCCAGATGAAGGGTATGGCGGATGCCCTTCACGACCTTGGTGACCACGTTCTGGAGACTTCTCTCGTTCTTCAGGTCCTGCAGGGTCTGAACGAGCGTTACTCCCACCTCCAGACTGTGATTCTTCGCGAGGAGCCGCTTTTCCCGACCTTCGAGAAGGTCTGGTCTGATCTCGAGCTCGAGGAGATCACTTCTGGAGACCCTGTTGTCTCCTCGACTGCCACCTCCTTTTACGGCTCTGGGCAGCTCTACCGACCTCCACCTACTGCTCCTTCAAGGGGACAGCCGCTGCGCCCGCCTACCACTCCAGGGCCCCCTGCCAGCCCTGGCAGTGGTAATCGTCGTCGTGGTGGCCATTTGCGCGGTGGCCGTGGAGATTCTGCAGGAGGAGGTGGTACTACTGGCGGTGGTGGCACCGGTCAAGGTGGTGGCGCAGGTGCTCTGCCACCCTGGCCCACTCCCTACAACCCATGGACCGGCTAGATCTCCATGTGGCCTGGGCCGTCTCCTGGTCTCCCGCCACTTCGACCTTCACAACCTCAGGCGGCCTACATGGCCACTCCTAGCCACGACGGGCCTGGCTACCCACTTGGAGGACAATGGACTCCGACCTCTGGTGGGCCGTCCACCCACTGGGGCTCGGGTGCTGAGTCCTCGGTGCAACACACCACTCCTGAGTCCTGACGGGTGGGACCGTCAGTCGCTGGCTTCTTCCTTCAGCACGATGACTCTCACTCCACCCAGTGTTGTCTGGGTTGCTGATTCAGGCGCATCGTATCATATTACTCCTGATGCTAGTATACTCTTTTCTACCCACCCTTCTTATCCTTCATCTATCGTTGTTGGGAATGGGTTTGTTCTTCCTGTCACCTCAGTAGATGACTTAGGTTCTTCGGGTTCTTTCCAGCTCAGAGATGTTCTCGTTGCTCCTGACATTATTCAGAATCTTCTTTCTGTTCGTTGTTTTACCACCGACAACCATGTTTCCATTAAGTTTGATCCTTTTGGTTTATATGTGAAGGATCTTACTACCCGGCGTGTTCTTCACCGTTGTGAGAGTTCGGGGCCCCTGTACACGTTTCGTCTTCCTGCTTCGGCTTCGGCTTCGCCTTTTTCCTTGGCTACGGCAGCTTCTTCCACGATTTGGCATCGCCTGCTCGCCACCCTGATGTTGATGTCCTGTCTAAATTGTCTAGTAGTTCAGTGATTTCGTGTACTAGGGGCACTCATGAGTCTGTGTGTCATGGTTGTCAGCTTGGTCGCCATGTTCGGCTTCCATTTCCGCATTCTGTTACTCATGTTGAGCGGATCTTTGATTTGATTCACTGTGATCTTTGGACTTCTTCTATTGTCACTGTTTCGTGTTATAAATATTACTTGGTGATACTTGATGATTTTTCACACTATTCATGGACTTTTCCCTTGCGACAGAAGTCTAATACGTTCGTCACTCTTTCTCACTTCTTCGCTTGGCTGTCCACCCAGTTTGGGCATATTATTCGAGCCGTCCAGTGCGATAACGGGCGCGAGTTCGATAACTCTGCGTTCCATGACTTCCTTCTCTCTTGCGGTGTTCAGTTGCGCATGTCTTGCCCGTACACTTCCCTTCAGAACGGCAAGGCCGAACGCATGATTCGTACCACTAACGATGCCATGCGTTCCCTGATGTTTCAGGCCTCCATTCCTACTCGGTACTGGGCGAATGCTCTTCACACGGCCACTTTCCTCATTAATCGCCTTCCTACTAAGGCGATTAGGGCCCCCACCCCTCACTTTGCTCTTTTCGGCAACACTCCTCTCTACGACCACCTTCGAGTCTTCGGGTGCGCATGCTACCCTAACCTGTCCGCCACAGCTCCCCATAAGCTTGCGCCTCGTTCGACTCGGTGTGTCTTCCTCCGGTACTCCCCTGATCATAAGGGGTACCGGTGCCTTGACCTTGCTACCCGTCGTATCTTGGTCTCTCGACACGTCATCTTCGACGAGTCTTCCTTTCCCTTTTCCACTTCGTCCTTTGACTCTGTCACTGAGTTAGATTTCCTCTTCTCTACTGACCCTGACGCCGCTCCTATCCAGCGACCTTGGTCTTTACCCTCTGCAGGTTACCCACCCGCTGCGCCCCGCGGCCCCGCCACCACCGACGTCGCCCACCGCGCCAAGCGCGGCCCCGACGTCGCCCGCTGCGCCACGCGCGGCCCCGGCGTCTCCCGCTGCGCCACGTGCCGCCCCGGCGCACCCGACGTCGCCCGATGCGCCATGTGCGGCTCCGGCATCCCCAACGTTGCACGCTGCGCCACGCGCGGCCCCGACGTCTCCGATGTCGTCCGCGGTGCCACGGGTGGCCCCGGCGTCCCCGACGTCGTCCGCTGTGCCACGCGCGGCCTCGGTGTCCCTGACGTCGCCCACTGCGCGACGGGCGGCCCCGACGTCGTCTGCTGCGCCACGTGCGGCTTCGGCGTCGCGGTACGCTGACCCGGCTCTTGTCTATCAGCGACGAGCGCGGGTTGGTGCACCGACCTCTTCCCGCCCCGAGCCTCTAGTGTACCACCCCCCACTGCTCCATCGGGACCCAGTCACGTCCACCCGATGGTGACCCGACGGGCGGCTGGGGTTCTCCGTCCGGTGGAGCGGTTTTCTGGGGTCGTCCTCTCCTCGACGACCTCCCCCACCACCTGCCTCTTCACCCATCTCGCCTATCCCCTCTTCTGTCCGTAGCGCCTCGCCAATCCCCACTGGCGTCGGGCTGTGGAAGAAGAGTATGCGACCCTGCTTGCCAACCAGACCTGGGACTTGGTTCCCCGTCCTGGTCGTGGCAATGTTGTCATGGGCAAGTGGGTATTCACGCATAAGCGGAAGGTGGATGGGTCCTTGGAGAGGTACAAGGCTCGGTGGGTCCTTCGGGGCTTCACTCAGCGCCCTGGTGTCGACTACGACGAGACCTTCAGCCCGGTGGTGAAGCCGACGACGGTTCGGACCGTTCTGTCGTTAGCTCTCTCGCGTTCTTGGCCTGTCCACCAGTTCGACGTCAAAAACGTCTTCCTCCATGGCACGCTAACGGAGATGGTGTACTGCAGTCAACCGACAGGGTTCGTTGATTCAACTCGTCCAGACATGGTCTGCCGGCTGAACAAGTCCCTGTACGGCCTGAAGCGGGCGCCCCGGGCTTGATACAGCTAGTTCGCCTCCTTCCTGGCCTCGCTCGGCTTCGTCGAGGCCAAGTCGGACCAGTGTTTAAAAAAGTGGTAGAAAAAAGCGAGCGGGGGAGCTCTGCCTAGAGCCTAGGCTGCCTAGGCGGCGCCTAGGCGTTTCTAGGCATTTCGCAAAAAGTGGAGTTAAATCCATATAATATATTATATATATGTATATTTTTTAAATTTAAAAATATTCAATCAATCAATAAAATGAGATGAGATAGAGTGTGGCAAGACACTAAGACAGGGCACTACCACCTTGCTAACAGCAACCGCCACCGATAGGGATGAAAAAAGAAATTAGAGTTAGTTGTTCTTTTTATATGGACACATAAAGCGGTGGAAAGCAGAATTAAGCGGAAGAAAGCAGAAAAAAAGGACCGAAGCGGAAAAAAAGCGGTAGACCACTTAATGCCGCCGCCTAGGGAAAAGCGAAGCGGTCTGGTGCCGCTCAGCGCCTAGGCGGCGCTTAAGCAGCCTAGGCGACCGTTTTTTTAAACAAAGAGTCGGACACCTCGCTCTTCGTCTACGACCGTGAGGGGGACACTGTGTACCTCCTCCTGTACGTCGTCGACATCGTCCTCACGACGCCCAGTTCGACTCTCCTTGAGCGCACGATCTCCGCCCTGCAGCGGGAGTTCGCGATGAAGGACTTGGGCCAGCTTCACCACTTCCTGGGCGTGACGGTCGAGCATCGATTGGGCGGCCTGTTCCTTCACAAGCGACAGTACTGCTTGGACATCCTCTAGCGAGCGGGCATGGTTGACTGCAAGCCGTGCTCTACTCCGGTAGACACCCAGGCGAAGGTCTGCCCGCCGATGGCGCTCCTGTTGCTGACCCCACTATTTACAGGAGTCTTGCAGGTGCTCTCCAGTACCTCACCTTCACCAGGCCAGATATTTCCTATGAAGTTCAGCAGGTGTGCCTCCACATGCATGATCCGTGGGAGCCGCATTTCACTGCTGTGAAGCGGATACTTCGGTACCTGCGCGGCACCCTCGACTTCGGCCCCCTCCTTCGGGGTGACTCGGCTTCTGAGCTGGTCGTCTACACTGACGCTGACTAGGCGGGCTGCCCAGACACCCGTCGGTCCACGTCTGGCTACGACGTCTTACTGGGCGGCAACCTCGTCTCTTGGTCCTCGAAACGGCAGCCCGTGGTGTCACGCTCGAGCGCTGAGGCAGAGTACCGTGCCGTAGCCAACGACGTGGTTGAGACCTTCTGGCTCCAGTAGCTGCTTCAGGAGCTCCACTCCCCCGTCGCCCGGAGCACGTTAGTCTACTGCGACAACGTCAGTGCCGTCTACCTCTCCACTAACCTAGTCCAGCATTAGCGCACGAAGCATGTGGAGATTGATCTTCACTTTGTTCGTGAGCGGGTTGCCCGTGGCGAGGTTCGGGTCCTCCACGTCTCGACGACGTCGCAGATCGCCGACATCTTCACGAAGGGTCTCCCTTCGTCGTTGTTCTCCGAGTTTCGATCCAGTCTCAACATCTGTCGTGGCTAGATGTTGGGACTGCGGGGGGTTGGATTGTGTGTATGTGGGATTTATTGGGCTTGGCCCATGTATCTAGCCCTGTGGGCTATATGTATCCTTGACACTCTATTGGAAACCCTAATTCATTTTCCTTCCAATTACCGGATTAGTGAACCATGTATGATGGCCTTGTTATTGTTCAATGTTTCACAAATCAGATTATAGAGCATGGAAAATCATGAGAAAGTAATCAATTTGAATGGTCCTTCTCCGAAAAAGGAGAGTCATCAATATGAGTGGTGATGCACATGTATCATCCTTCATACGACACATATACGTCTAACTTAGTTATTTCTTGAAAGTACAATGTAGATGTGGATAGAATATGCAACTCTTTTATAAATCCTGAGGCTCCTGAATCTATGTAACTAGAAAGCAGAATTTTGATGGAAAACAGAGTAGTGACATGGTAATATATCATCATATCGTGACTGTTCAGGACTGCAAATATGAAATAGAACAAAGATATTTATATTCCATTACCTCAAGTTGAAAAGGCATTGCAGGTCCACCATTGATGTTTCTTGGGTTTAACCTAGGTAGTAATGATTCTAAAAATGCTTTCCCTCCTGGGCTACTCAAGACAGAGGAAACAAGATATAAGTTAGTACAGTAATTGATGGAAAGTTAACCAAATATTTTTTCGCTAAACGTGCAAACTGACCTGTTATAATTGAATATAAGAACACGCTCATGCATGGCAATTGCTCGCAATGAACCAAGATTGACCAATATAGCTTGTTCACGTACCTACAATAAGTGACAGAATATGACTTTGTACATGCTAAAAGCAAGATGTTTATGAGTGAAAACACATGAATGATGATTAAGGAAATGGATATAGAAAACAAAGTATAATGAAGTACTGGAAATGTCCTATTACCATCAGTGAAGGCATGGAATTCATCAACCATAGTGACGGGTCAACGCTTCTAGTATCTCGTAGACGGAGGCCTGGCACAACAAAGATTGAGAATCGAAAATCATCTGTATGTGATTGAAAATCACTACTTAGTAAGGCAGACCATTGTAGTAAAAGAATGTAGGAAGTGTCACGAACTGAGAGCTCATCTACATTTACTACCAGGCACTAATATTATAGATTGAAGATGCTGCATTCTGCTCCATGATTGAGAAAACAGATACATACCACTTGATTTCAGTAGCTGCCGCCGGCTAATTTTCTTTGTGGACATCCTCCCATTAGACCTCACTTCTATAACCTGGGCAAGTTCAAATTTCGGAATGAAGGTTAATGACTATGTATATGTATCAGATTATAAAGTACTTCTGTAATGGGTATATCATTATAAAGTACTTGCATAAACGAAAAAATATCATCAAGAAAGCATGGCGGCCATAAGTTTGAAAGTATGTATGCTTGTTTAGATTTGGATACATAATGGCCATACTAGGGATGTTGAGTGGATAGCGCCAATACAATATGAAACAGAGGATGACGAACGTCGAATATAGTAAGGAGACGTCGTTTTAGGCTGGAGTTAAACGTAGATTGTTCGTCGCCTACCTCGTACTCAGGTTCCCTGATGCCGAGCGAGACGTAGTCCGCAGCAAATCGACCCAACACCCGCGCTTCCGCACCACCGCCTCCCCTCTCTTCCTCGCCCTCCTTCCTCGCCCCCTCCTCCTCCACCTCCTCCTTGGTCAGGGCCCGCCCATCCTTGCCCTCTGCGGCCCGCGGCGGCGCTGGCAGCGGCAGGAGCCCTCCCTTCCTCACGCTCGACAGACCCGGCGGTGCAAGCCTGGGGACGCGGTAGCGGAGGCAAGCCCCGGCGGCGGCCGCGGGCTGCAGGAGCGACAGCGGGAGGAGGAGGACGCCGACCTGCGATGACGACGCTGACAACGGCACGGACGCCATGGCGGTGGCATCAAGCGCGGGATCGCGTGCGGTGAAAGCTCCGCCCAAGGCTTATGGTAATGGCTGTTTTTTCTTCGAGCCGCGTCTCGACGGCGACGGAGGGGGAGCGAAGCGGGAGGACGCTATCCGGACCGGTGGTCGGGCTCGTGGTTGAGCGGGCTCCTGCGTTGGGTGATCCGGGCCGTCCTTTTCTCGATCCGACGTAGGGTAGCTTGGCTGGTAGGACCCAGTGCTGGAGGGAAGGACGCGTGGGTGGTGGTGATTAGTCGGGGCGTACATGGGACGGCAAAGCTCCTCCGCGCCGAGGCCGACGTGGACGGTGGCGCGGCGAGGCTCGAGAAGCTCTGTTGTCACATGTAGGTTCTGTCTGACCCATATGTCTGATTTTAGGGTCACTTTCATGTTTGAAGTTACTCTTTTTGTTTTGAATTATTTGACAGCGGTTAATTTATTTTTATTTAAATAACTATAGAGAATATAGAGTGTACAGAAATTATCCACACTTATTCATTCATCAATAACGTGAATTTATACACAGAGTCCGGCGCTAGGAGCTCTCAACAGAATCCTAAATCGTTGTGAAGGCTCGGCCGGTATGCATGCATATGATCTTATTGTAACAAAGGTTGTTACATCAATGACTAATTTCTACACCCCCCCTAAGTCGAAGCGTTGGTGTTGACGACACATAGACTGTTGTGGAATTCTTCAAATAATGTTGTAGGCAACTCTTTTGTCATGATATCAGCATATTGCATGTGTGTAGGCACATGTAGAACTTTGATCTCATGAAGTGCTACTCGTTCCCGAACAAAATGAATGTCCAGCTCAATGTGTTTGGTCCGTCGATGATGAACCGGGCTGTGACTGAGGTATACTGCAGATACGTTGTCACAATATATAATGGCTGCATTGTTTAGAGGAATGAGTAGTTCTTGTAACAATTGTTTGATCCAACAACATTCAGCCACCACATTTGCTACTCTCCGATGCTCCGCTTCAGCACTAGATCTTGAGATGGTACTTTGTCTTTTTGAGGACCAAGAAATCAATGAGTCGCCAAGAAAGACACAGTAACCTGAAGTTGATCGTCGAGTGTCGGGGCACCCAGCCCAATCGGCATCGGTGTATGCAGTGAGTGTGATAGCGGATGAGCCACGTATATATAGACCATGGTTTAATGTTCCTTTGATATATCGTAGGATCCTCTTGACAAGAGACCAATGAGCGCTACGAGGTGAATGCATATGCAAACATGCTTGATTAACTTCATAGGCCAAGTCCGGTTTGGTGAGCACCAAATATTGCAGAGCTCCTGCAATGCTCAATGCTCTGTAAAAAGATGCATCTGTGGCAAGTGATCCATCACTTGAGGATAATTTTGATTTGGTGTCAACCGGAGTGGAGATTGGTTTGCAGTTGGCCATGCCTGCTCGGGATAAAATCTAGTAAGATTGATTGAGTAGGAAACCATCTGCTGTTCTCTGAACATGGATGCCAAGAAAATAATGGAGTGGCCCTAAATCTTTCATTGCAAATCTGTGTTGGAGACGTTGAATGAATCTGTTCATCAACGTTGATGAGGATGCCGTAAGGACTATGTCATCCACATAAAATAGGAGATAAGCCGTGTTGGAACCGTCTCGGAAGACAAATAAAGAGGAGTCTCACTACAGGAATCTGAACAATTAACGACGGCTGGAAACCGTCGTTAATAAAGAGAAACCGTCGTGAATAAGTTATTCACGATGGGGAAGCCTTCACGAAGGTTTTCGACCGTCACCGATAAATAGTCGCAAATAAGGTTGTTAACGACGGCTCCCGTCGTAAATAAGATTATTTATGACGGCTAAATAATATTGCGAATAAGCTCCCCCCATCTGCCACGTGGCTGGGGGGATTTATTCACGACGGGTTGATCATGACCGTCGTGAATAGACCCATTATTTACGACGGTTAGTCTTAGCCGTCGTAAATAGTAGTGGCTTATTTACGACGGCTGGTCTTGGCTGTCGAAATAGTAATGACTTATTTACGACGGTCAGCACCAGGAAACCGTCGTAAATAAGTTTGATATTTTTTTAAATTGGAAAATATTGTCCTTGCTTCGAGGCTAGCTCACACAGAAAGTCAATAATAACAACAATAATATGCAGCAAAAATATTATAAACATCTACACTAGTTAGACACACACCACACTACACACTACCACGTGCGCTACCTCTAGAACCCGGGAACTCGTCCTCCAGCGTTCGTCCTCACGGTAGCTGCGGCGATGACGTGTGAGCCTCGGTCGTGGAGCCCTGTTATGTATAAGTGTAGCTAGACAAGTTATAAGTTTTAAAATGCATATTTGCATAAGCGAGCTTATTATAACTTAGAATTGATCAAGTTAAAATAGTTTTGGCTATGTTTGACTAAGTTTGGTGATATTCTAATAAATTTGGTAACTTTTATCAAATATGGCTATGTTTGTACCTCTGCTCCTGTAAACGGGACCTGTGGCTCCTGTGGAGGCTGCCACCGTGAAAAGACGACCCGCTGTCCTGCCGCCATAGCCTGTGAACAGAAAACATTATCATACAACCATCATTGATATGTTAGAAATATTAATTAAAATGATCGTTACATACCTGCATTGCTGTTTGCATCTGTAGCATGAACGAGGCTTGATACTCGTCCCGAGCCCTGCTTACCGCGGCTTGACGCTCCCTTTCTTGCCGGAGCTACTCCCTTTCTAGCCGGAGCTCCTCCTGTGTCCTGCGGACCTCATCCCAACACTCTGGAGCTCCATGGAACTCGGCTGTCTCGATCCCGCCTGCCACGGTGAAGAGCCACTTGAGGAAGGTCGTGCCTCCCTCGAGTCGACAACTTCATCGAAGATGGCGAACCTACGAAAGAAGAAAGATTATTAAATTTTTGAATCTCAAATTCATTAACATTAAATAATAAAAAACATAACTTACCGTCCGTGAGGTTTCCCACCTTCGGTTGCATACGCGGCTTCCGAGATAATTGGCGCGCTCTGCCAATCGAAGCATTCACCGTGAAACAGCTCCGCCTCCGGCCCATACCTTGCTTACAAAGATGGAAAGATAATATCATCAAAATTATTTAAGAAAACTCAATACAAATACAAAACAACTCACTAGTGCGTCCGACGCCGCCTGAGAACACAACTCGTCAAGCTGTGACGGGTCACTTGACCTGTGACCCATCTTCCAGACCTAAATCGGAGTCGACTTCTGACCGCTCTCGCGCTCCTATGTATATGTGTTAGTTCAATGAATAATTTTAACATGTTTCAAAACAATAGTAATCACACTTACCATGTGAAAGTTGCCGAGAGCTCAAACATCGGTCACCACGTCTTTCCTCTCACAAGAACCACTAACTCCTTAAGATCCGATCTTAGGGGTCTAGAAGGTGAGGAAAGAAGCTTAGAAGAGCTCTAGAAATGAGTTTTCAGCGCTTGGGTTCATGTTCTTTCAATTCTCAGCCGGGGGGTCTCCTTTTATAGAAATCCCGGCATTTAGACATTGCCAACTAAAGTCCGGACTAGTCCGGTCCCAACCCCGGACTAGTCCGATCTTGAGGGACCACTCACGTCACGGCTTACCAAATAAAGTTTTAGTGACCGTTGAATTCAAACGGTCATGAAACCCCGGACTAGTCCGACCAAGAGCGGACTAGTCCAATCTCAGTCAGGAACTTTTGTTCCGTATGAGAACGGACTAGTCTAGTAAGGGCGGACTAGTCCGGTCTTACCAGACTTAGTCTAAAAGACTCTCTCAACTGGAGCTACGGACTAGTCCAGCCAACCTCGGACTAGTCCGAGCTCACACAGGAACCTTTGTTCCGTCCTATTTCGGACTAGTCCGACCTGTGGAGCGGACTAGTCCGATGACACTCAGAGACTTCTTCTCCGGACCTAAGCGGCTTAGTCCGCTTAGCGGACTAGTCCGGCCTCTTGGGCGGACTAGTCCGGCCTTCTGAGACTTAGTCTCATAACAGCTCAGACTCACACAACAGCGGACTAGTCCGGCCTTTAACGGACTAGTCCGAACTGACTCAGAGACTCTTTATCCGGTCTAAAGCGGATTAGTCCGGTTATGAACGGACTAGTCCGGCCATTTGTCCGGACAAGTCCGGTCTTCCCTTTTTTTCATATCTATGACTACCTCATCTCATGATTCTAACGTTCTATCCTTCGTTTGAGCTCTCTAGTGATTTCCAAGCACTCTAAAAGAGAAGACCCTATACACAACTAAAAAAATATGAAGATTAATAGAAAATGTTATTTTCAACTCTTCCAAGTCTTCTTCTTTTCCTTTTGCTTCTTGAGAGACTCCATATTCATTTCTTTGATAAACACCTGTGCTCATACTCAGTAGAAACTTATTAGCATCTTAATTGTCGTCATCAATCAACCAAAACCACGGGGATTATCTATATGCACTTTCAATCTCCCCCTTTTTGGTGATTGATAACAACTCATTAAGATTTTCGAAAAGTAGATATAGTAGATTGTTTTCATAAAAGAGTGAGTTTATGGGGAATTTCATGCTTACATGTGTTGTGGTGGTGTGACTAAGTATAAGCAGTAACCACATTTAGAAAGATATAACATTTATGAGCAAGCAGATTTCATTATGGCATAATTTGAATAGATAAAGTAACATAGTCATTACAAAAATAACATAATGTGGCATAATGTAGCATAGTTATTACAAACCATCATGAAATGAGTTTAATGAGCAAAACTAGACTATGACTATGACTAGACTACTCCCACTTATTCTCTCCCCCTTTGGCATCAAGGCACCAAAAAGGGAAGGAAAAGGAGAAAACCTAATAACTATCATCTTGATCTTCGTCGTGGTCACTCTGGGTCTCTTCGTCCTCATCCTCTTCTTCATCGTCATCCTGGTGATGGGTGTGGGAGGTAGGAGGAGCAGCTGAGGTGGATCCAAAATAGGCAAGCTCATCCTCCGTGAGAGTGGTAAACTCTGTCACGTCGTCATCATCTGATGACGGTGGAGACATAGGTATCTCCATCTTATCGCACATGGCCTTGAGATACTTATCTTGGCGTTGCTTCATCTTCTACGTGCGAACTTCCACCTTCCGGCACGAGGAGAATATGGCCTTGAAGATCTTGAGCAGTCCACTAGAGGAGCCACTCGATGACGGAGGAATGGATGGTCCGGTAGAAGAGGATGGAGCTGCAGTTGATCCCCTGCCCATGGATGCAGGAGGGCGAGGGAGAGGAGTCGGCATCATAGGACGGAGCTTCCGGTGCTTCACATCCTTTGCAAACTCTAGCCCAGTGACTTTTTCAATCATGCACATGATGTATGGTGCATAGCCATAGGATCTGTTCGGGGTGTGGGAGATGTTGAAGATGTCGTTGTAGATGTAGTCAAAGACATTGAATTTTTCTTCTTCATTGAGCAGCTTCAACAGGTTTCTGAGGTACCCCTGTATCATTCCCGCATCTCCATCTTTTGGAGCTAGAGTCTTCCTCAGAACTCTGTTCATCACTCCAAAGAAAGGTTTTATGTTGTGGGTTGAGGATGCCTCATAAGAGAGGTAGGAAGGATACATGAAGTCCAAGTCGTCCTTTCCCAGAGTTCTCTCATTGTGAACTATGATCTCATAGTTTAAGTGCTCCCCAAGTCCTAGGATGCGAGCAAACTCATCATATAGTACTGAGTACACCACCCCATTTGTCATCAAAGTGATTTTCCTGTTTCCATATGTGTGGAAGTAACAGGTTGTGTAGAACTGGACTATGACCTCAATGTTCCAATCATATTGAAAAGCCATCAAGTCTTTGATCCCATGGCGTTCTGTTGCTTTGATTACTGCATCAAAGGCTTGATGTTTCTTGTTGGCCATGTATGGCCAGTCCACCCACTGAGCATCAACTACCGGTGTCTTCATTGGGAGATAGACATGCCGGTAGTAGTCACAATGGAAGTCACACCAGAAGCGAGGGTCTGGTGTGGACTTATCGTACTTGTAGACCTCCTCCTCTCGGAACCTTCTAGCCTTGTCGGCTCCTTTCTCCTTGAAGGTTGCACTCGCCAAATTGGGTTGGCGGTTTGGGTTGTGCATGGGAGGTGCCCTTTCAAGGGGCCCAACAGGTCCCTGTGGGGGATTTTCCCTTCCCCGTCTAGGGTTGTCACGAATGACGAGCCCCCTGTTGGCTAGAGCCTTTTTCCTGGAAGGATCAGCTGCTTTGCCTTTTCCTTTGTCCGGCGTTGATTTTTGTGGCTCGGTAGGCTGTTTGTCCTTTAGGGTGACTAGTCTCTTCCTCCTCGGAGGGTCAACGGACTGGGAGGCTTGGGATTCCCTGTCAGCCCATTTCTTCGTGCGAGCTTCCCTTGCAACAGCCTCTACTGCCTCTGCCTCGGCTGCCGCACGATAAGCGGTTTGACGAGCCGCTTCGGCCTCGGGATTTGGAAGAGGGATGTCGTTGGGTCCTGACATGATCTAGTGAGAAAAGAAGTTTTTAGTTGATGGAGTATTGCGTTTAAATTAGTTTACAAACCCAAAGTTAGAGGTTAAGACTGTATCATCCGGACTTGTCCCGGCAGGAGGCGGACTAGTCCGCTCCGACCGGACTTGTGTGGTTGGAGTCCGGACTAGTCCGGACTTTACAGTTTTAAACCCTAACTAATGTGATTTGCTTATCAATTCATCAAAGTAGGTGCAATACTATGGGGTTTTGAAATAATATGGCCTAGGAAACTCAGAGAGGCCCTAAGGTACCCAAGATATGTTCTAGGAATAGGATTTTTGTGAAAAATCAAGGCTAGGTTAAAAAGTACCTTGGAGTGAAGGAATGTGATGAAATCCGCGGTTCAAAGGAGCGGAGATGGTCGGAGAAGAGTTCCCCGCACTCCACAAGCCTTGAATCGAGGATGCCTTCGAGGGATTTGAGGGAGAACTCCAAAATCGCCAATGGGGTGAGTTTTAGAGGAGAGAAGTGGAGTGGAGGTGAATGAGGGAGAGGGAGGGGTTTCAGCCCGACCCTTGGAGGTTAAGTCTCCAAGGGCCGGACTAGTCCGGTCCCCAGTCCGGACTAGTCCGGTCAGTCGGACTAGGTCCGGACTAGTCTTTAGTCCGGACTTGTCCGGGTGCCAGGCGGACTAGTCCGTTGTGGACTTGTCCGCTGCTACTCGGACTTCTTTAGAATGCCCCGACTTGTCCAGCCTCTAGGTCGGACTAGTCCGGCTTTTAAAGTCTAAAAATACTTATATATCAGAATTTTGCCTTGGTTTGCGGTGGATTTACTTGTACCTGCTATATGGTCCACATATATATATATATATATATATATATATATATATATATATATATATATATATCAAACACATAATTATGTGATGACAATATAGCCAAAAATAATGTTAGATGAAAATAGAGGAGGTACAAGTTTTCACAATCATGCACATTTTTGAAGGTTGTGAACGAATTTTTGAGAACTTCTATTTACATAATTTTTCAACTTACATTCCTAGAGTCTAATATATTCAGCTCATTTCGAAGTCACAAAATCGTTTTTCATCTAGTGGTTTGGTAAAGATATCAGCTAGTTATTTTTCAGTTCTTACGTGTGAGATAGCTATGTCCCCCTTTGTAGAGTGATCTCTTAAAAAGTGATGTCGAATGTCTATGTGTCTGGTTCTAGAGTGCTCAACGGGATTGTGGGCTATCTTAATAGCACTCTCATTGTCACAAAGGAGTGGAATGTTGTTCATATTGTGACTATAATCCCTTAAAGTTTGTCGCATCCAAAGAAGTTGAGCACAGCAACTTCCGGCTGCGACATACTCCGCCTCTACTGTGGAGAGAGCAATGGAATTTTGTTTCTTGGATGACCATGATACTAGGGACCTACCCAAAAATTGACAAGTTCCTGAGGTGCTTTTTCGATCTATTTTGCATCCGACGTAATCCGCATCGGAGTATCCGATGAGATTAAACTTAGACCCCTTTGGATACCATAATCCTAGGTTGGGTGTGTGAACTAGATATCTTAGGATCCTTTTAACGGCTGTTAAATGGCATTCTTTAGGTGATGCTTGAAATCTTGCGCATAAACATACACTAAGCATGATATCGGGCCTAGATGCGCAAAGATAAAGTAATGAGCCAATCATGGAGCGATATACCTTTTGATCCACGCTTGGTCCATCTTCATTGAGGTCAAGGTGCCAATTTGTTGCCATTGGTGTCTTGATAGGTTTTGCTTTGTCCATGTCGAACTTCTTGAGTATGTCTTGTGTGTACTTGGTTTGACTAATGAACGTGCCTTCCTTGAGTTGCTTGACTTGAAATCCGAGGAAGAACTTCAACTCTCCCATCATGGACATCTCAAACCTATCTGTCATTATCTTGCTAAACTCATTGCAAAAAGATGTGTTAGTAGAACCAAATATAATGTCATCGACATATATTTGGCATACAAAGAGATCGTTGTCTACATTCTTTGTGAATAGTGTATAATCTGCTTTGCCTATCTTAAAGCCGTTATCAATAAGAAAGTCTCTAAGACATTCATACTAAGCTCTAGGAGCTTGTTTAAGGCCATAGAGAGCTTTATGCAATTTAAACACATAATCAGGATATTCTTGGTCTTCAAAGTCAGGTGGTTGCTCCACGTACACCTCCTCCTTGATTGGACCGTTTAGAAAGGCACTTTTCACATCCATTTGATAGAGTTTAAAATCATGATGAGTAGCATAGGCTAATAGAATACGAATAGATTCAAGCCTAGCTACGGGAGCAAAAGTTTCATTGAAATCCAAACCTTCGACTTGAGCATATCCCTTAGCTACAAGTCTGGCCTTGTTTCTTGTCACCACTCCGTGTTCATCTTGCTTGTTGCGGAACACCCACTTGGTGCCTACCACATTTGCGTTTGGTCTTTTCACTAGCTCCCATACTTGATTTCTTGTAAAGTTGTTTAATTCTTCTTGCATGGCTACTACCCAATCCGGGTCCTTGAGTGCATCTTCCACCCTAAATGGTTCCAAGGACGACACAAAAGAGTAATGTGCACAAAAGTTAGCTATACGAGAACGTGTTGTTGCCCCTTTTGTGATATCTCCAATGATGTTATCAACGGGGTGATCTCGTTGAATGCTTTGATGAACCCTTGGGTGAGGCACTTGATTTCTTGAGTGGTTTTCTTCTTCTTCATCTTCTTCTCCCCCTTGATCAACACCATGGTTTTGATTTTCTTCTTTCTCAAACTGACCGTCTTGATCTTGGGGTGCTTGGTTTTGATCCTGAGTAAGAGGTGCCGCTTTTGATGAGCTTGTAGCATCTTGTCCTACATTTTCTTGGGGACGGATTTCTCCAAGCCCCATTCTTCTTAGTGCTTCACTTGGTGCTTCTTCTTCATCTAATACACATTGATCAACTTGCTCCACTTGGGAGCCATTAGTTTCATCAAACACCACGTCACGTGTAATTTCAACGCACCCGGAGGTTTTGTTGAAGACACGATAAGCGTAGGTGTTTGAGTCATAACCAAGTAGGAAACCTTCATTGGATTTCGAAGCAAATTTTGAAATCCTAGGCTTCTTGTTAAGGATATAGCATTTGCTTCCAAAGACTCGAAAGTAGGAGATATTGGGTTTGTTACCGGTTAGGAGCTCGTATGAGGTTTTCTTTAAGAGTCGATGGAGGTAGAGGCGGTTTGTAGCATGACAAGCGATGTTGATTGCCTCCGCCCAAAATCGATCCGAGGTCTTGTATTCGTCGAGCATGGTTCTTGCCATCTCTATGGGTGTCCGGTTCTTCCTTTCAGCTACCCCATTTTGTTCGGGAGTATAAGGGGCTAAAAACTCATGTTTGATGCCCTCTTCATCCAAAAATTCTTCTACTTGAGTGTTCTTGAATTCAGAACCGTTGTCACTTCTAATCTTCTTAGTTTTTGAAGAAAACTCGTTTTGAGCTCTCCTCAAGAACTTCTTGAGGATTCCTTGAGTTTCTCCCTTATCATGCAAAAAAAATACCCAAGTGAAACGAGAATAATCATCAACAATTACAAGACCATACTTGTTACCGCCAATACTTATATAGGTGACAGGGCCGAAGAGGTCCATGTGAAGCATCTCCAATGGTCTTGTTGTCGTCATCACGTTCTTGGCGGGGTGAGTTGTTCCAATTTGCTTTCCTGCTTGGCACGCACTACATGGTCTATCCTTTTCAAAAACAACACCTTTTAGTCCACGGATGTGATCCCCCTTTAGAAGTTTTTGTAAATTCCTCATTCCAACATGGGCTAGTCTTCTATGCCACAGCCATCCCATGTTGGTTTTTGCTATTAAGCATGTGTCAAGCTGAGCTTTACTTGTGGAAAAATCCACCAAGTAAAGCTTTCCTTTTAACACACCCTTAAAGGCAATTGAATTATCACTTATTCTAGAGACAGTCACATCCTCGTTAGTAAACAAGCAATTATAACCTTTCTCACATAGTTGAGATATGGACAATAGGTTATAATCCAATGATTCAACGTGTAGAACATGTGAAAGAAAGTGTTGAGAAGAGATTGTGATTTTACCAATACCTAGTACCCTTCCGTGGCTGTTGTCACCAAAATAGATGCCTTCATTTGGATCATCATTTTCTTCATACTCAACAAACATTTTCCTCTCTCCGGTCATATGGTTAGTGCATCCAATATCTAGCACCCATTTAGTGCCACCGGAGGAGTAGCCCTGCAAAACAATTTAAACATTGCTCTTAGGTACCCAAACTTGGTTGGGTCCTTTAAAGTTAGTTACTAGGTATTTGGGCATCTACACATAAGTTTTTGGACTCTTGTGGAGTGGCCCAACATATTTTGCATAAACTTTACCATACTTGCTTCTCATAAGAACATAAGATGCATCAAAATTATGAAATACTATAGATTTTACATTTTTGGTAATCTTATGTGAGGTAGATGCAAGGTTATTGCTCTTGTCTTGACTTGAGTTTTCTTTCACGAAGGCTACGAATTTGCTATTGTTTTTAAGGATTCTAGCATTTTGCTTTCCTCCCCTAGTATATCCAAGTCCATCTTTGATGAAGGGAGATCTTGTGATTGTGTATGCACTGCGTGCATAATTGATTTTTTCTTTATCAAAGATCCCACTCTTGTGTGTATTCTTGCTTTGTGCCTCTTTGAGCTCATTTTTTAAGTTTAAGACAATGCTAGCACATTTGCAAGTTTTAGTGTTGGATTCTATCTTTGTTGAGAGAGAGATTTTAGAGGATGAATTAATTGGGACGCTAGACTTAAGTGAGTCAAGTTGTGCTTCAAGATTCTTGTGAGCTTTGGTTAAACTTATAAGTTCATCTTGAAGCGCTATATTCTCACTTTTAAGCTGAACGCATGTCTCCTTGCTCATGGCAAGTTTGCTTTCAAGTGTTCTACACTTTTCTCTCTCAAATTCAAGAAGTTTCTCAATCTCAAGGTTTCTTTCCTTTTCAAGGATAAGCAATTCTTCTTGTTCATTGAGAAGCTCTTCTTGTTCAAATATTTCATCCGATAGCATTTTCATTTTAGCTATAGCCTTTTTGTTTAATCCTCTAAACATGAATTCGTTTTCACTACTACTATCGAAGTCACTATCATCTTCAATATGTAACTTAGGAGGTTTAGTCATTACCTTGCGTTTTCCTTCCTTTGCCATGAGGCATGTGTGACTTCGGCTCTTCCAATCACCCTTGTTTGGCAAGAGTGATTTCTTCATGGTTGGCCTCTTGATGGCTACGGTTGCCACTTTTTCTTCATCTTCGGAGGAGGATTCTTCATTTGAGTCCCATTCTTCTCCGATGTGGGCTTGTCCATATGTCTTCTTCTTTGTGAAGAATTTCTTGTCTTGTGGTTTTCCATCCTTCTTTCTCTTGTCATCTTCCTTGCTATGGGGGCAGTTCACAATGAAATACCCATGTTCTCCACAGTTGTAGCAAGTCTTCTTTGTTCTTGACTTGCCTTTGTCTTTGCTCTTGTTCTCATAGTGATAGCTTCTCCTTCTCCTCATCAACCTTTTGAATCTTTTGATGAAGAACGCCATTTCTTCATCATCCATGTCTGTGCTCTCATCATCACTTTCTTCATCTTCACTTGTGAGTTGTGTTTCTTTTGCCTTTGACTTGGATGTGGCCTTGAGAGCAATGCCCTTCTTCCTGGATGAAGTGATCTTGGCTAAGTTATTGACGTGTTGGGCTTCCTTCTCCATCATCTCATGGTTAATGATCTTCCCTAGCACTTCATCCGGAGTCATCAAATGAAAGTTTGGACTTTCCCGGATTAGGGTGCATAGGGTCACATTGCGAGGCATAAATGCTCTTATCATCCTTTTAACCACCTCATGGTCATTCCATTTCTTGCATCCGTACGCCCGACTCTTGTTGATAAGAGTTTTGAGTCGGTTGTACATTTCTTGAGGTGTTTCGCCTTCTTCCATGGCAAACCTTTCAAGCTCTCCTTCTATCATCTCAATCTTAGCTTCCCTCACGGATCGGTTTCCTTCATGTGCGATCTTGAGGGTGTCCCAAATATCTTTGGCGAGCTCCAACCCTACCTTGTTAAATTCTTCAATGCTCAAAGATGAGTTGAGCACGACTGCTGCTTGTGCATTGCAATGGATTTTTTGTTCTTGTTCTAGAGTGAGTTCATCCTCGTCTTCGGGGATATCTATACCTGTACATACCACATGCCAAAGACTCGAGTTCAAGAAAATTAGATGCAACTTCATGTTGTGTTTCCACATTGTATAATTAGTTCCATCAAAGTGAGGTGGTTTGCCTAGAGGAATTGATAAATAACTGGAATGAGAATTTAGTCGTTCATAGTTAAAAGGATATCGCGAGTAGTCTTGTTGACTACTCTTGAGTTTCTTCTCTAACTTCTCCTTCTTTTTCCTTTTAGCCTCCTCCTTCTTCTTTTTGAGGAGTGCCATGAGACGAAGAACTTCTTCATCTTCTTCTGAGCTTGTAACGTCTTGTGGAGGAGCAACTACGGGAGGTGGGTTAGAACTTTGGTCTTCAAAGTTGCTCGAACTTGCTCCTTTTCCCTTGTTGAGATCAATTTGGCTACCGACCTTGTCCCCCATATCCTCTCCAAGCAGTTAAGCTTTTGTGGAGAGTTAGGCTCTGATACCAATTGAAAGTTGCCGAGAGCTCAAACGTCGGTCACCACGTCTTTCCTCTCACAAGAACCACTAACTCCTTAAGATCCGATCTTAGGGGTCTAGAAGGTGAGGAAAGAGGCTTAGAAGAGCTCTAGGAATGAGTTTTCAGCGCTTGGGTTCATGTTTTTTCAATTCTCAGCCGGGGGGTCTCCTTTTATAGAAATCTCGGCATTTAGCTGTTACCAACTAAAGTCCGGACTAGTCCGGTCCCAACCCCGGACTAGTCCGATCTTGAGGGACCACTCACGTCACGGCTTACCAAATAAATTTTTAGTGACCGTTGAATTCAAACGGTCATGAAACCCCGAACTAGTCCGGCCAAGAGCGGACTAGTCCAGTCTCAGTCAGGAACCTTTGTTCCATATGAGAACGGACTAGTCTGGTAAGGGCGGACTAGTCCGGCCCAAAGGGCGGACTAGTCCGGTCTTACCAGACTTAGTCTAAAAGACTCTCTCAACTGGAGCTGCGGACTAGTCCAGCCAACCTCGGACTAGTCCGAGCTCACACAGGAACCTTTGTTCTGTCCTATTTCGGACTAGTCTGAAAAGATCGGACTAGTCTGGCCTGTGGAGCGGACTAGTCCGATGACACTCAGAGACTTCTTCTCCAGACCTAAGCGGCTTAGTCCGTTTAGCGGACTAGTCCGGCCTCTTGGGCGGACTAGTCCGGCCTTCTGAGACTTAGTCTCATAACGGCTCAGACTCACACAACAGCGGACTAGTCCGGTCTTTAACGGACTAGTTCGGCCTTTAACGGACTAGTCCAGCCTTTAACGGACTAGTCCGAACTGACTCAGGGACTCTTTATCCGGTCTAAAGCGGATTAGTCCGGTTATGAACGGACTAGTCCGGCCATTTGTTCGGACAAGTCCGGTCTTCCCTTTTCTTCATATGTATGACTACCTCATCTCATGATTGAGACGTTCTATCCTTCGTTTGAGCTCTCTAGTGATTCTCAAGCACTCTAAAAGAGAAGACCCTATACACAACTAGAAAAATGTGAAGATTAATAGAAAATGTTATTTTTAACTCTTCCAAGGCTTCTTCTTTTCCTTTTGCTTCTTGAGAGACTCCATATCCATTTCTTTGATAAACACCTGTGCTCATACTCAGTAGAAACTTATTAGCATCTTAATTGTCGTCATCAATCAACCAAAACCACGGGGATTATCTATATGCACTTTCACCATGCGTTTAGCTAGACGTAAGTAGCCGTCAGCACCAAATGTGTGCTTCCCATCCGTCCCTCTACTCAGTCGACGGGTCCTAGAAACTTTCTGGAACCCTTGACTCGCCCACAGAGCACACAGGGCGCGGTAGTCCTTTGGACAGCCGAATAACCACGCTACACCGACCTGCATACATTTATTATTAGGTTATACACTATTTACCTAGTATGATCCTTCCACATTTTTAAATAAATATTTTATAATTTACCTCTGCGTACTGCTCCGTCGTGAAGTACATGGAAGCCACGTTTCTGAATGCCCCCAACTCGCCCTCTTCCGGATGCAGCTTCATGTACGCACTCGTCGCTTGAATTCTTGCACTCGATAGCGACTATGTAACGAGCCTCTGAGCGTTCTTCTGGAACACGGCTCGGGCATAGTCCACCTCGGCCTCGTCCTCCAAACGGTACCGTGCCTAAAAAACATATTAATACATTATTGGTATTAACCATATTATAGACTTGTATTACAGAAATATATAATTCATGCTTACCATAAAGCCGGACCACACAACCTCCTGTTGGTTGGCGTAAGCAACGTGCTGGGTGGTGGCGTAATCGTTCCACGACGTGGCGGGGACACCGTTCACTACACCGAGGTAGTGCAAACGGATAAATCACCCGAGGACACTGTTCACTTGCTTGTGGTGTCCTTGACCCGTGAACTAGTCATCATACCATGACCTGATAAAGAATGATAAACCAATACATCTAGAACGCTAAAATAATCTAAATTGAAGAGCTAGAGATTTACTTAGATATCACCAACCGGACGAATAACTATCCGATCATCTAGGTTTGCAGGAGCCGGAGGAGGAGCCACATAGTGACTCCTTCTAGTCCGACGCCTCTGAGGTGGCTCGACATCAGGTGACCTGGAGGAGTGGTCACCGGAAGAGTCCACAGGCGGGTCCACAAGCTGGCTACCCGACCCCAAACGGTGGTCAACCTGTGCTGGCTGCAGAGGACTTCCCGTTTCTGAGTCCTCGGACCTAGAGTCCTCCTAGATAATTTAAAAGAACCGTAATATAGATGAATGAAGTAATTATTGAAATTATAAGATTCATGAAATGTTGTTTATCTCGTATGACCGTTGTAAGGCGACTGCTGCGCCTCTCCGCTCCGGTAGCCGACTCATCAAAGCAACCCGTCTAGTAGAAAGTGCGCTAGACGTACTGCACTGAAAGACGTCTGCCCTATGCAAGAAATCTCTAGCTAGGCTCCTCGCCTTTCCCTTTTCTCTACCACTGCTCGACGACATCCTATTGAATAAAAAATTGTTAATGGATGTAAAAGAAAATATATAAGATGAAAGAAAAGATATAAGATCTTACTTGAAAATATATAAGACGTTACTTGAAATCTGTTTCAAAATTCATCAGTATCACGACCATGAAATCTGCCCCATAATCCAGATCACCGATCTTCTGTCATGATTGTTTTTCATTTTCGTTTTCGCACTTCTCGAGTCTCTAAATCTTGAGAATCTCCAACTAACTCATTGAGACCTACACCAGGTTCAATGACAAAAGAGTCCGACAACTCTTGTTCTTGTTAACCTCATCAATATCAACGTTTAATAAACTATCTTGGTACCCAACATCATCTGGTGTATATAACTGCTAACGAGGATTCACCTTGTATACAACCCACCAAGCGTGTAGTTTTTTGCATGGATAATGTAAACAATACATGCTGGACTTGATAAGCAAGGACAAAGGTGTCGTGGCCTCGTAGCCGTTCATTGTGTTTGACTTCTATCATGCCAAATTGGTTATGTCGAGTTCCGTTATTGTTGTCAAACCATTTGCATTCAAAGAAGACTACTTTAAACTCCTTATTCCCGGCAAAACTGAATTCAAGAATATTTTTAATGATCCCATAATAATTAGTTTCCCGTCCTTCGGCGTCAACAGCCGTAGTCACAACACCGGTATTACAAGTTGCCGCAAGTGGACGAACAACTTCAAATTCAGTTGAACGTTATCGAAAACCTTTGACGTCGTATCGACTATAGCTTCTAACTTTAATGGATCCGTAGAACAGCTGATGCAAGTCCTCATGGACACCGACATATTTTTTGCACTGTCCAAAATATAGACGTTAGAAGACTACATTAAGCAATACTCGTAAGTCATATTAGAATAAAGATAAGAAAACGTTACATGATCTCTAAACCAAGATTTAAAGTTATGCCCTCCGTTTAGTCCATAATGTCAAATCGTTCCTACTTGCTTGCTCGTAGGTTTATGTTTAGATTTCTAATTTTGGCGATCAAACTCACTACATATATGATAAAAATAACGATTACAATATATGTATGACAAATTTATACTAATTAGTATAGTTGGTGAATAAACACTTACTTGAAATATTTGTCCATCCCGTCTATATCAGCGTACATATAGAGCAAAGAAGCCGTCTTTTTTTTTCTGTTTTGGCGTCGTAGATCATGCTACTACCGACGGTAGTGCCACTCGTTTGAAATATGGAGAGGTACCTAAAAGGGGGTGCTTCATCGACATTGTATCGCAACGTAGAAGCATTAACATTGTGTTCTTCTGCAAGGTAAACACTTGAGAAGTAGCCTATCTCCTGAAATGTAAATGTTTCGGCGATGCATCCTTCAACTCTTGCTCTATTGCGAACCATTGGTTTAAGACATCTCAGTGCTCTTTCAATGTAGTACATCCACCTGTATTGAACATGGCCGCACTTTAGCTTCATATGGAAGATGGATTAGGAGGAATTGCATTGGGTTGAAGAACCCTGGAAGGAAAACTTTTCCATCTTACATACCAAAACAGGTATCTCATTTTCCAACTTCTCCATCATCTCCTTTACGATTTCTTTAGGACAAAGCTGTCTATAGAAATAGCTCAACTCGGCTAACACCTTCCACACTGCATCGTCAAGATAGCCCTGAAACATAACCGGCAAAAGTCTTTCCATGATTATGTGATAATCATAACTTTTCAACCCAGTGAGCTTTCCCGTCTTAACATTCACAACTCGTCTCAAACTAGCAACATAACCATTAGAGAATTTTAACTTTTTCTACTACCGCAACACTTCTTTCTTTTCCTTAGGTCTAAGACAAAAAGTAGCGCGTGGTTTGCCACAAGTTTCAGAGAGCTCAAGACTTGGACGGTTACAAACCTCTCCCAAATCTTTTCGAGCCTTAATATTGTATTTTATTTTGTCCATCACATCCAAGCATGTGCTTATGATGCATTCGCTCATATTACGCTCTTGGTGCATGACATCAATGTTATGCATTAGAATTAAGGATTTCACATACGATAGTTTCCATAATACACATACATGAGTTCAATTGTGGTCCTTTCCATAACCAACAAAATATCCAGGACATTTTTCTTCTGGCACTAGCTTCTCCAACATGGATAATATCCCTGACCCATTCAAACGTTGATGTGGCCCTTTTGTGGCAACGGTGTTATTTGTGAAGGCATTCCTCCGTTGTCTGAACATGTGTTTCGGTGGTAACCAACGTCTATGACAATCGAAGTAACATATCTTGCCACCATGAATAAGACAAAAACATTCCGTGTCCGCAGCACATATCGGACATGTCAAACAAGCATGAATACTCCAGCCGGAAAACATGCCGTATGCTGGAAAATCATGAACAGACCACAAGTATGCAACTCGAAGATTGAATTTCTGCTTTTTGTGACAATTGTACGCTTCGATTCCAGCCCATAACAATTTCAACTCTTCAATCAACGACTTCAACATAACGTTGAGTCGTGAACCAGGATGATCTGGTCCAGTAACGATGAGATAAAGGAACATGAATTCATACTTCATACAAAGAGATGGCGGTAAGCTGTATGGAATAGCGAACACGGGCCAACGTGAGTATGGTGTGGCATTTGAACTAAACGGCGAGAAGCCATCTGTCACTAACCCGATGCGAACATTTCTTGCATCGTTGGTGAAATATGGATCAAACCGGTCCAACGCATTCCATGCCTCACCGTCGGACGGGTGCACCATGACTCTGAGGTTCTCACGTCCACCTTCTTTGTGCCATCTCATATGTCTGGCAGTTCATTTTGAGAGAAACAAACACTTCAACCGAGGTGTGACAGGCAAGTAACAAAACTGCTTATGTGCGACTTCAGTTTGTACACGCTCTCTTTCGTCATTATCAACCTCGACAAACCTCAATTTGCCATATTATAAGCACTTCTTCTCGTTGGCGTGCTCTTTCCAAAAAAAAGCATACAGTTGTCTGGGCAGACATCAATCTTCTCATATTTCATACCAAGACCATAAATCAATTTATTGGACTAGTACATATCTTTCGGCACTTTATATGGTTGAGGAAGGATATCGCTGACAAATTTGATGAGATCGTTGTAACAGTTGTTGCAGAAGAAATACTTAGACTTAATTGCAATAAGTCTGGTCATGAAATTAAGAAGTCACTTTTGTGTGTTCATGCAGCGGCTCTTTTGAAGCTTTGAGAAGCTCAAAGAACGTTTGAACCTCCGTTGTAGGAGCAACCTCCGTCAACTCAGGATCTATGGCTTCAAGTATCTCGTCCATCCTATCAAACTCCCATGCTATAATCCACCACTTCATCTTCTACAGCTTCAGAACGTGTCTCACCATGAAAGTACCATACCTCATACACAAGTGAAACATCAACGTCACCTTGTCGAAAAATTTCACATTCTGACATTTGGTACATGGTCACCGCACCTTGTTGCTGTTGCATAAGAAAAATCTCGTTGTATAAAAACATCTGTCTTGGTGAACCACTCTTCTAAGTGATGCCCATTTTTTTCCAACCAGAATACATCCAAGTTTGGCCTTCAACCATGCGTGAGATTATACCTTCAAAGCGGACAAATCATTATTAATATATTTTTATGTCTTGTCCCAGCCACTACAACTAGGCAGATAGGTCCTAAACCCACCTAAGAGTGACTGAGGTAACGTGATTATGATGAGACAAGGTGTCCGAATCTGGACAAAATTTCGGCAGCATAACCCCGCTGTTCTCCAACTACACGCCCAAAAATGATGCAGTAGAGAACATTAGGGTTATGCTATCGAAATCACATACAGATCTAGACCCCGTACCTAACTCGTCAAAAGCACGTCCTCAGTCACTCTCAAGCTGTCCAAAAGGGACAATTTTGAACTTGCACGCCTCACATTCCTATCGCTTGTGAGACGTATAGATTCGAAACGGGTAATAAATTTCTATAGGTTATGTTACTCATTTTCATTTTTCAATCATTTACAAGATAGGAAAGAACGAGAAAGAGGGGGTAAGTTGGTCACAGTTGAAAGTTCAAAGGGGCGATGCGTAACCGTTGAAAGCTACAAGTCATTATCGCCGTTCGCCTTAGTGCTCGTCTTGACACATAAGTTGCGACTAAAACCATCTAGGCCGTGACGGGTCGGGGCGGTATTGGGACGTGCCTGGTCGGGCCGGACTGGGCCTTGCCAGGTCGGGCCGGGTTGGGTCGTGCCAGGTCGGGGCGCAATTGGGTCATGTGGGGTCATGTCGGATTGGGCCTTGCCGTGTCGGGCTGAGTTGGGCCGTGATGGGTCGGGCCAGATTGGGCCTTGCCGGGTCAGGCCGGGTTGGGCCATGTCGGGTCTTACAGGCTCGAAACCCGTTAATATACACATAAATAGTACACACTCATAATTAATCAATTAACTAATTATAATCTAATTGAGAATTCGAAATAAAATAAACAATTAAATAATTTAAACAATAGTAAGCTGGCGGGCAGGGCGGGCAAGGAGCCGGCGGGCGGGGTGGGCAGGGGAGGGACCCGACGGGCGGGGCGGGCAGGGACCCGACGGCTAGGGAGCTAATTAATTAAAACTAATTAAAAAATAAGGTAATTAAATAAAACTAACTAAAAAAACCTCAATGGGCCGGGGCAGGGCGGGGCTGGGTCTGTGGTGGGGCGGTCGGGGCCGACCGTTTCGGGGCGGGGCGGTCGAGGGCGAGAGGGTCGGTCACGGCGGCGGCTGCAAAGGCACGCGGGGAGGCCGGAGTGTGTGGCGGCGGCGGTGGCACGCGGGTAGGCCGGGGTGGGCGGCGACGGCAGCAAAGGTGCGCGAGGAGGCCGGAGTGGGTGGCGGCGGCGGCGGCGCGCGGGTAGGGCGGCATGGGCGGCAGCGCGCAGGGCGGCCTGGGTGGGCGGCGGCGGGGGAACCAGCCGACCCCGACCCGGGCGGGTTGAATAAGATAAACTAAACTAATTTAAAGTAATTAAACTAAACTAAACTAAACTAATTAAAGCATACTTACAAACTAAACTAAACTAATTATAAAATCAACTAAACTAATTAAAATAACTAATCACAACTAGTAAACTAAACTAAACTAAGTTAATTAATTAAAACTAATTAAAAAAAACCGCAGGTCGGGGTGGGGCGGCGCTGGGTCTGCGGCGGGGCGGTCGAGGCCGACTGGGTCGGGGCGGGGCGGAGCCGGCAGTGGGTGGCGAGCGGGGTGCGCAGGGGCGGTGCAGCGCCGGGTTGGGGCGGAGCCGACGGCGGGTGGCCGGCTAGGGTGCGCAGGGGCGGTGCACGCCGGGTCGGTGCGGAGCCGGTGGCGGGTGGCCGGCCGGGGCGCGGGGGGTCGGGGGCGTGCTTGGACGGGCCGGGGGGAGCGCGGGCCAGGGAGGACGGGTCGGCGGCGACATGAGAGGGCGGCGGCGGCGACGCTGTTCGGTGTCGGCGGCGGCGGCACGAGAGGGCGGCGGTGGCGGCGCGCGAGGGCGGCGGCGGTGGCGCGAGAGGCGGCAGCGGCGGACGGGTCGGGGTTGGCACGGGCGTGAATGCCCGCGCCAACCTCGGCCCGGGCGGGTATATACTCCTTATTTACTACGGGAACTAGCCCTGTCGTAAATAAGTAACTTATTCACGACGGTCAAGGCCTACCATCGTAAATAATGTGCTTATTTACAATGGTCTTGGTCAACCGTCGTGAATAATGCCCTTATTTACGACGGTCGTTGGACACCGTCATGAACATTTTAATTAACGACGGTACCGTCGTTAATAATTTTGGTCGTCGTAAATTTGTCTTTTTTGTGTAGTGTCTGATTTTGTTGAACTAAAACCCATGGAACACAATTCACTTGCAAATGTTTGAAACCAGGCATGTGGTGTCTTTTTAAACCGTATAGGGATTTCGACAAAGAACATACAAAGTCGGGATGATTCTTATCCACAAAGCCAGCGGGTTGGCAGCAGTAAACTTTTTCATTGAGATGATCGTGTAGGAATGCATTCTTGGCATCTAATTGGTGAACAGGCCAATGTCGAGAAGCATCAATATGTAACACAGTACGTATAGTTGCAGGTTTTAGCATTGGAGAAAAAGTTTGATCAAAATCAACACCTGGTCTTTGATTGAACCCACGGATAACCCATCGAGCTTTTCTTCTTTCCAATGTACCATCTGCATTGTATTTGTTTTTGAAAATCCATTTGCCAGTGATTATATTTGCACCTGGTGGACGGGGCACTAGTGTCCATGTACGATTTGCACATAATGCAGAAGTCTCAGTCTTCCATAGCTTGCAGCCAAGCCGGATCTTTTATGGCAGCACGAGCAGATTTTGGTGGAGAAGAAACATCAGTTGACAGATGAGCATACTTGGGATTTGGTCGAAAAATACCACTTTTAGCTCTTGTCAACATGTGATATTTTCCTGCATAAATAGAATGATCTTGGTTCTATGGTGAAGTGGTTGTAGAAGATCCTGCAGCAGTTGTCTGTTCGGTGGAGGTTGAATGATTGCGCATCAAACTTGGATCTGCTGCCGAGTTCTGAGGATGTTGTATCGGCCTTGGATCAGGAGTCGATTAATGCTGAGTTGGTTGGCTGGACACATTTTTCAGCCGTTGAAACATAATCCCTTGGATCTGCCCCTGGCTGTTGCGACATAGGATGAATATCTTGCTTGTGTTGTTGATTCTGGCGACGTGTGAAAACTGGATAGAAGATTGGATAATCTTCATTTGTTTTATGTTGCATGGTAGAGGATGGGATATGTTCCTTCATGTTCCTAAAAGGAAATGAAGACTCATCGAAAGTAACATGCCGAGAAGTTAGCACACGCCGGGTTTGAGGATTGTAGCATCGATATCCCTTTGTGTCAGCAGGATAGCCTAGAAATATGCATGGACCAGAACGTGGTGCAAGTTTGTGAGGTGCCTTAGAAGATAGATTGGAAAAGCATAGGCAACCGATCACTCGCATGTGATCATATGTCGGTGGACGATCAAGTAGAAGTTCATAGGGAGTGATGTTGTCACGTTTTACGACATGGCCGGCGATTAAGTGTATAGGTAGATGTGGCTAAAGCATCCGACCAAAATGTAGGGGGAGCACCAGCGTGCAATAACAATGTACGCATGCTGTCTTTTAGTGTGTGCAAAATGCGCTCAGCATGTCTGTTCTGCTCAGACGTATATGGACAGGTGAGTCGAAGAGTAATGCCGTGTTGTATCATGAATGAACGAAAGGCATTGTTATCGAATTCCCTGCCATTGTCTGTCTGAAGGCAGATAATCGGACGCTGAAATTGGTTTAGCACAAAGGCATGAAAGTATATCAAGGTGGACAAGGCATCAGATTTATTTCGTAGTGGAAAAGTCCAAATGAAATGAGAAAAATTGTCAAGAATGGCAAGATAATACTTAAAACCAGAATTACTACATATAGGAGATGTTCACACATCGCAATGTAGTAATTGAAATGGCAAAATAGAAATGTTTGAAGAAGACCCAAAGGGTAATTTGACATGCTTGCCTAATTGACATGACATGCATGAATGAATGGATGCCTTAGAACAGCTAAACTTAAAACTATGAAGAATTTGTTGTAGATGTCCATGGACAGGGTGACCAAAGCGTGCGTGCCACAGATCTGTGCTAACATCAGCAACAAAGCTTCGAGGAGCAAGATTATTTGGTTGCTGGTACAGGAGTAGAGATCGCCCGTGTAACACCCTCAATTTCATATTCATGCATTGCATATAGAAAAACATTATAAAAGAAATAGAAATGGGAAAGAATCATAAAAACGGGAGAAAGATAGCTGAAAAGAGCCAATTCCAATTCGTCGAGGAGCGCTGTCGACACTTCCCGCGGCCTGCTGGCCACGTGGCACCTTCGTAGCTCATCCCTGCGGAGGGGGTGAGGTCCGACACCGCTGGACACGTGTCGCCTTCGGAGCTAGTCTCTGCAGAGAAGCGAGGCTCAGCCGCGCGGGACACGTGTTGACTACGGAGCTAGTCTCTGCAGAGAAGCGAGGCCCAGCCCGTGGGACACGTGTCAACTTCGGAACTCACCCCTACGGAAAGGATGACGTCCGCCCCACGGGACACGTGTCGCTCTCGGAGCTCGCCTCCGAGAGGTCCGACCCCACAGGACACGTGTCGCTCTTAAAGCTCGCCTCCGAGAGGTCCGACCCCGCGGGACACGTGTCACCCTCGGAGCTCGCCTCCGGGAGGTCCAACACTGCTGGACACGTGTCGTCCTCGGAGCTCATCTCCGAGGAGAAGGGAGGTCCGACGCTGTTGGACACGTGTCGATCTCAGAGCTCGGAGGTCCGGCGCTACTGGACACGTGGCATTCTCGGAGCTCGCCTCTGAGGAGAGGGGAGGTCCCGCCCGCTAGAAACGTGGCATACACGGAGCTTGCCTCTGAGGGAGAGAGGAGGTCCCACCCACCAGACACATGGCGCACGCGGAGCTTGCCCTGAGGGAGAGGGAGGTCCCGCCCGCCAGACACGCGGCGCAACCGGAGCTCGCCCCTGAGGAAAAGGGAGGCCCGGCCCCCCTGGACACGTGGCGCCTCCGGAGCTCACCCTGCGGAGGTGACGAGATCCTTAGGCAGTTTTTCTCTTGTGCGCGCTGGAATACCCGGTACTAGGGAAACCGACACAATTTCCACGTTGCTACCGCACCAAATCAATTAGAGATAAGTTGTTAAGATCCAAAACAAATTGAATAGGACTCTTATTTGAATTCCAATTGGAGTAGGACTCTTCTTTCACCCTTTATAAATAGAACCCAAAAAAACCCCTTGGCCGTAACACCTTTTCCCAAGCCGACAACTTAGAGGCCCTAGCCCCCAACTCGCCAAGTTAACCCCCTTCGCCAGAGTTCAGCCACCGGTGGGACCGCCGATGAGCCCCGTCACGCTCGCCGTCGCCGGAATAGAGCCGACGATCTATCCTGCTGCCATTGCTAGGAGTTTTACGTGGTTCAGGCCGCCGGAGCGTAAAACCCTACGTCCACGGTGAGCAGAGGTGCTCGCTATATTGCTTGCTGCTGAGAATCGGAGTCCTGAGCTTGAGGGTGTGAGATGGCTGGAGTGCGAGTCAACAGAGTTTGAACCCTTGCTAACGTCGCCTACCCGAGCATTTTATAGTCCAAGGCTCGAGCGGCTTACAAGGTGGGCCCAGGACCCGACAGGTGGTCCCGGGGAGATTTCCTGCCATCTACCGTATCTACAATTATGCCGGTAGTTGTCTCTGGCGAAGGCTTCCGAGTCTTCGTCCTGCCGCCCTGCCCATGCCGCAAGCTAGTCGTAGTGGTTTCTGATGGCAGGGGCGGCAGGGGATGTCTTGTCGCTGTGTTTATTGGCAGGTAGGCTCTGACACGGCGTGCCAGTCTGTGATGTGACTGGGCGCAACGGCACCTGACAGAGGCGTGCTCCGCGTCTCCGCGTCCTGGGAAGGCGCGGGCCTTGAATACCTTGTACGGGCAAGGTATGGCGCGTCTTTACTCTTGTTGCCTACCGCGTGGGGTAGGCAGCGTTGCTCTGCTGGCCACGTGGCAGGCCCGGAGCTCTCCTCTAAGGAGACGGAGGTCCAGCCCAGCGGGACACGTGGAGCCTTCGGAGCTCTCCCCGCGGAGGGGGGAGGTCCGGCTGCTATTGGCCATGTGGCGGGCCCGGAGCTCTCCTCTAAGGAGAGGGAGGTCCGGTCCCGCAGGACACGTGGAGCCTTCGGATCTCTCCCCACGGAGGGGAGAGGTCCGGCTCAGTTGGCCACGTGGCGGGTCCGGAGCTCTCCTCGGAGGAGAGGGAGGTCAGGGCCTGCTGGACACGTGGCGCCTTCGGAGCTCTCCCTACGGAGAATGGCGAGGTCCTTTGGCATTTCCCCCTGTGCGCAGGGGTACCCCGTATCGAGGGTACCGACAGTGGCCCCCGGGCCCATCTCGGAGGAGATAGCGAGCCCGAGGTGGGGCCTCCGTCTCTTCCATTCCGCGCACTTTCTCCAAGTCCCGCATTGATCGTTGCCGGAGCACGAACAGTCGCGGGATCATGGGAGCGTGCGGCCATTTGATGGTTGCTTTTACTGTGGCGGTTCCCAAGGCTGCCACTTCTGCACGTCGCAGCGGTTTTTTCGGGAACCTCCGAAGCGTCTTGCCGGCTCGTCTCCTTGGCAGACTGACTTCGTGGCCCACCGCTTCAGCTGGACGACTTGGGTCCACTTGTCATCGACGCTTGGTCTTGGAGCCGAAGCGGTTGCCCAAGCGGCGTATTCGAAGAGTTTCGAATCGCTTTGAATCGCGCCTGGGAAGTTTTAAAAGGGGATCTTACCCGCATTGCGGCATCCCTTCGCCCTTCCCAGCGCCTACACCTTCCTTGAGTTCTTGCGCCTTTGTCTTCTGCCATGGCTTCCAACCCGCCTCCGGAGAAGAAGCGCCCTCGATCTCCTCCGGCGGCGGCGGTGGCTGCGCCAAGTCAGGGATCCAGGGCGTCTGTGCGCCCTGCTTCCGGAGATGGCACCCCGTTCGGTGGCGACCCCAAGAGGTCTCTGGCAAATCATCCCGACGGGACTCCTCTTGAGCGACGACGGGATGAAGGTTCCCGGCCGTCGCGTCCTCCCTCCTCGGGCGGCGGAGTCTCAAAGGAAACTGCTGACGCGTCGATGCCCAGGGGCGATCCAAGAGCTCAGGCATCCCGTGCGACTGCGGGGCAGCCGTCGGCAGCGACGGCGGGCTCTAGTGGTCCTACCCCGGCTCGGAAGCCGGGGTTTAGAGCCCGTTGGAGTGCTCGTGTCTCTCGGTAAGCGTCGCCTACCGGGTTCTAGAGCTTGTGTTGTCTTCGTCTTTTCTAAACTTAGGAGTTTCTCATGTTTGCAGGGACTCTCTGAGAGCCGGTAACGCTCCCGTTTCCCGGCTATCCCCGACTGACGGGGGATCTGCGCCGCAACGCTCGGAAGTCGGGACGGCTGCCGCGGCCCCCAAGCCAGCTCAAGTTCCTCCTGTACCGGTCAGCCCGGATTCTATGGCAGCGTCGACTCCTCTTGCCGAGACGGTTGCCGCGGCCCTCAAGCCAGCGCAGGTTCCTCCTGTACCAGTCGGCCCGGCTTCTATGGCAGCGTCGACTCCCTCCACTCGTCCTTCTTCGCCGGCTCAGGAGCCAACTGTCGGTGAGGGTTCGGCGGGTCCGGCTGTCGAGGTCCCGACTCCTGTTGCCGAAGTGGAAGGAACTGCCACCGGCCTTACGGTGGGCATCGAACCAGGGCGTGATGGGAGCGAGCCCGTCCCGGCGCCGGCTTCTCCTAACCGGCGTCTCACCCCGGTTGTCGGTGCGTCGTCTTCTCTTGAAGACGACGTGATGGAGGAGGTCGGGGCGCCGCTCCGGCCTCCGCTGCCCCACTGCCCCTGGCAGACGCTCTCGCGCTCGCCCAGACGAGCGTCCGGCAGGTCTTGGCCGCACTCGGTCGTGAGCGAGAGGAGCAGGTGGTCAAGAGGGGTCGCCTCCCCACATGGGGGAACCTTTTGAGGGAGCGGACCGCGAAGGTCAAGGGGGAGCTCGACTCCAGGCGGGAGTCGCTTGATATCATGGAGACGCTCCTCGACCGACAGAAGCGGCCCGTCGACCGTCTGGACTCCGAGACGCGGCGGTTCCACAAGGAGGCCCTTGAGGCGCATGCCCGGGCCGAGGAGAACTTCTCTGCCCTGGAGGAGGTGCGGCAGAGGCTGGCGCGCCGTGAGCGCACCGTTACGGATCAGGAGCGCTCCGTGGCGGCCGAGGTGAAGAGAGTCGCCGCACGGCTGGCGGCGGGCGAGGGCGACCTACGAGCCCGGGCTACATAGCTAGAGGCCCGAAAGGCAGACCTTGCCACAAGGGAGGAGCAGGTCTCCCGGGAGCGCCAAGCGATCTTGTATCAGGAGCTGGCTGCCGACTTCCGGGCTTTGGAGTTGGAGCGGCTTGCCCAGACTCTACGCCTTCGGGAAAGCTCCCTGGCGGCCAAGGAGAAGGAATTCTCCGAGGGGAGCCACGACGCCTTGCTGGCAGCCCGCCGCGAGGTAGAGGAGCTCTTGGCCTCGCGGTCTTCCGAGGCCCGTGCGGTCTCGAGCTTCGTCGACCAGGCAGGGTCCGCCCTGGTCCCCCTTGGCTTCAGCCCGGTGAAGACGGCGGCCCCTGCGCTGAAGGTGGCCGAGGTGATCCCCGCGCTCGAGTCAAGCGGCGCCAAGCTGAGCAGGCCAGATGCGGTGGTCGCCGGCGAGCTCGAGGCAGAGGGACGGGGCCTGGCCTTAGAGGTTGCCACGCACGTGTTGGCATGCTTCAGGAGCCGAGACCCTTCCTTCTCACTGGAGCCAGCGAGACAGAGCTCTGCCGCGGAGCGGGAGGAAACCGCCAGGGCTGAAGTCGGGGACGTGGCCACCCTTGTAGCCTCTAGGTTCCAGCGCGAGCTAGGGGAACCCTAGGACTTGTATCTCTTTTTTTTTATTGAGTCTGTAGTCCAGCTCATGGAGCTTTGAATAAATAGACTCGTGCGACTTTTCGTGTCTGTTTGCTCTTGTCTTCTTCTTGGTTTTGCCTGGCCGAGCCCTTAGCTCCGCAAGGTACTCAAAGGCCTTCACCAATCTCGAAGCTCTGCACAGACACCTTCCCCGGGTCCTTATTGTATTAAGGGCCCCGGAGGTCTCCGGAACTCGCCCCATAAGAATGGGGAGGTCCGGATCTGCCGACCACATGGCGGGCCCGGAGCTCCCCTCTTAGGAGAGGGGGGTCCGGCCCCGCGGGACACGTGGAGCCTTCGGAGCTCTCCCCGCGGAGGGGGAGGTCCGGCTTCTGCCGGCAACGTAGCGGGCCCGGAGCTCCTCTTGAGGAGAGGGGAGCTCCGGCCCCGCTGGACACGTGGGGCCTTCGGGACTCGTCCCTGCAGAAAGGACGAAACCCGGATCCTCCGGTCTTGAGCTGGAGTAGTCGATAGCTCCTTGCCCCCCCCCTTCATGCGGTCCCCGTAGCTAGAACCTGGAGGTCCTGCACACAGGTAGAGGAAGCGTAATTCTCCTCAGGGGGTTCTCCCCTCCCCGTCTCTTAGTCTTATTCGGCTTACGGTCCTAGTCCGGTATACGGGGCTTGGGCAATTCTGTGCGCGAGGCACTGGGGCTCCGACTCCCTCCGAGGTCAGGGTACGACCGTCCGGCCCCTAGTACCGGACCGTACACCGGGGAAGCAGAGTGCACAGGCTTTGGGTACGGAACCAGACAAAGCGGTTGTACTCCCCTGGACCTTCGGAGGGCAGGGTGCGCACGCTTTGGGTACAGAGCCGGCTAAGCGGGATACGCACCCTGGACCCCCCATGCACGGCTCAGGCCTTTCCTGGAGGTGACCAACTGGCACCGCAACACCTGACTGGGGGAGGCCCGAGAGGCCCCCTGGCCATCGGCAGGTGCCTCAAGCGCGACCGCCTTCGGTAGGATAGCAAATGCTGACTATGGATGAGAGCGGGAAAAGGGAGCTAAATGTACGGTGAGCATACATAGAAAGTGCGGTCATAAAAATTAATGCGTAATTTAAATGAGCACATAAGTGAGAGCGAGGTAGAACAGGTTTCTGTGTAAATGCCCATAGGAGGAAGGCAGGCTGTACATGGAGGCAACGACCCGCCCCATTAAGAAGGGAAGCAAGACTCTACGCGCTTGGGGTCGGAACCAGGCCAAGCTAGACGTAGTCCTGGACCGTCCCCTGAGGCTTAGCTGCTCCGAGCGCTGTTCCTGGACTCTATGGGATTTATTACAGAAAGGTAAAGGCCTGTTCCACCAATGCTCAGGAGGTAGAACTTACTGTGATATTCCATGCTCCAAGGGTTCGGGAACGGATCCCATCCTTGGTGGAAAGGCGCATGTACCTGGGACGGCAACTTTTGTGACTCGAAAGGGACCTTCCCGGCTGGGGGAGAGTTTATAGGTCCTTCGCGGGAAAGTGTGTGCCGCGGCACTAGGTTGCCTTCTTCCAGCTCCCTGACGCGCTTGGTCCTTTGGCGGTAGTGCTAGAGCACCAGCCGAGGTCGTGCGTTGTGGGGTGTTACCTGCAATCGTGCCTCACCGACGAGGTCGATATCTTCACGCTGGAACAGGTCCAGCGCGGCTTCTCCCGGGAGCCCCGGGGTACTTTCCCCTTTTGGCTAAGGCCGTCAAGGGGTAGGAGGACAAGGACTCTTCTTGGGAGACCTAAGATGTCTTTCCCCTTCTGGCTAAGGCCGTCAAGAGGTTGACAAACCCTGGGCGGCCCCCAGGAGGTGAGGCCGAGGCACAAAGACGTGCGCTCGAGTGGAGCTGGCCCAGTTCTGCACCGCCGGGGCTGGTGCTTGGGCTACTGCAACTGCTTGGAGCTCCTCCAAGGCTGATATCGCAGCAGTGCAGTCTCCACAGATCTTTCGGGGTAGCCGTAGTCGGTTACTGCCCTGGCTCGTCGTCACTAGAGCTGGAGTCCTCACCGTTGTGCACCGTCTTTATGGCGCGCTGAGGCTCCTGAAACCCCACCTGGTGGCCGACGTTGTCAGGGGCGTCGACCTTCTGCTTGCCCTCCCTTTGACGGAAGGGTGGGGCATCAGCTCGCAGCTGCCTCCCTTTGCGGAAGCGCTCTACGAGCTTCTGGATATCCCGGCACTCAGCAGCAGTATGGTAGCTGGTGTCGTGCACGGGACATGGCTCGCCTTGGCCACCATCTGGAGCTGGTGACTGTCGCTGCCTTTTGTCGGAGCGTGGCCCCCGAGCTCCACTGGGTGCTGCTGCTGCAGCAACGGGAGCCGCGGTCAGTGGCTTCATCTTGCCACCGCCCCGATTCTTGATCTTCTTGTCGCTTCCATAGGAAGCAGCACCAGCTCCGGGCTGTCCTCCTAACTCGGAGGCTGGTAGTGAGTGCCAGTTCCACCCTTCAGCTTCCCTGGCGCACTTGTCCGCCAGGCTGAAGAGCTCTAAGACGTCATGAACCTCTCTGGTCGCGAGCTTCTCAAGCATCTTCTCGTCCCGGACACCCTGCCGGAACGCCACCACCACAGAAGCATTTTGGAGGTGCGGGATGGTGTTCCGTACCTGGGAGAACCGCTGGATGAAGGAGCGCAGCGTCTCTCTAGGTTGTTGCTGGATGGCGTGGAGGTCGAGCTCCGTGCCAGGCCGGGTGTAGGAGCTGCCGAAGTTAGCAGTGAACTGCCGGCAGAGCTCTCCCCAAGAGGTTATGGAACCATGGGGGAGGTTCATGAGCCAAGACCGGGCTGGGCCGGTTAAGGCGACGGGGAAGTAGTTGGCCATGACAGCCTCGTCCCCTCCTGCAGCAAGGATGGCGGTGGAGTAGATTTGAAGGAACTCCGCCGGGTTGACACTGTCGTCGTACTTCTTGGGCAGGTGCGGCCGAAACTTGCACGGCCACCTCGCGAAGTGAAGGTGTGGCACCAGGGCCGCACATCCTGCTCCTGTTGCTGCAGGCGTTGGTGCCGCGAACGCTTGGTTCGCTGTTGGCACTGTGTACCCCGGTATGGGCAAGGCTGCGCCAATAGACCGGGGGTGCCGGTTGCAGGGCATATGGCTGGGGCATATGCTGCGTGGCGTATGCCTGGGGTAGACATCGCGTGGCGAACGTCTGCGCCTCTGGCTGGGTTGAGGCAGTCGACATGCTGTCACCAGCCTCCTGGTTGCGACGCCTTTTTCGTCGTCGCTCAATGAACACTCGGGCATCTTTGCCCAAGTGGCATCGTTCCAGCTCCGTCCTGAGGTCCGTCAATGTAAGGGCCTCAGTTTTTGACACACATTTGCAGTGTTCATCACCACACCACACACCTCATTTGAGGAAGGATGATGAACACAAATGAAGAGCAAGTAACAATTATCAACATGCTCATTAGAGAACAAACTCACACATTGCAAAAGTGGTATTTCCCACATGTGATATAGATGGGCTGGACATATAAAAACTCCTACACTTTACTAAGGATGTCCATGCCAAGTTTCACCCAAATTCAAAACCTTTTTGAGGTCATTTTGGGTATAGTTAGGGAGAGGGCAGTTTGAAACCATATTCAAATTCAAACTGTTTTTATCCCATGAATTTAAAAGTGGGAGGCATATTCTTACTCAGCACATTTTTGTGAGCTCACACACCAATTTTCACTCCATTTGGAGTTGATCTTGACATGAGCTAAGTGGGAGAAATTCAAACTTTATTTCAATTTCAAACTGAACTTGTGCTGAAATTCATTCAAACCAAACCTCATTTGAACTTTGATCAATTCAAATGGCTCATGGGTGAATAATTTGAATTGCCAAGGGTACTATGGGGTTCACTGTTTACAACAGTGATTAGGAGTAAATTTCAGAGGTTAAAACTGGGAGTGGGACCCACATGTCAGCCACTGCTCAGCTCAAACCGACTGAGACTTTTTCACTCGGGTCGCCGAGCCGCAGCGGTGATCGCCACCGAGGGCAGCCGCCGCGCCAGCAGCTGCTTGCCCACGCGCGGGTGTGAGGCGGTGCAGAGCCTTCTTAAGGCGCCTGCCCCCCTCCCCGGCCGAGGCACCGTCGTTCTTCCCCGCAAGAACTCAGCGCCGGCCGAAAATTTCCGCAGCTCGGAATCGATCGGAGAACGCCGATCGCAGCTCCCTCAGTCCACTCCAGAGCCCCAGCAAGGTACTAGAGACCTTCCTCCTTCCTCCCCGTTGCTAGAATTCAGTTGAATCCGATTGATATTGGCTGTGCCGAAAGATCAAATTCGGGACTTGGAACCGCTGCACCTCGGGCTCCCGTGGACAGCCCCACCAGGGCGTTGTCACGCCCGAGCCAAGGCACCCTTGGACGCGCTGGTGACCGGTGCTGCTCATCCCCGAGCCACAGCTCGAGTGGTTGCTCACCGGCGGCGAATTTCCACTTTTCCCCTTTCTGTGTGCAGAACGACCTTCGGGTACGATTCTGTTTAATTCGTGCTCTAGAAAGGATTAGAGGGCCTCAAGCCGCTCTCACACAAGCTAGACACGGTAACGCACAAGTTGCCTTCACAACTCTGGGCCGGAGAACCTCTGTACCCGGCGTAATTTGAGGTCTACCAATGGCGGAATGAACGGGCGGCGTCGGGTGCACGGTGAGGACCTATTTCGGGCCTTCCTCGAGCTGCCTCGAGCTCATGTCGACCTTCTTTGAGGTCCACTGATGCTCCGCGACCGGTTTCCCAAGTAGCTGAGGTGCTAGAGAAGTCAGCCGACATGGCCGAAGTCGTTCCGAGGTGGCGGCTGGTCGCCGACCATGCTCCGGCCATTGTCATGAGCAACTGACCCTAGAATCATGTTCCCCGAGTAAAAGTAGGCAGGGGCGGCCAGAATCGAGAAGTTTGGAGCTGTACAGCAGCCGGCGGCGAGCTCTCCGGCGAGGTCCCTCGGCGGCGGAGCGCGGGCGTCGCGAGGTTGAAGAAGGGGTGGACCCCAGCTGTCAGCGGGAGATATTTTGAATCGGGATCCGGCTGCGGCCGGGATCGGGTGTGCTGGCGCGCAAAATCCTTGTGGGCCGCGGTGTGCTGTCGCCTCGGCGTGCGACGCGTGTCCCGTGGGCCCACGCGCGAGTTTAAACTTTTCTCCGATTTTCAGATTTCCTTCAAACTTCAAATCCTCATAACTTTGGCTAGAAAGCTCCAAATTGAGTGAACCAAATTTTGCTGGATTCAGCTCTCCGAGTACTTTCCAGAAAATCAAGTTTCACTTCATGAAAACCCTTAATTCTCCAGAATTAATTCCTCAAAAATTTAAACTGTTAGGAATTTTAACTGGAGAATCCTGTGGAGGAAAATCCTGAAATTTTGCTGGGATGTTCACCAAAATATCCCTGAACTACCATAAAAAATTCAGATCCATTTGAGCTCATATGATCCACCTAATGGTGTGATTTGTGAAACTGTAAATTGTTTAGCTCATAACTTTAGCTAGGAACCTTCAAATTAAGTGAGACCAACTCCATTAGAACCCTCTGAAAATCTAGTTTTCAGAAAGCCATAGTTTGCTTTATCATAATTCCTAGAACACCCTAAGAGTTCTAATTAAGGTCAAGGACATAATTAATTGTGGAGGGCTCAAATGAGCTTTGCTGCAACTAAAACTTGACCAAGTCTCTGTTTAGGTTGTAACCAAGCCACAGTAAAAGTTTCACAGTCATTAGGTCTGTCTAGCAAGGGTTATAGACTTCACAACTTTAAACTTAATACAAATGCATTAAATTAATACATGTATTGTTTCTATCATGTAGTCGCTAAGGTCGAGGAGGAACCCGAAGTCCTAGACTTCGTTATTCCGGAGGAACAGCTAGCCTACGACCAAGAGCAGCAAGGCAAGCTCCGGTTTGCATTAACCTTTTTACAACTTTTTACTGTTTTGAGCACATACTTGAATACCTAATTCTTTGCATTAGAGTCTTGTGTGGAAACCCAATTGCATAACCAAGAAAACCATGGGTTGGGTTTAGGATTGCAAAACCCGTTAGCTACTGCAAGGCTAAGATAGTGTAGGATTCGGTACAAGTCGAGTAGTCGGAACTACTCGCGAGCATAGGCTAGAGGCACTCGACTCGGGTAGTGATAGCACATGAAACACATGGCAAGAAAATGAGACCGAGCGGAGGGTAAGGGCAGCAGGACTTTGGGGCCTGTGTGCTGTAGCTCCGCTTGAGTCGATTGAGGACCGAGCCGTGTGCGGGCCTGTTGAACAAGGTAGAACAGTACCGAAGACCTACCGGCTATATGGGAACCGGGAAACTGATGTAACTCGGGTAGCTGGGTATTGAGGCATTGCCCGTCGTTCAGAGGGTAGGTTGAGAGCTCGAGGTGTAAATCGGCTGGCGGCACGGAGATGCGCGTGCAGAGACCTCTTGCTCGGGACGATGGGACCGGTTCAATATTTGGCTGACGGGTGAAAGGTAGTCGCGTACGGCGTCCATGATGGTTGTTGTAGGCAACATCGAGTACGGGCGTACGTGACGGGTTTTTCGGGTAACCCTGCAGGTGTAAATCGATTATAATCGCCGTCCCTCGCGGTCAGTGAGTACCACTTGTTCACTGTACCGTGACGTAGAAAGAACAGGCTAGCTGCATGTTAAAATGTTGCTGATTGAATGATGGACTTTGCTTGTTAATGGTTGTTGTAGTTTAGAGCTAATTAAAGTTCCTTTCAACTTTGGTCAAAGTACATGAGAGAAATGCGTTTCTTGTTTGATTGCGGCTCTCTCATGTGCCTTAGCGTAAGGTTCTCCACAATCTGCTGCTAAAACTTGAAAGTAAGGTTCCACTAATTAGGCGAGTCATTTGCAAATGATTTTACCTCCTGTACCCATCATCCCCTCATGTAGAAGTTCCATGTTTAGGTGAGACGGGTCAGACTTGCTGAGCCTTCGTGCTCACTGCTTGTGTTTGAAGCTTTTGCAGGGTTCTATGAGGAAGGGACTCCCGAAGAGGAGACGGAACCCCAGGAGGGGAACCCCGTCTAGTGGGAGTCGTGCATGCCGCAGAGTTAGTGTGCGTGTGTGCTAGCAAGGACACGTTCGAGGGCTGAACGTGCACTTGATGCTTAGTCTACGCCCGCGAGTGTAGACTGAACTTATTTTGATGTAAACATGTTCATAACTTGTTTATGTAATAAAATTCCGCTTCCGCTTTGTACCTTTGACGTGTGTTATCCGGTGCTGTGCAACGCAGCACCCCTCAGCATGATCCTGGCTCGACAAGACCAATGGGGTCGTGTCAGCGTTGGTATCAGAGCTCGCTTGAGGTTTAACACAGTACAAAGGTCTTCTTTTTCAAAAATCTAGTGAGGAACGAGTTAGTAGCCCGTATAAGGATGTTATTAGCATATAGAAAGTGGCATATTAACCTATTTGTTATGTCGGAAAATCGTGTATCTCGGGACGTTCATGTCTTGGGGGGTGCACGTAAGCGTTGTCCACCAGTGCGCACAAGCTGAAGGGTGGAGCCCCACGGGTGGCAGGTAACCCGACCCGCTTTAGTATCCTCTACGACTTTTCATGTCGTTTGGGGTATTCGAGCAACGTCCGTCCCTGGCGTGCGTAGTGCAACATGGGAGACCCCGTCACGTGGTCTGAAACGTGAACACGTAACTCAAGGCGTGGTTGGCTTGAGAACATCCGGGCGAGTGATGACGGCCGGGTGTACTAACTGTATGGATTCCGGGCTCGGTGTGCACCCTAGTCTGATGATTGTTTGAGTTTCTGCAGGTAGCCTTACCACGAAACGGTAGACGTGTAGCATCCGTGTGCGAGTGACGAGTAGTGCCACTGAACTAACGAAGCCGGCTAAGTCTGGTATAGGTTTTTCCTTTGTGAGGACGTAGTACCGACATAATATGGTGACGCATCGACGTCACGCCCCATTAAATGAACAACTTCATTTAAAAATTTGAAGGTTTTGATCCAAAGTAGTAAAACTTGATGTAACTCCTTCCCTTGAACAGGATATTCAAAGTTAACAAGTTTTCAACTTATAGGTTGTTAAGGACAGAGCACTCTGTTTTCAGCTGAATCTAGGCTGAAGTTAATCAGAGGTTAGGGGTTGAGTTCTTTCGAGATTGGGGTCATATGATACATTTCTCGAAAGCGTTGGAAGAGCTTTACAACTCTTCTGTTGAGGTCCAGAGGTTTTTCATCCCTTAACCACTCGAAAAATGCAGTAGAATTGAAACTGTCCAGAAAACAGGGCAGAGCAAAGACTCTCTGTAAACTCTCTGTAAATTAAGCATAACTTCCTGCTTAAAAATCCAAAAATAGAAAATGAGGTAGTTCTGGAAAGCTTATGAGATGGGTTACAACTTTGTAACAGAAAGCTTTGTCAGATTAGGAATAGAATTAACTGAGATTCTTGGATCAAATCAGTACCTAAAGCAGGGAGGTGCTGTCCAATTTTCTCTAGAAATTCTGTTAACTTTGACATCTCATAACTTTTGAACCAGGACAGATCTTAGACCAAGCAAATACTTTCTGGAAATCTATTGAAGTTAACTTTAACTTTGGTGTTGAGCTCCAGAGTTGGTTTTGCTTTCAGCATGGCCTAAATCAGGTTGAAATAGAAACTGGTAAGGGCTGTCATGGGAACAGCAGATCAGCAGTCAAATTTGTTTAAAATTTGAACTATGTTTCCAAGTTTTATGGGTTCAATGACATATCTTATGTTATAACTCAATGGTTTACTGTTTAAATAAATATTTGACATGTTTCAAATATATTTTTACAGATGACAGCAGATAAACAGTTGGAAAACGGGTGGGTAGTTTCCCACTGTTCTGATCGTAGCGGCTACCCGGAAGCATTGTGGCAAATGCTCCAATATTTCGGGTACAATCAGATGCCGCAATACTTCGCCAAGGAAGAAGGCGAAGAGGGGAACAAAACGTGGACGATCCATGTCGAAGTTCCTGCAGGATCTATGCCACCCGGTTGGGTGCCATTCACCGTCACGGTGAGAGGAAGACAGCCGGAAGGGATGTGGCAAGTGGCAGCCCGTGACGCTATGTCACGTTTCTGCCAACTACATGTGCAGGCTATGGAGGGCACTCCATACGCACTCGTTCCGGTGGAGGGACGAGCTCAGCAGGTGTGGGAAGAGAGGTACCTGGAGGCAACGGATCCGAGTTGCCCAAGGTACAACCCCGCGGAGGCAAATCTCAGCCTCCAGATGAGGGCGGGAAACGCCGTGATGGACAGCCAAGCTGTTCATACGGAGCATCTCGCCACAAAGCGCAAGGAGAGCACAAGCCGTGGAGATCATTTCGAGAGTGCTCACAGCGCACTCCGCAATGTGCTCCTTCCGACGATCAAGCGACTGAATGAACAGCACAATCAGTTGCGTCGTCTAAAGAAGGCAAAGAAGAAGAGCCGTGTTGACATCGCGGCGTTGCAAGAGCTGGTGCAGACCCTAACCCAGCAGAATGAGGACCTTGCTCAAGAGCGGGACGACGCTATCGAGGAAGGACAAGGCTAGGAAGAGGACTACAACCAGGCTATGGATGAGGTGCATGCATTGCAGGACCTCGTACCTCCGGTGTTAGGCATACCGGTGGTCTTGGGTCTTCCAGCAACGGGAGAACCCGGAATGGGAGAAGGGGTGGTAGATCCAGAGCCACCAGCAGAGGTACTGGAGGAGGACGACCCACAGGAGGTCGAGTTCTACTCCGAGTAGGGGGTTACGGTTGCCAAGTAGGGCAGCCAGGGTAGCGTAACCCAACTTTTGTAATCGGTGACATGTCGTTTAGACAGTAGCGTATGTATAGGTAGTGACGACATGAGCACGACTTCTCGGAGATCCGAGAATAATGTATCTTGTATAAAGTTTATGCTTTATCAATATATGTGAATGTTGTGCAAATTAATCATATGTCGCATCAATACCTACTGTTGCTTATGGAATTTTCAGTAAGACATGTGCTAAACGCTGCTGTTTTAAATTTCAGAATGACGCGTACTCGTGCCAACCCTGACGTTGGGGGTACCAGTCAAGGGGGAGAAACCTCCCAACCATCTCCTGAGGACTCCTCAGGACAACAACAGCAGCAACAGCAACGGCAAACACCGCCACCGCCACTGCCAACGGTTACATTGGCCGACATCGTCGCGGCAATGGCGGACTCGCATCAGCAACACACAGAGTTGCTGCAGACTCTTATTGTGAATACGTCTCGCCCAGAGAGACGTCAAGACCGTGAGGAGCGCCAACAGAGCTCCTACTCTGACTTCCTGGCAACTCATCCCCCGGTATTCTCAAGGGCGGATGAACCACTTGACGCGGACAACTGGCTCCGCACCATAGAGATGAAGTTCGGGCTGCTCCAGATCAGCGAGCAGCGCAAGACTCAGTTCGCGGTCCAGCAGCTCCAAGGATCCGCGAGCTCGTGGTTGGCCAACTTCTGTGCTTCACAGCCCACCGATCGAGTGATGACCTGGACGGAGTTCCGGACGGCTTTCAGGGCCTATCATATACCGCCAGGTCTGATGAAGAGGAAGACGCAGGAGTTCCTGCATTTGCAACAAGGGAGCCGAAACGCGCTGGAATACTCCAGAGCGTTCAACGATCTCGTGCTCTACGCGTCGTATCATGCAGATACAGACGAGAAGCGGCGAGACCACTTTTACCAGGGGCTTAACCCGCTCCTGAAGGACAAGTTGGCGATGTTCAATCGCGGCAGCCTCAACGACATCATTGATGCTGCGATCGTTCAGGAGGACTCCGGCAAGGAGTTGGCGGTGGCAGAGCGAAAGCGAAGCGCGCCGCAGAGCAGTGGAGAAGGAGGCGGTCCTTCTCTGAAGTTTCGGATGGTGAATCGCCCACCATCAGGTCCACGCTGGTAACCACCATAGCACTCGATGCCGTTCCGCAGTCGGCCGTACTCTTCACCGGCATTCAGGCCGGCACTGCCAGTACCACCGCAACAACAACAGCAGCAGCGGGCGATGCCGCGTGCGTTTGCACCTCAGGAACGCATGCCGGGCTTTCGTCCACCAAGCACTCCACCAGCAGCGGCCACATGTTACAAGTGTGGTCGTCCAGGACTTCGCGAGCAGTTGCCCGGAGAGGCAAGGCGGCGGAGTGGCACCACAGTTTCCGGGGAGGAATAAACCCCAGAACCCTACTAATGCGCGGCGGGCAAACCCTAGGCCCGGCACCGTCCACCAACTTGCCATTGAGGACGTGCCGGAGGGCGAGCCAATCCTTGCGGGTATGTTCCAACTCCACCAGCATCCCGCTATAGTACTGTTTGATTCAGGCGCCACGCATAATTTTATTAGCCAAGCTTTCATTGCTAAACACAGTTTGCCGATACTACCCACCGATAGTCCATATTTAATTTGTTCACCGGGTGGGAAGATTTCAGCAAGCGTAATGGTTTCCAAAGCACCATTATGCCTAGTGGGTAGAGTGTACCCCACGTCTCTCATTATCTTAGAGGGACAGAAGGTCGATGTCATTCTAGGGATGTCATGGTTAACCCGCCACGGTGCTGTTTTAGACACCGTCCTTCGAGTCGTGCACTTAAACTCAGGGGTGCACGAGTCTCACTCATTATTTCTGGACAGTCCAGAAATAAAACTTCTAAGTGTCTATCAAGCCACAACCATCAGATTGGAAGATATTCCAGTGGTCCGAGAGTTCCCTGACGTATTCCCGGATGATTTGCCGGGGATGCCACCCGATAGAGAGGTGGAGTTCAAGATTGAACTTGCACCAGGAACCATGCCAATATCCGGAAGGCCGTACAAGATGGCGCCCAAGGAGTTGGCTGAACTGAAGACTCAGCTCACGGACCTTCTGGAGAAGGGTTTTATTAGGCCGGGCTCCTCGCCATGGGGCTGTTCGGCATTATTTGTCAAGAAGAAGGATGAGATGTTGCGGCTTTGCGTGGACTATCGTCCATTAAATGCCGTAACCATCAAGAACAAGTACCTGTTGCCATGGATCGACATGTTGTTTGATCAGTTGGTCGAAGCAAAGATCTTTTCCAAGATGGATTTAAGATCCGGGTACCATCAGATTAAGATAAGGGCTGAGGACATTCCGAAGACGGCTTTCTCGACAAGGTACGGACTTTATGAGTACCTGGTCATGTCTTTCGGCCTCACCAATGCTCCAGCTCACTTCATGTACTTAATGAACCCGGTATTCATGCCAGAGCTGGACAAGTTTGTCGTGGTCTTCATCGATGACATCCTATTATATTCCAAGTCGGAGGAAGATCACAAGAAACATCTGCGTATAGTTTTGCAACGGCTGCGGGATCACAAGTTATACGCGAAATTCAGCAAATGCGAATTCTGGATATCGCAAGTGCCTTTCCTCGGGCATATCATCTCAGCGGAGGGTATCGCTGTGGACCCGAGCAAGATCACTCAAGTGCTGAATTGGATATCCCCGAGAACTGTTCACGAGGTACGGAGTTTCCTCGGACTCGCGGGATATTATCGGAGGTTCATTCCGAACTTCTCGAAGATTGCCAAGCCAATGACAGAGCTGCTGAAGAAGGCTACCAAATATGTTTGGAGTCCAGCATGTGAAGCAGCATTCAAGGCTTTAGTCAAGCACCTGACATCAGCACCGGTTTTGGCGTAGCCGGACACAACAAAACCGTTCGATGTGTACTGCGATGCATCCGGCATTGGGCTCGGATGTGTGCTGATGCAAGACCGAAGAGTGGTCGCGTATGGATCACGGCAGCTTAGGAACCATGAGCAGAATTATCCAACTCACGACTTGGAGCTCGCTGCCGTGGTACTTGCACTAAAAATGTGGAGGCACTACCTACTCGGTAACCTCGTACAGTTATATACCGACCACAAAAGCCTCAAGTACATATTCACTCAGAAGGAGCTGAACATGAGGCAACGAAGATGGTTAGAACTAATAAAGGATTACGAGATAGAGATCCACTATCATCCGGGCAAGGCAAACGTAGTGGCAGATGCGCTGAGCCGCAAGTCACACGTCAACAATCTGACCATCACACCATTGGAAGAGAGCGAACCACCACTACATGTGATTCCACACGGAGCTCTCTACAACCTAGCTTTGATCCCCACCATTCGTGAAGAGATAGCGGCAGTCCAGAAGAATGACAAGGGCATGTCACATTTGCGGAGACGTGTAGACAGTGGGGAGTTGAAATGTTTCCGGAAGGACAGAGATGACGTCCTATGGTTCAAGGACCGGATTGTCGTACCCCGAAACCCGGAATTACGGAAGAAAATCTTTGATGAGGATCACTTATCAAAGTTTTCTATTCACCCCGGCAGCAAAAGATGTATCAAGAACTCAGAAGCAAGTTTTGGTGGACACGGATGAAGCGAGAGACTGCAAAATACGTGTCCGAGTGTGATACATGTAGAAGGGTGAAGGCAGACCACATGCGGAAACCGGGACTGTTGCAACCACTGGGCATTCCTGCCTGGAAGTGGGAGGACGTGAGCATGGACTTCATCGTCGGTTTACCCACCGCCTTGCAGAAACATGATTCGGTGTGGGTGATCGTCGATCGGCTCACCAAAGTTGCCCATTTCATCCCGGTCAACACAAATTACAACGCCAAGAAGTACGCTGAACTGTACATCTTACGGATCCTATGCTTGTACGGCGTACCCCGTACTATCATTTCGGATCGGAGCACTTTATTTGTGTCCCGTTTTTGGGAGCAGCTGCACGCTGCCTTGGGGATGAAGCTGATCCGTAGTTCAGCATACCACCCACAGACGGATGGGCAAACGGAGCGGGTAAATCAAATCTTAGAAGACATGCTACGAGCTTGCGCTATCAACCACGGCAAGAATTGGGATGATCACTTGCCATTAGCCGAGTTCTCGTACAATAATGGGTACCAGGCCAGCATCAAGATGGCACCTTACGAGGCGCTATACGGGCGGAAATGCCGCACACCACTGAATTGGTGTGAATCTGGCGAAAGGGTTACCTTCGGGATTGACCTTGTCAACAACACGGAAGAAAAGGTTCGACTGATTCAAACGAACCTAAAAGCCGCTCAATCCCGTCAGAAACAGTATGCGGACCGGAGAAGGCGCCCATTACAATTCGAAGTTGGAGATCACGTATACCTACTGGTGTCTCCAATGAAGGGCATAAACAGATTTGGAGTGAGAGGAAAGTTGGCACCCAGATTCATCGGTCCATTTCAGATTACCGAAAGATGTGGATCAGTGGCATACCGGCTAAAATTACCAGAAGCACTTTCCGGTGTGCACGACGTCTTTCACATTTCCCAGCTGAGGAAGTGTCTCAAGCTATCATCGACCGTTCAACTGGAAGACATTGAAGAACTGCAACCGGATCTCACCTATCGAGAGGAACCGGTGCAGATTATTGATGAAAAGGCCCGAACCACACGCAACCGTACGTTGTGGTTCTACAAGGTTCTATGGAGTAATCACTCCATGGATGAAGCGACATGGGAGAGCGAAGAATTCCTTCGCACTAACTACCCCAGCTTTTTCACGTCGCATATCCGGTAATTTTCCACCGTCCTCTCTCTCATTTTCACCTTATAATCTCGGGACGAGATTCTTTTAAGGGGGAAGGAATGTAAGGGCCTCAGTTTTTGACACACATTTGCAGTGTTCATCACCACACCACACACCTCATTTGAGGAAGAATGATGAACACAAATGAAGAGCAAGTAACAATTATCAACATGCTCATTAGAGAACAAACTCACACATTGCAAAAGTGGTATTTCCCACATGTGATATAGATGGGCTGGACATATGAAAACTCCTACACTTTACTAAGGATGTCCATGCCAAGTTTCACCCAAATTCAAAACCTTTTTGAGGTCATTTTGGGTATAGTTAGGGAGAGGGCAGTTTGAAACCATATTCAAATTCAAACTGTTTTTATCCCATGAATTTAAAAGTGGGAGGCATATTCTTACTCAGCACATTTTTGTGAGCTCACACACCAATTTTCACTCCATTTGGTTGATCTTGACATGAGCTAAGTGGGAGAAATTCAAACTTTATTTGAATTTCAAACTGAACTTGTGCTGAAATTTATTCAAACCAAACCTCATTTGAACTTTGATCAATTCAAATGGCTCATGGGTGAATAATTTGAATTGCCAGGGGTACTATGGGGTTCACTGTTTACAACAGTGATTAGGAGTAAATTTCAGAGGTTAAAACTGGGAGTGGGACCCACATGTCAGCCACTGCTCAGCTCAAACCGACTGAGACTTTTTCACTCGGGTCGCCGAGCCGCAGCGGTGATCGCCACCGAGGGCAGCCGCCGCGCCAGCAGCTGCTTGCCCATGCGCGGGCGTGAGGCGGTGCAGAGCCTTCTTAAGGCGCCTGCCCCCCTCCCCGGCCGAGGCACCGCCGTTCTTCCCCGCAAGAACTCAGCGCCGGCCGAAAATTTCCGCAGCTCGGAATCGATCGGAGAACACCGATCGCAGCTCCCTCCGTCCACTCCAGAGACCCAGCAAGGTACTAGAGACCTTCCTCCGTCCTCCCAGTTGCTAGAATTCAGTTGAATCCGATTGATATTGGCTGTGCCGAAAGATCAAATTCGGGACTTGGAACCGCCGCACCTCGGGCTCCCGTGGACAGCCCCACCAGGGCGTTGTCACGCCCGAGCCAAGGCACCCTTGGACGCGCTGGTGACCGGTGCTACTCATCCCCGAGCTACAGCTCGAGTGGTTGCTCACCGGCGGCGAATTTCCAATTTTCCCCTTTCTGTGTGCAGAACGACCTTCGGATACGATTCTGTTTAATTCGTGCTCTAGAAAGAATTAGAGGGCCTCAAGCCGCTCTCACACAAGCTAGACACGGTAACGCACAAGTTGCCTTCACAACTCTGGGCCGGAGAACCTCTGTACCCGGCGTAATTTGAGGTCTACCAATGGCGGAATGAACGGGCGGCGTCGGGTGCACGGTGAGGACCTATTTCGGGCCTTCCCCGAGCTGCCTCGAGCTCATGTCGACCTTCTCTGAGGTCCACTGATGCTCCCCGACCGGTTTCTCAAGTAGCTGAGGTGCTAGAGAAGTCAGCCGACATGGCCGAAGTCGTTCCGAGGTGGCGGCTCGTCGCCGACCATGCTCCGGCCATTGTCATGAGCAGCTGACCCTAGAATCCTGTTCCCCGAGTAAAAGTAGGCAGGGGCGGCCAGAATCGAGAAGTTTTGAGCTGTACAGCAGCCGGCGGCGAGCTCTCCGGCGAGGTCCCTCGGCGGCGGAGCGCGGGCGTCGCGAGGTTGAAGAAGGGGTGGACCCCAGCTGTCAGCGGGAGATATTTTGAATCGGGATCCGGCTGCGGCCGGGATCGGGTGTGCTGGCGCGCAAAATCCTTGTGAGCCGCGGTGTGCTGTCGCCTCGGCGTGCGACGCGTGTCCCCTGGGCCCACGCGCGAGTTTAAACTTTTCCCCGATTTTCAGATTTCCTTCAAACTTCAAATCCTCATAACTTTGGCTAGAAAGCTCCAAATTGAGTGAACCAAATTTTTCTGGATTCAGCTCTCCGAGTACTTTCCAGCAAATCAAGTTTCACTTCATGAAAACCCTTAATTCTCCAGAATTAATTCCTCAAAATTTAAACTGTTAGGAATTTTAACTGGAGAATCCTGTGGAGGAAAATCCTGAAATTTTGCTGGGATGTTCACCAAAATATCCCTGAACTACCATAAAAATTTCAGATCCATTTGAGCTCATCTGATCCACCTAATAGTGTGATTAGTGAAACTGTTCCAGAGAAAATAGAAAAGGTTCAGAAACATTTTCAGAATTTTCTCTGAAATTGTTTAGCTCATAACTTTAGCTAGGAACCTTCAAATTAAGTGAGACCAACTCCATTAGAACCCTCTGAAAATCTAGTTTTCAGAAAGCCATAGTTTGCTTCATGAAAATTCCTAGAACACCCTAAGAGTTCTAATTAAGGTCAAGGACATAATTAATTGTGGAGGGCTCAAATGAGCTTTGCTGCAACTAAAACTTGACCAAGTCTCTGTTTAGGTTGTAACCAAGCCACAGTAAAAGTTTCACAGTCATTAGATCTGTCTAGCAAGGGTTATAGACTTCACAACTTCAAACTTAATACAAATGCATTAAATTAATACATGTATTGTTTCTATCATGTAGTCGCTAAGGTCGAGGAGGAACCCGAAGTCCTAGACTTCGTTACTCCGGAGGAACAGCTAGCCTACGACCAAGAGCAGCAAGGCAAGCTCCGGTTTGCATTAACCTTTTTACAACTTTTTACTGTTTTGAGCACATACTTGAATACCTAATTCTTTGCATTAGAGTCTTGTGTGGAAACCCAATTGCATAACCAAGAAAACCATGGGTTGGGTTTAGGATTGCAAACCCCGTTAGCTACTGCAATGCTAAGATAGTGTAGGATTCAGTACAAGTCGAGTAGTCGGAACTACTCGCGAGCATAGGCTAGAGGCACTCGACTCGGGTAGTGATAGCACATGAAACACATGGCAAGAAAATGAGACCGAGCGGAGGGTAAGGGCAGCAGGACTTTGGGGCCTGTGTGCTGTAGCTCCGCTTGAGTCGATTGAGGACCGAGCCGTGTGCGGGCCTGTTGAACAAGCTAGAACAGTACCGAAGACCTACCGGCTATATGGGAACCGGGAAACTGATGTAACTCGGGTAGCTGGGTATTGAGGCATTGCCCGTCGTTCAGAGGGTAGGTTGAGAGCTCGAGGTGTAAATCGGCTGGCGGCACGGAGATGCGCGTGCAGATACCTCTTGCTCGGGACGATGGGACCGGTTCAATATTTGGCTGACGGGTGAAAGGTAGTCGCGTACGGCGTCCGTGATGGTTGTTGTAGGCAACATCGAGTACGGGCGTACCTGACGGGTTGTTCGGGTAACCCTGCAGGTGTAAATCGATTATAATCGCCGTCCCTCGCGGTCAGTGAGTACCACTTGTTCACTGTACCGTGACATAGAAAGAACAGGCTAGCTGCATGTTAAAATGTTGCTGATTGAATGATGGACTTTGCTTGTTAATGGTTGTTGTAGTTTAGAGCTAATTAAAGTTCCTTTCAACTTTGGGCAAAGTACATGAGAGAAATGCGTTTCTTGTTTGATTGCGGCTCTCTCATGTGCCTTAGCATAAGGTTCTCCACAATCTGCTGCTAAAACTTGAAAGTAAGGTTCCACTAATTAGGCGAGTCCTTTGCAAATGATTTTACCTCCTGTACCCATCATCCCCTCATGTAGAAGTTCCATGTTTAGGTGAGACGGGTCAGACTTGCTGAGCCTTCGTGCTCACTGCTTGTGTTTGAAGCTTTTGCATGGTTCTATGAGGAAGGGACTCCCGAAGAGGAGACGGAACCCCAGGAGGGAAACCCCGTCGAGTGGGAGTCGTGCACGCCGCAGAGTTAGTGTGTGTGTGTGCTAGCAAGGACACGTTCGAGGGCTGAACGTGCACTTGATGCTTAGTCTACGCCCGCGAGTGTAGACTGAACTTATTTTGATGTAAACATGTTCGTAACTTGTTTATGTAATAAAATTCCGCTTCCGCTTTGTACCTTTGACGTGTGTTATCCGGTGTTGTGCAACGCAGCACCCCTCAGCGTGATCCTGGCTCGACAAGACCAATGGGGTCGTGTCAGTCGATGGGAGCCTGGTGGAGCGGGAATCTGCCGTCTGCCCGTCAACCGTTGGCGTGCGCATCAGCGACACAGCCGGTTGGCCGGGGCGTCGTCCCCGCCAAAGACGAGGGTTTGCGGCGGCGACGACGAAACGGTCTACCTCGTGAATCCACTGCTGGGTTGCTGACTGAGGCGCGTCCCCAGCAGGCGGATTGTGCAGTAGCGCTCTTGCTGCAGCTAGCGCGCCCCAGTGGGGGACGCTTAGCGCTGCAGAGGATCTCACGCTTGCTGGAGCCTGCGTTGCCGGAGTTGGCGCTGCCGGAGTCGGCTGCTGGCTTCCAACTTGCGCCGACATACTCCGTCTAGAGTGTGTCGAGACGTAGTCCCCGCTAGTCACCGTTCGTCGTCAACGTGGAGGAGGAGAGCTTGCCGCTGAAGGAAGCTTCGTCATCTTCGCCGGCAAAAGCTCGTCGCGCAAGGGAAAAGCCCCCTACCTGGCGCGCCAAATGTCGAAGTGTGTAGCCGACACTTCCCCCGGACCTACACTGGGCAGCCCACGGAGGTTCTTTTTCGGAGGGGCTAGTCACTCGCGGAGAGCTTCAGCGTTAGGGACGATTGAGGGATAAGCTTGACACGGGGAGTTTTACGTGGTTCAGGACGTCGGAGCGTAAAACCCTACGTCCACGGTGAGCAGAGGTGCTCGCTGTATTGCTTGCTGCTCAGAATCGGAGTCCTGAGCTTGAGGGTGTGACATGGCTGGAGTGCGAGTCAACAAGTTCGAACCCTTGCTAACATCGCCTACCCGAGCGTTTTATAGTCCAAGGCTCGAGCGGCTTACAAGGTGGTCCCGGGGAGATTTCCTGCCATCTACCGTATCTGCAGTTATGCCGGTAGTTGTCTCTAGCGAAGGCTTCTGAGTCTTCGTCCTGCCGCCCTGCCCATGCCGCAAGCTAGTCGTAGTGGTTGATGATGGCAGGGGCGGCAGGGGATGTCTTGTCGCTGTGTTTATTGGCGGGCAGGCTCTGACACGGCGCGCCAGTCTGTGATGTGACTGGGCGCAATGGCACCTAACAGAGGCGTGCTCCGCGTCTCCGCGTCTTGGGAAGGCGCGGGCCTTGAATACCTTGTACGGGCAAGGTATGACGCGTCTTTACCCCTGCTGCCTACCGCGTGGGGGCAGGCAGCGTTGCTCTGCTGGCCACGTGGCGGGCCCGGAGCTCTCCACTGAGGAGACGGAGGTCCGGCCCTGCGAGACACGTGGAGCCTTCAGAGCTCTCCCCGCGGAGGGGGGAGGTCCGGCTGCTGCTGGCCACGTGGCGGGCCCGGAGCTCTCCTCTGAGGAGAGGGAGGTCCGGTCCCGCAGGACACGTGGAGCCTTCAGAGCTCTCCCCACGAAGGGGGGAGGTCCGACTCAGTTGGCCACGTGGCGGGTCCGGAGCTCTCCTCTGAGGAGAGGGAGGTCCGGGCCCGCTGGACACGTGTCGCCTTCAGAGCTCTCCTTGCGGAGAAGGCGAGGTCCTTTGGCATTTTCCCCTGTGCGCGGGGGTACCCCGTATCGAGGGTACCGACAAATAATGATAATGAGAACTTGGTAATGAGCATAGAATCGCGGGAGATCTAGGAAAGCTTGGTTCGTGGATGTGGTAGAATGAGATGGTGGTTTACTTGTCGTAGATCTAAGGACCGGTTCATGCCAGCACATGCCAGGAAAACAGTGCCACCACAAGGCCAAATATGGGTGCGGCTTAGCTGACTAATTAGGTAAGTTGCTATATTGTTATGGACCGTGGAAGGCGCGGGGAATAGGAGTCGAGAGAGGACTTCCCTGGGAACCGCATGGCATAAGAGGGGGCCCGTAGGTGGGAGAATGGTGATTCGAGCCTGCTGGTGAAACCTTAGTGAGTCCATACATCTAGTAGCCCCATTGTAAAGGCTATTTTGTGATCTCTTGGCCATACACCGACGGTTGTGTACTGGTATAATGGAGGTTCTGCAGTCGCCGACGGGTGACGAAATCACAAACTTGTGGATAAAGTGGTGCCACCTCTTAAGAGTGTAAAACTACCATGATAGTTGTGCTTACGGTCACAAGCGTCTGGCCAACTCACATGATTAGATAGGATGGTTATTGGGATGGTTATTTGGGATGGTCTTTGTTTTGGTTATGGCATGGTCATTTGAAATTGGTTTCAGGACTGTTGAGTCATGATAATGAGTTTTGGTTTCGGTTATGAGATGGATATGAATATGAGATGGTTATTATGAGCATGAGATGTTGTTGAGGAAGACTAATGGCTGGATGAGACGGGATAAGTGGTAAATTATGATGGAGGTATGTTACTGTTTAATTGATATATGTTGGGATCAAATTCACTTAAAGATAGTTGTTGTTTTTATCACGTTTGTGAAACAAACTTTGATTTCTGCAATGAGCCTTTTTATTCCCTACCTTGTTGTAAGCTACATGTCATACTTTTCCCGCACTTGCTGAGTACGACATGTACTCACCCTTGCATTATCATACAATCATCAGCAACAGGAGAAGAGTACTTCGAAGATCTTGTGGAGTATTAGGTGTGCGAACTACCGTCAACTTGCATGTGGTGTTGGAGATGGAGCTGCTGCTGTTTAGTTGCTTCCGCTATCGTTTAGAGACTTCCGGTGCTAGAATAAGTTAGAAATTTCCGCTGCAAGAATAAGTTAGAGATTGATGTAATAACGTACTTAAACCCTATTATTCGTGGTTATATTCTGAATTCAGTTTGTGGATTACATGTGTATGTGTGATGAACATCCTGGGCACACATATGCATTAGCTGGGTTCCGTGTTTTACGGGACCGGGCGTCACAGATTTGGTATTAGAGCCACGTTGACAGTAGGACACAAGCCTAGGTAGAATGGACACCCTAAAACACATAGGAACACCCCTCAAAACTGATATTTTCGAAAATTGCTTGCTGCTGCACTTTCCTTGTCAATACAGCCACCGCAAGGTGCTATTTTCAAGCCTCTCCTTGTCTCTTCTTTTGGACAACAACACTTTTGCTTTCTTGCTCCATAACTTCTGAAGTTTTGGAGTTATTTCTTCCTTCTCAAAGTTTTCTCATGTCCCATTTATAGATGGCGCTGGTGTTCCCGATCAACGCCATCTAACCATACATGGACTGCCAACTCACCGTGGCGTGCACCCATGCAAGGACCACCCCCGTTACATGGCGGGAACAACACCAGTTCACATGATTAAGTTTAGGACTCCCATTGAATAAGCTTGAATAGGAGTGGTGTGAACTTTTGTGATGATTGCTTGTGTTTGAGTGCTTAGTGTGAGTTATGGGACGCTTCAGCGTTGTCCATATCCACACATAGTAGAGAGATGTGAGATGCTTCGACATGTGTTCACATCCTCATATAAAAGTAAATATATTTAGTCCATCCACCTTGATGCATATAGTTGGGGGGATCCATCTAAACTTCTAACTTCTACTCCACCCAACTCTCTCTCACAGATGGCGAGGGAAAACGTTAGCCGTCAAAGGAGGAACATTCGTGGCAACCATGAACCACAAGAGGATGGCCACGTTTAAGTTCCTGAGAATGTTAACCCCGGGCTGGTGAAAACAACATTGAACGGTTGATGGATATGCAGAACCAACTCATGCAAACTATGATCCAAACTTTGGGTCAACTGCAAGCCAACAACAACAACAATCCTAACCCCGTTCCTGCACCACCACCACCACCGCCGGCACACAACAGATTGGGAGAGTTCATGAGGACTCGACCGCCTACTTTTGCACAAGCTAATGATCCATGGAGGCCGACGATTGGTTGAAGTCCATGGCGAAGAAGCTTGCTATTGTTCAGTGCATTGATCGGGAGAAAGTTCTCTTCGCATCGCACCAACTTATGGGAGCAGCCGTTGACTGGTGGGACGCTCTTTGCAACGCTCATGTCGACCAGGAGACTATCACTTGGGCGGAATCCAAAGAGAGTTTCCGCTCTCATTACGTCCCTAATGGAGTCATGACGCTAAAAAGGCAAGAGTTCGAAGGTCTCCGCCAAGGCACGAAGAGCGTGAATGAGTACCTCAACATGTTCACGCAGCTGTCAAGGTATGCCCTCGAGGATGTCAACTCGGATCAAAGGAAGCAATACTTATTCATGAGAGGGTTGAACAATGAGATCCAAGTTCAACTGCTCAACAATGACTTTGCAAACTTCCAGAAACATGTTGACAAAGCTATAGTGGTTGAGAGAAAAATTCGTGAGATCGAGCAAGAGGGTAGGAGGAAGATGCCATACCAGCCACAAGGGAGCAATACTTATTCATGAGAGGGTTGAACAATGAGATCCAAGTTCAACTGCTCAACAATGACTATGCAAACTTCCAGAAACATGTTGACAAAGCTATAGTGGTTGAGAGCAAAATTCGTGAGATCGAGCAAAAGAGTAGGAGGAAGATGCCATACTAGCCACAAGGGAGCAATGTACGTCCCTGTTTCATGCCCCCAGCTGCACCACAATATGGCTCATCCGTTTCTACTTTTCGCCCTAATCAACCACCACAACAATGTCCTGATATGCAAGCACCTCGTGTGCCTTTGCCTCCTGCGCCCCCGTCCCAACATGGGTGCTTATGCTCAAAACCACCCCCGCCCCAACGTTCCTTCTGTCTTGGGCAACAAGACGTTCTTTTCATGCGGAGAGACGGGACACTTTGCAAGTCAGTGCCCGAGGAAAGGCCTTGGACAGCCGACCAACGCGCCCAAGCAGAACCCACGACCGAACGGAGGAGCTAATCAAGGTAATCGTGGACAACAGAACTACGCTCGTGGCAACGTGAATCATGTCTCCGCTGAGGAGGCGCAACAGGCTCAGGACGTCGTGATTGGTATGTTCCTTGCCAACTCCAACCCAGCCACTGTTTTATTTGATTCCGGAGCATCGCATTCATTCATATCATCTAAGTATGTTGCCAAGTATAATCTTCCCATATCACACATGAAATATACAATGCTGGTTAATTCTCCCGGTGGGGAGATGAGCACTAATATAGTATGTCCAAAAGTAAACATTAAAATAAGGGGGGTAAACTTTATTGCCAATCTTATTGTCTTGGATTCTCAAGGGCTTGATATAATACTTGGAATAGATTGGTTAAGCAAGCACAACGGAGTGATCCAATGTGCTGAAAGGAGCGTGCAGTTGACAAATGAGCACGATACTCGTATTGAGTTCGAGTCAGCCCAACCGGCAACCGAGAAGGCAACGTTGAACCACGTCGAAGAAGCAACATTAGAAAGCATTCTGATGGTTCAAGAATAGTCGGACGTGTTACCAGAAGAACAAGTACCGCTGGATGAGTTTGAGCTTCAAGAGGATCTGACCTATGTAGAGCACCCTGTCCGAATTTTGGACGTAAAGGAAAGGGTCACGAGGAATAAAGTGATCCGTTGGTGCAAGATACAGTGGAGCCATCACACGGAAGCCGAAGCTACATGGGAACGTGAGGAAGATCTCAAGGCAGAATTTCTTCACCTATTCTCTACTCTATCGAATCTCGAGGGCGAGATTCAGTTTAAGGGGGGTAGGTTTGTAACACCCTCAATTTCATATTCATGCATTGCATATAGAAAACATTATAAAAGAAATAGAAATGGGAAAGAATCATAAAAACGGGAGAAAGATAGCTGAAAAGAGCCAATTCCAATTCGCCGAGGAGCGCCGTTGACACTTCCCACGACCTGCTGGCCACGTGGCGCCTTCGGAGCTCATCCCTGCGGAGGGGGTGAGGTCCGGCACTGCTGGCCACGTGGCAGGCTCGGAGCTCGCCTCAGGGGAAGGGGCGAGGTCCGGCCCGCTGAACACGTGTCGCCTTCGGAGCTAGTCTCTGCGGAGAAGCGAGGCTCAGCCCCGCGGGACACGTGTTGACTACGGAGCTAGTCTCTGCAGAGAAGCGAGGCCCAACCCGCGGGACACGTGTCGACTTCGGAACTCACCCCTACGGAAGGGATGAGGTCCGTCCCATGGGACACGGGTCGCTCTCGGAGCTCGCCTCCGAGAGGTCCGACCCCACGGGACACGTGTCACTCTCGGAGCTCGCCTCCGAGAGGTCCGACCCCGCGGGACACGTGTCACCCTCGGAGCTCGCCTCCGGGAGGTCTAACACTGCTGGACACGTGTCGTCCTCGGAGCTCACCTACGAGGAGAAGGGAGGTCCGACAATGTTGGACACGTGTCGATCTCGGAGCTCGGAGGTCCGACGCTACTGGACACGTGGCATTCTCTAAGCTCGCCTCTGAGGAGAGGGGAGGTCCCACCCGCCAGACACGTGGCACACGCGGAGCTTGCCTCTGAGGGAGAGGGGAGGTCCTGCCCGCCAGACACGTGGCGCACGCAGAGCTTGCCCTGAGGGAGAGGGAGATCCCGCCCGCCAGACACGCGGCGCAACCGGAGCTCACCCCTGAGGAAAAGGGAGGCCCGGCCCCCGCTGGACACGTGGCGCCTCTGGAGCTCACCCTACGGAGGTGATGAGATCCTTAGGCAGTTTTTCTCCTGTGCGCGCGGGAATACCCGGTACTAGGGAAACCGACACGATTTCCATGTTGCTACTGCACCAAATCAATTGGAGATAAGTTGTTAAGATCCAAGACAAATTGAATAGGACTCTTATTTGAATTCCAATTGGAGTAGGACTCTTCTTTCACCCTTTATAAATAGAACCCCAAAAAACCCCCTTGGCCGTAACACCTTTTCCCAAGTCGACAACTTAGAGGCCCTAGCCCCCAACTCGTCGAGTTAACCCCCATCGCCGGAGTTCAGCCACCGGTGAGACCGCCGACGAGCCCTGTCATGCTCGCCGTTGCCGGAAGAGAGCCGACGATCTGTCCTGCTGCCATTGCTAGGAGGAAGGCCGAGGTAGGTCTTCGTTACCATCTTATGACATCATCGCGGTTTCGACACATCTGTTTTCTTTGAATAGAAGTTTTTTCGTGTGGACAAATCACGTGTTGATCGGTTTTTGACGGTGGAATTGATCTAGATCTTGAGTCAAGATCATCACCACGTCCACACTTGATCCTTACACCTTTGTTCACCATAAAGCCCCATGCAAGCCATTAAAACACGCAAGAACACGTACAAACTGGTTTAATAAAATAGCACCATAGGATTTACATCCATCTACATCATTGCATCTTAAGTAAAGTTTGTGCACGATGTTTGATTGCTATAATTTTGTATGTGTGTGGTCGTGAGTAGAAGAACAAGCTCAGGAAGCCATCTACGAAGGACTACAACACCGAGATTTCGAGACACAAGAGCAACAAAAGCCACAGAAACAAGGCAAGTGCCCCTTGACCATATTGATCCCATGTTTTGAAAACTGTTTTGGTTGCGAAAACATGTATGCTTGAGTCAACTTTATGGGAAACCCTTTTATAGGAGTTTACTAGTTTTATTAACCACCCTTGTCATCGGGAAAGTTGATGAGTCGGGTATGGTCGTTTTTGCTTTTTGCTTCGCTTAGCTTACGGGTTATGGGAAGCCGAGATAGAACATGTCTAGCTACTGCACTCATATGAATAATGATAATGAGAACTTGATAATGAGCATAGAATCGGGGGAGATCTAGGTAAGCTTGGTTTGTGGATGTGGTAGAATGAGATGGTGGTTTACTTGCCGTAGATCTAAGGACCGGTTCATGCCAGCACATGCCAGGAAAACAGTGCCACCACAAGGCCAAATATGGGTACGGCTTAGCTGACTAATTAGGTAAGTTGCTAGATTGTTATGGATTATGGAAGGCGCGAGGAATGGGAGTCGAGAGAGGACTGCCCTAGGAACCGCATGGCACAAGAGGGGGCCCGTAGGTGGGAGAATGGTGATTCGAGCCTGCTGGTGAAACCTTAGTGAGTCCATACATCTAGTAGTCCCTTTGTAAAGGCTATTTTGTGATCTCTTGGCCATACACTGCCGGTTGTGTACTGGTATAATGGAGGTTCTGCAGTCGCCGACGGGTGACGAAATCACAAACTTGTCGTTGAAGTGGTGCCACCTCTTAAGAGTGTAAAACTATCATGGTAGCCGTGCTTACGATCACAAGCGCCTGACCAACTCACATGATTAGATGGGATGGTTAGTGGGATGGTTATTGAGATGGTTATTTGGGATTGTCATTGGTTTGGTTATGGCATGGTCATTAGAAATTGGTTTCGGGACTGTTGAGTCATGATAATGAGTTTTGGTTTTGGTTATGAGATGGATATGAATATGAGATGGTTATTATGAGCATGAGATGTTGTTGAGAAAGATTAATGGATGGATGAGACGGGATAAGTGGTAAATTATGATGGAGGTATGTTACTGTTTAATTGATATATGTTGGGATCAAATTCACTTAAAGATAGTTGATGTTTTTATCATGTTTGTGAAATAAACTTTGATTTCTGCAATGAGCCTTTTTATTCCCTACCTTGCTGTAAGCTACATGTCATACATTTTCTGCACTTGCTGAGTACAACATGTACTCGCCCTTGTATTATCATACAATCATCAGCAACAGGAGAAGAGTACTTCGAAGATCATGTGGAGTATTAGGCGTGCGAACTACCGTCAACTTGCCTGTGGAGTTGGAGATGGAGCCGTTGTTGTTTAGTTGCTTCCGCTATCGTTTAGAGACTTCCGCTGCTAGAATAAGTTAGAGATTTCCGCTGCAAGAATAAGTTAGAGATTGATGTAATAAAGTACTTAAACCCTATTATTCGTGGTTATATTCTGAATTCAGTTTGTGAAATACATGTGTATGTGTGATGAACATCCTGGGCACACATATGCATTAGCTGGGTTCCGTGTTTTACGGCACCGGGCGTCACAGCCCATCAAATCACAACGGAGAAGACTCGTTCAAGTTCGAAAATCCTTTATAGAGAAACCGAAAGGATCAAAAGTCACGAAAACAGAATTATCTTTGGTGAGAGTTCGTACGGATATAAGATTCTTGATCAAGTGTGGAGATATGAGTATGTTGTTAAGTTTCATTGGTGTACAAGTTGTGGGGATGGTTGTGTTACCGGTGCGATGCACTAGTAATCTTGTACCATTCCAACAATGATGTGAGAGGAAATAGATTGGGAGAAGGTAAAAGATAGAATACCCGGGTCATGTGCCATGTGCGAGCTGGCTCTTATGTCGAGAATCCACTCGCCATTGCCATTGTACTGACTTGGTGGTGGAAGATTGTTGAGTGCAGTCATTAGTCCAGGAGGGGCCTGAGGTTGAGAGACGCCAGAAGATTGTCCGTCGTACACACCAGGCATAACATATGCTTGCAGTGCATGTTGTTGGGTAATCCGTGGTCGAAGGCCAACGAGACCAGCTGAGGAAGGACGCCAGATGTTCATCGGCCAGGCTTGCACAACTCCTGTCCAAGGATTGCACATAGTACCCCATGGGACTTGTGGAGGATGGGGATGGTTGTTTGAATTTGGTGCACCGGAACTGGTATTCCCATTACTAGTTGTTTTTTTTTCGGTTGGACTTGCGACCTTTGCGCCGCCGATCACCACCAGATGAGGAAGAGACCCGATTGATGACGCCGGTGGAGTCACTGGCCGTTGTGTCGCGTTAGAAGCACCAGAATTGGTCTTATGAGATGCACCAGTGGCTAACAATGTTGTGTTTGCCTCCATGTTAGCAGTGTGGGCTTGGCGTTGCTCATCTTGGAGTAAATAATACCGGACAAACAAAAAAGAGGGCAAGGGTTTACGAGCGGTGATCACAGATATAGCATGACTGAATTTAGAGTTCAGCCACGTAGTGCATTGATCACCATGGATGCATCAGTTACGGATGTCCTACATCTCGTAACAGATCAGCCAACTCCTTAAGATGCCCGAAGTAGTCCAAGATCGATAATTCTCCCTGAAACAAACTGTGAAATTCCTGAAGAGCATAAACAACCCTTTGATCTGCATTGTCAAGGAACAACCCTCTGATTGCAGACCAGATCGAGTAGGCTATGGGGTCAGGAGTTCTAATCATTTTCATCAAGTTAGGAGTAATAGAATTATGTAACCAAGAGATAATACAATGATCAATTTGTACCCAGTCGGCATTGTGCCACATTGTACGGGCATCAATAGTCACATCAACGTGATCTGCGAGGCCGAACTTACGAAAGGTGGCATCAAAGAAAGAACTCCAAATAGAAAAGTTGGTAGCACAATAGGGACATAAGCTCGAATGTTGACATGTTGAATAGTTGTGACAACAACAGAAGCGTGTGGCGGGGATTCAACGAAAGGATTAGATCGGCTGGAGATAGAGGAGCCAGTAGGTGTTGGAGGAGAACTCACCATGAGGGCGACGACGTAAGCAAGAAGGATTAATGGTCTCGTGATACCATATAGAGAATAGAGGGTGAAATTGTTCACACTTATTCATTCATCCATGACTTGAAGCTCTCAACAGAATCCTAAATCGTTGTGAAGGCTCCGGCCGGTATGCATGCAGATGATCTTATCCTAACAAATGTTGTTATATCAGTGACTAATTCTTACAATAACGTCAAATATTTTGGAACGGAATAGGTATATGTGAGGATTTCTGTTCCACTTTCATATAAGTTCGGACCCATACGTCACTGACTGTTGAGGATCCCTGTTTCACTTCCATGTGGGTTCGAACCCATGTTTCAGTGACTGTATGAATACAACACCATTGTGCTCGCCCCGTGGACTGATCGTTGGCTTGATTAGTTGGTTGGTACAGAGTGCCCTAAACACCAATGTTTGAATAATTCAAGATAAAATTTACATCCATATTAAGCAGTAAGGGGATCAGAATTCACAAAAAAAAGAGAATCTCCAGTTATGCAAGAGCAAGACGACGGACAGATACAAGACATGAAAAAAAAAAGAGTGGGGTGGAGAGATGGCACCTTGATTGCTGGATAACTGTCTTTAGACTCTGCTGCAAGGTAAACCCCAATAACCACGACATACGTCCCTGCAGAACAAGATAGACTATCAACTAGTATGAATAAAACAAGTAACTCGGAATCAAAGCTAGAATAGAAACAGAAAAACATGTGTAAATAGTAACTCTTCATGATAATCAAGAAATGGGCGCACAGAGTTGCTGCAAATTCTACTATGGCGCTAGAAGTTTGTCGTTGAAAAAAAAACCATGGTGCTAGAAGCAAGTGATGGGTGCATGCCAGTTACCCAGCGACATTGGTGTCGCCAGATGCCAGGAATCGGGACGGCCACTGAGCGAGCGAGCGAAGGCGCCAGCAACTCGTCCGCTCGCGCGGGACCCACGCCTGACGTGCCCACCCACGAAAGATAGAACATTTTGGCTCTGCTCATCAAGTGTCGGGGCCCTCGCGGCAGTCCGCTAATCCTTATCCACTTTGCCACCTGTGCTGCCTCATCCATCCCGGGTCAGTGCTCAGTGGGTCGGCTCACCACGTCGTTACACAAGCTGCAGGTGCAGCAGCCTGGGGTAGGAGGGAGGAACCTGAAGTTTCTAGGGGTACACTGACCGGGCGGTGCTCCGACCCTCCCTGCCTGAGATGATTTAAGAGCTGCCCTCTCGGCTCTTTTGTTCTTGTACCAGCCCGGGACACACCACACCAGTCGCCGCCTTGTGAGAAAACAGCGAGGAGCACGGTGAAGATGCTGGAGAAGCTGTGGGACGACGTGGTCGCGGGGCCTCACCCGGAGACCGGACTCGAGAAGCTCCGCAAGGCCACCGCCTCCCGCCCGCTCGCCATCGACAAAGGTCAGTATTAGCTACTAGTAAGCTTCGGTAGCACGAGGGACTGATGAAGGTCGAGCATATGCACGCCCCAACCACTCACGGGTTCCGCTAATTAGTTTGGTCGCAGTTCACTTGACTAACGTGTGCGTGTCTGGGTGAAGATGTGGATGCCGCGGCCGCCGCCGGGAGCTACAAGCGGGCGCAGTCGACGCCGGCGACCCCGACCACGCCGGTGACTCCGTCGTCGTCCTCCACCACGCCACGCGGCGGCAGCAACGTGTGGCGCAGCGTGTTCCACCCGGGGAGCAACCTGGCCACCAGGGGCGTGGGCGCCGACATCTTCGACCGCCCGCAGCCCAACTCCCCCACCGTCTACGACTGGTACGTAGCTAGTTTGCCTGCTTCGTCCGCGTCTCCGAGAGGCATGCTCAATGATACGCGTTAGCGTTACTGGTTGAGATGAATCTTAATCGTCGGATCTAGGAAGATCAGGCTTCTTTTTTTGCGAGTTACCGTATGATGATCCTACGATCCTAGTAGTGACAGATCAGAGTCCACTTAATTATAACACACACCATGATTATGTGGCGTGCAAATACAGAAGTGCCACTTCTTTCTGATCAAGGAACGGATCAGGACATGGCGGACGTATTATCATCTAGGCTCCAATATTTATTTTCCTAACCGCGTGCCAAAACGGCCTCCTTTAAATTTGCTGTCAAGTTGGTCACACTTGAAACTTGAGCATTATCATGACCCCAAAAAAATTATCTCAGGCTCTACAGCGACGGGACCAGGAGCAACCACCGCTAGATGATCGGAGGCCATCTGATCGATCCGACGGAGGAGATGGATCGCGAAGGGTTTGTAGTCTGCTGGCCGGTCCCTGTCTGGCCTTGTTCGCTGGTCCTCGTGTTTATCTGAAACCCAGTACTGGTAGTACGTGTTATATATATGGCTAGTTGTAATAAGTATGCTGCTACACTGCTTAGCATGCTGCTACTTAACTGATAGCCACTGGCCAGTGATGTGTGTAAGCGACAGCTTTTGATTATCTGTAAATACGGCCGTGTGACGTGTGTACTAGTTATTCTCTTGTATGTAAATTACGTTGTGTGTGATGGCAGACAGAGAGAGAGGGAGTGAGATTATCAAAGCTAAGTGAACCAGATGTTTCGCCTCCCTGAAAGTTAAAATATCTCGAGGATCAACCTGACCCAATAACCAAGAATGATCACGTATGTCGTCGTCGGATTTCCGTGTCGAGTTTGGTGGCAGGGAGAGCGATGTGAAATCTGGTATTGAGCAACAAGCGAGAATCAAGAGAAAACGGGTCCGTCTCAAGTATCGTTTCTTCGCTGTTCTTATGATACGGAACCAGGTAACAAGCGCATCCAAGAATAAGATCATTTCTTAGTTTGGTTAAGATGAAGCAGTTTTAACTTTTAACTATAAATAATAAAAAATTATAAAGTTTGATCAAGTATAAATAGTATTATCAGATTCATCATAAATTTAAGTATTATAATGTGCAACTCTTTATTTTTGAAATAATTTATTGTTAGAAATATGTTTCGTCAAAGTTAAAAAGATCTGATTTTAACCAAACATACAAATATTTATATTCTCCACCGGATCGAGGGAGTACAATGTTTGATGTTGAGAAGCAAAATGATCGTCCGCTTAGCCACCGAACTGGTACTAAGATCAGAGGCGGTACGGTTTTTTCCTATTTGACCAGTCATGGGTTGTTATACTGGTTTTTTTAAACGCAATATAGACAACCCATAAGTAATCATTCCTTTGAACAAATGTGCGCACAACCGGGTGTTTCTAAAAGATTGTACCGGTTTATCTTAATATTTATGAAGTCATGACCTCACATTCTTGGTAAAACAATAAATAGTCATAAACATAACAATAAATATAACATCCATGTTAATTACATGACTCAAAACTCGGACAGGTTCCATTTTAATAAACCTAACCAGCTAAGTTACGCTCAATATTTTTTTAAAAGATGTCTAAGTTGGTTCCTAGTAGTATTGTATCTTTTGGCATGCAAAAGTGTCAAGATACTTTCTGACGCTACACCGGAAACAAAAACAGGTTAAACCCCATGAGCAGCTATTACTCCGTGTCAAGTGGCGTCCTTCTCACCATCGAAGTTAATGTAGGAAACAAATGGTACAAAGCCGATTTGTTGTAGGTGTACAACAAAATTAAACGATGGATTCCGTTTCATGATTTCTATCGAGTCGTCTCGTAATATGTTTTGTACCACTAATTTGCATTCCATGTTAATATTTTGCACACGAGAAACACCAACAACTAACAGAAGCCCACCCCCTCGGGCCCTCACACCGACAAACCCCACCGATGAAACTCCACACGGTAGCTTCTCTCTTCAACGCCTAAGATTGAAACTGATTGGCCCCGCCCGGCCCAGCAAAAAGCCCAAGGTCCGTCAATCCGCGTCGCGCCAGGCATTCTGGGCTCAAATCCACGCCCAGTTCGGCCGAACTCGATACTCACAAGCGTCCAGGCCCAGCAACTTTAGTTCGAGCTCCTCGCCCCACCTCGGCGGCGGCGCGCCGAGTCCTGCTACCCTCCACCGGCCACGCTGCAATGGCCCCGGGCGATCCCGAACAAGGCGCCCGCGAGGAGGGCGAGGCGGGGCAGCAGGGAGCCGCATCCCAGGCACAGCGGGAGCGGGAAGACGCGGAGGTGCTAGGAGCGGACGACAGCTTCGAGGAGGAGTACGAGGAGGAGGCTCCTACCCACCTCCCCTTCGCGCCCTCTTCCGTGGTGCGTGATTCCTTCCCTTTCCCCTCTAATCCTGCTCGCTGCTATGCGGGGAGCGGTTCCGTCTCGTGGCCCTCCCCCTCGCGGGCATTTCGTCGAGTAGTTGGTGGCCACTACGCGCCAGCTGTTAACCATGGTTCCGGGGTTTCTTTCCTTCTAGCTGGGTTTCAGAGAGAAGTGGACAATGGTCTCGATTTGTATTCACCTGTTTTACTGATGCTCGGTATTCTGATTTTTTATGATGCTCAGCTGCCTGATGACTCGACAACTGTTGATCCCAGCTACACTATCTCGCTTATAAGGCGGCTCCTACCACAAGGTTCCAATGTGGAGAAGGAATTCAGGAAAGTGTTGGATTTCAGGGGTATGTATTAGCTAACAAGCTGATATTGCGATTACGACTTGACAGCTTATGCCAAATGAAACAGTACAAAGCAAGGTGTCCCAGAAGAGAAGGTAGCAAACCAGGATAATTTGGAACCAGCAGAAGTTGGGAATAAGGATCCATGGGAAGAGTCAGGCTGCATCTTGTGGGACCTTGCAGCTAGTAAACCTCAAGCAGAACTCATGGTACATTCACAGTATCTTTGCGCTATATGTTTGTAATTTAGATTACTTTCTATGCCCACCTTTGTATCAATCTAATTTTTGTTGGATGTATATTATATTATCTATACTGGCTTAGAAAAGAAAAGGAGAGGGTAAAATGACAGACCTTACAACGAGGTATCAATATTAGTAATTCTTTTCCAGGGTTGAAGAGACTTTTATATGTAATGTCATTAGATTGATGCAAGAACCATTGAAAGAGAATTGATACGTTTAGGAAAATGTTGTTATCTCAACCTTCTTTTTCTATCCTAGACCTAGAAGTGTGAGGGTTGGATTATGTAACCTCGCATACTTGTTCTGGAAGCTGATCGGGTCCTTGGGTTTAAGCTCTTTAATTTATTCTACGAAGACATTGGATACACAAGTGAGCTAGACAAATTGTAAAATAATTCAACAGTATATGCATTTATTGCCAAAAATGTGTATATCCTTGAAAATGCCGGTACTTACCAATATTTGAAGAAAAAGAGTTGCACCTTGTACAGTGGTTTAGCTGTCTGACTCCTACATTTATTGTTGGTACTGTTGAAAGTGTTACAACCATAGGTTGAGATGTATTGCTGTTGCAATATTTATAAATGGAATCTACACTTTGCCCACATCTGACAAAATTTCAAGTTTTCACAGAATTGGTTATTTATTGTTTCTTGATGCCTTGAAGCAGTTCTGTTGATTTCTAAGTCTCTTTTGAGTTCCTGCGCTTATTTTTTTTTCTATGTCGGCATGTTATATATTTATAATTTAAATGTATCCAGTGCTTCTGAATTCTGACAATGTAGATCTTTAATTCTTGTAGATGGATAATCTTGTACTTGAAGTGCTTTTGGCAAACCTTCATGTGACACAGTCTCCTAGAGTGAAGGTGAACTAGTCTTTGCCTCGCCGTTGCCCAGCCCCAGATTATTCCTCCCCATACCTTAAAGTTTATTTATTTATTGTCCTTTTTCTTCCCTTTACAGGAAATATGTCTTGGAATCGTGGGAAACTTAGCCTGTCATGAACCTCTAGTCAATGCAATGAGTCTGCAGAATGGTTTGATTGCAACTGTCGTGGATCAGCTATTTTTGGATGACTCTGCTTGCCTTTCTGAAACATTCAGGTCAGTGTTCAATGGGTTTATGGACTATGGTGTAGAGCTTATAATAGTTATGATTACTATGTAATGTTCTCCAATTTGATAAAAAAATTGTGCACTGTAAGTTGATTCCTTCTTTATTGAGCCCTTCAACACACTGAATTGTTGGCATCATAACTTTTTTTACACCATTTCAAGGTTTTCTATCTGATATCATTTGAAAGGGAAGCGCTCAGAACTACTGTTGTTATCTGATTCTGATTGATATGTAGTTGTTACATTGTTTTGTGTTTTTCATTCCCAATTAGCTTGTGGATACGTATCTGGTAGTAAGAAAGTCCAGTTTGGTTCTATACCATAGAAATACACAAATGTCCCCACATAAACATAGACATGCTTATGGCACCATACAGACATATATTCGCACATACACAATTAACTGCCTTTTGCTAAATTGCAAAGGACAATTCCTTCTGTGCTGCTGTGAAATTGTCCATTACCAAAATGATTCGCTGACAGGTGGGTCATGGACAAAATTTATGATTGCGAAAAATTTCAGTGGTGTAGAGGAATTCACTCAATTCTTGAACCTACAACTCTTTCTGGAAATCAAAAGTGAAGCTATATTTGTTGTGGTAGCATTTGGATTAGTAATACAACAATAACAACAACTAAGCCTTTGTCCCAAACACGTTGGGCTAGGTTAGAAGCAAGGATATAAGCAAGAAATATGATTTTATGGTTCCTGCTCAGTACTTTGAGAACTTTCTTTGAAATTGCTCAAGGTAATCTAAAAATAAAATAATACAAACATGTCCGAGCATGCAAAGGACGTCAAATTCTGCCTAAAGTTATTCTTCTTTTGTGCCCTTTTTGTCTTCTCATCTACTTGTTTTTCTATAGCTTAGCAATAGAATGCGAGTTAGAGCATGAGTATGACAACTGAAAGTTTTATCAATGCTATAGCAACCATTAATTATTTTTGTATGACAGGCTTATGGCTGCAGTTATTCGGAGCACCACATCTGTTTCTTGGGCTGAAGCTCTTTTACCTGATGAAATTCTTTCACGTGTTCTGTGGATAGTTGGAAACACTCTGAATTCCACATTACTCGAGAAGGTACAATATTGAATTTCACATATTCTGTCATGGGCTGTGTGCCTTGGGAATGGGAGGCCATAGCCCTGGACCTTGCTGGTGCAGCGGTGGATCTGTGATCGGCTACCACACACCTAGGCAGGGCTTAAGAGCAGGGATAGAGGTTTAGGAATAATGCTGCTTGTTTTTATTCATCTTAGTCTCCCTTTTATAGACAAAGGGTGGCACTAGCAAACTGAAGCATAAACTTAAGAGAGCAAACCTCAAACAAGTAGGTAACTTATCGAAATCAATCCCTAATCCCATCAAAAGTAAACTTGATCCCTAATCGACATGCAAGCAGTTGAACGGACTCCTCTTCCTAGCCTGCTGGTCTGCTGGACCTTTCGGAGCGCTGTTTGTAACTATGGCCCACATCCCACAATGATATTCACTCTGGGCTCTGGCTGTAGTAATCAATTGATCAATACTGAAAAAAGTTTAATTGCATGTTCATTTTTACTTGAATTTTTTGATATATAGGTGGATGCTATATGATGAAGGGCAGGCCTGGCGCAGTGGTAGAGTCTCTCCACTTGTGTCCTGGAGGTCCTGGGTTTGAATCAGCCTCCTTGCAAAATAAGCAAGGGGAAGGCTGCTTAGAAATTCCCTTCCCCAGACCCCACAACGTGTGGGAGCTTTCAGCACTGGGTATGCCCCCCCTTTTAGGTGGATGCTATATGTTATGATCTCTTTTCATATTTTGCATGTCAATTTTTGTTTATGGTATGGTGTTTAGGGCATCCAAATGATGTTTTACTTGTCCTTTGTCCAGAATCAGTCTTATTGTTATTACTGGTAACTGCCAATAGCATGGTTTTCATCAATGAAGACTGTACTTTCCATAATTCCATAACACTATATACTAGATTTTCTAAAAAATTAGTAATGTGATTTCAACTTTCTCACTCTAGACAAATTCATAGCCACAGTGCAATTTGTTGTCCTTGAACTAGTATTTCTTTGCATATTTGATTTTTTTGTGTCCTTCAGCCATTGAGCAAAGTTGCTGTTACCCTTCATCGTTATATGGTTTAGCTAAAACCATCTCAGCTCATCTGATCTTTTTGTTTTTCTGCCTTAATTGCTGGTTGCAGAGTATCGACTTCCTATCAACTGTCATTGATAATAAAGATGTGGCTGCCATTCTTCTTCAACCTTTGATAAGAGTTGGTTTGGTTGACCATGCTATCAGTTTGTTAGCAAGCGAGATTGAAAAGTTATCAGATGAGAGCAAATTGGACAGGTATGGTGACTAGAATTTCCTGTGATTTGATCCAGCTTCAAGATGTCCCATTCTACATAACGTTATCTACTACACATTTTGTGTTTTGAATTTAGTTGTGTTATCCCCATGTTTTCACTATGTATTTTTGGGGAATTTTCTTAAGAATGGTTGATTTGATTAACCAAGTTATGAAGATCTAGAAACGTTCGCCTTTAGCACTTTCGATTCCGTGATATGTCTTCTAATGCAAAATTTAAACCTGTTACTATTTTCAAAGTTGCATGCATTTCTTAGTTTTCTATAGATTGATATGAGAATTGCACAATTGTTGTGCCCTTGATTATATTTTTGCTGCATTAATCTGGTATTTACTATAAATCTATCTGAGGATCATACAATTCTTGTGTTCCTTCTTTTAGTTTTATCGATCCTACCCTAATGTGCTTGGGACATATTTATCTTGTTATTACACTTGTTTGTTGAGTTGTGAGCATAGTTGTTAAGGCGTCGCTTAAGCGGTAAGGCGCCTGGGGATCGTAAGGCGTCCCGTCGCCTTATATCCCGGCATAAGGCGGGCGAAGGCGGCGGCGCCCACGCACAGGGGAGGCGGCAGCCGGGCGCGGAGGAGGCGGCGGTGGCCGCGCGCAGAGGAGGAGGCGATGGCCAGGCGCAGAGGAGGAGGCGGCGCCGGCGCCCGCACATAGGAGGCGGCGACTGCCGGGCACAGAGGAGGCGGTGGTGGCCGGGCGCAGAGGAGGAGGCGGCGGCGGCCAGGTGCAGAGGAGGAGGAGGAGGCCGGGCGCAGGAGGCTGAACACTCGCGCGAACAAAGTTTGGCAGAGGGAAGGCGGAGGGGTGACTAGGGTTAGGGTAAATATGTGTTGTTGGGCTGGTAGTGGGCTGGATGGGGCACTGAAATAAGCACATGTATTTTTTTCTTGTTTTTTCCTTTTTCTTTTTAATTGACAAAATTTACCAGTAAATGCTACTATATTTGAGATTTTATTCTTATTAGTAAGGCGTCGCCTTGCCTTACGCCTTACCGCTTAAAAGATAAAAAGGGGACATGTCGCCTTACCGCCTTAATAACTATGGTTGTGAGCTAACAACCTGGGCCAGGAATGCAGTATTATTAGCTTATGTTTCATTAACATTTTCAGGGCGGCTTCACTTGATTTGATCCTTCATTTTATTGAAGAATTATCTTCCCTAGACAGTTGTTCAGCAGCGATGTCATCAAGTGAGCAGCTTATTCAAGTGCTTCATAGCGTTGTCAAGTTACCTGATAAATTTGAGGTGAGTTATATGCTTCCATTTCATGCATTTGATCATCATCATAGATTCATAGCATGTTCAGCTTACAGTCTTGTTTGATTTGATGCTTCTGCCTATTTGGTACTGCATTGTTTCGGTCTGAAATGCTAAGTAATGGGTATTATTGTTAACAAATAAGTAGTTCTGTTCTTTGGCGGTTGGTATAGCCATAGCCATGAAACAATAAATGCCTCAAATGATTCTTGCTTCTTGAATCTAGGCTGTAATTTGGGGGACCTAAGGTTCACCAATTGGCACCCCTACTTGAATTTGTATGCACTTGACATACCTGAAAGTTCTATATCTTTAGATAGTGGGGAACGTGAACACGGTAATTATGTTATATTTTCCATGTCTGCATCAGGTTACAATCTATTGTGCGTCTGTGGTGATCATATTAGCAAACATTTTGGCTGATGGAAAGCACTTTATGCCTATGCTTTCTCGTGGTGAGTCACATTTTATGAGCAATCAATTTTACAATTAGAAAATCCTATCTCTGTTAGCGCCATCACAATTAGTTGTCTTCTCATTCTTTCAGATTTGCCCTTCTTGGAGGGTCTGTTTGACATTCTTCCACTGGTCACTGATGATCAGCAAGCCCGAAACGCACTTTGGTGTATCTTATCTCGTTTGCTACCACAAACACAAGGGATTGATGTGAAGTCATCTCTCGAGCAATTTGTATCTCTGCTCCTAGGCAGGTTCACCCTCATCAAAGATGACCTTGACAGCCACAGATTTGACAACAAAGAGGACTTGTCAGCTGAAGATGCTTACTTGAAGCATGGGGTATCCACTTCTGTATCCTTCCAACAAAGTAATTTGATATCCTAATAACTTCATTTATATTTAAAAAATTTTATTAGCTTGCAAAAATGAACATGCCAAACATGCTGAAATATAGCAGCAACAAATGCTTTTCCTATGCTGTAATTTGACAGCTCAAGGCAATCTGCTGTGTCATGGAGCGATGGATTGCGGAGAAGTCTGCCCTTGATGGAAATGACGCTTTGCTGATTGAAAACAACCTTGAAAGTGCTAGAAAGCTGCTTAGCTACTGCCAGAATTATGATATGTAGATTACTGCAAATACAGCTGACCTGTGAGCAGTCTGTCAGATCCTAGTATTATTGTAGAGAATAACAGTGTTGTAGAGTTATTTCCTCAAAAACAATGTTGTAGAGTAGATCAATCGCTAACTAGTGTGTAACCTATATGTACGCCAGTTTGCACTCCTGTAGGCTGGGTTAGTGGATGGATTCTGCAGCTCGCATCGGTGCTGGGATAAAACGCTAACAGTGCCAGACCTAAAGTGAAAGATGCTTTTATCCAGTTCAATGGATATATTTCAGATGCTTATTGGTGAACTAAAAATGTATGCTTTAGATATTTATGTTTCCATAACAATATGTTCTAGCCATACCTAAAGTGAAAGATGCTTTTATCCAGTTCAATGGATATATTTCAGATGCTTATTGGCGAACTAAAAATGTATGCTTTAGATATTTATGTTTCCATAACAATATGTTCTAGCCATACCTAAATCTTGTCTGAATAAATTGTTGTAAATAGGTGTACACTTTTACATTTTGATTCTTTTTATGAAAAATAGGGTCGTAAATTGAAGAACATAGTAGTACCCTCGGACCCTCTTTAGTTCACTGAGGACCCTCTTTAATTCACTGAAATGAATTAGGTTTTTTAAAAATTACATTGTTCACAGATAGTACATTTCGGAGGGTATCCTTATGGTCACCTATTTGCACCTCTAGTGAAAAAAATGTTGTGAATCATGCTAAAATATGCACATGTAGAAAGTACTATGTTCTCTCTCGATAGCAGAACAAAGCTAAACGTCAAGGTGAGTAATATTTTGCCTCATAGATCTTTTCAATGAACATGTGGCATGTAGGATTCTCTCAGACAATCGATTACTTGTAGAAATGGATAGAATATGATATGTTTTATTGGTAATAATGTATATTTCTCTGTTTTTAAATTGTTGTCTAGGTTAATAATTTCAAGTTAAAAATGAATTAAATTGTTATCCTAACAACAATAATTTAAAAATAGAGGGAGTATGTTACAAATGAGATGAAAGTATGGTTTGAGGAAGAACCGAAGAAGTCCATTTCGAGAACTAGTACGGAAAAGATTATTCTTAGAGGTCATATGCGCAAAAGAGTAATCTGCGTCAGCTATTGCTTCGCATCACCACACGTTCCACGAATTCGGACCTCAGTTACACCAATACAGCTCCCGCCCCCGCATCACTGCCTTCCATTCCCCAATCTAGGGTTGGGCGCTCCCCGCCATCGCCGGCAATGTCCAACGCGGCAACTGCCCGGGACGCCGATGCCGAGATGCGCGACGCCGCCGCCGCCGCCGCTGCGCCACACGGGGACGACGACGGCGAGGGCGATACCGAGGATGAGGAGGATGACGAAGAGGACGAGGAGGAGCCACCCGCGCCAGCCCAGGAGGAGCCGGCGCCGGAGCCGGTCTCGGCCTTACCGACCGACCCGAACCAACTTACGCTGCTCTTCCAGGGCGAGGTCTATGTGTTCGACTCCGTCACCCCCGATAAGGTCTGCCCTACAGTTCTTTTCGCTCTGTTTCGCAGTTCAATTGGAAATGTGTAGCTCGAGAATTCATGCGATGGAATCAGAAAATTGACGTGTTTTAGTAATCGTGAGAGGCGATTGGATACAAAGTTGATGTTGAGGTCTTTGTTTGGCGCCATTTCCTTGTGAACTGAAGGCATATTTTATCGTCAGAGTTTGGCCTCTGTTTCCATTCTCATGCTGAACGGTTATTCCTTTCAAGTGATTATATGTTATGGTTGGAGATGGTTGATCAAAGTGTTGGTTGCGAAAACATTATCTATGTGCATACTTTTGTTAGCACCGTTACATCAATGAAAGAATACATAAGTTACGATCATGAGTTTGGCTTAGTTCAGAAGCAATTTTCATTCTAGTATGTGACTTTAAAGCATTACAGTTGGGCTGTGTAATACTGTTAGTAAGGCTAGGCTGTAATATACATGTGCTAATCTGTGTAGAACCCCTGGTCTTTTCATCACGGTGACAGGTAGCAGTGGATTGTGACTTGATGCAGTTCCTAACCCCGTCGTAATATGCTCCCCCCTAATCAGCGCATTAACCAAACAGCTTGATTCTTTGTACTAACCATCTTGCTATTGCCATAAAGTCATAAACCGTAAGCCAATATGCCCTACCATAGTTACTTGAATATCAGCCATCTGTTTATACGCCTAGTCATAGTTCATTCTGCTGTTCTTCTCCAACTCCCTGACCCGCTTCAGGCTGCTCCTAAGGTGAATTTTATTTTCCAGGTTCAAGCTGTCTTCCTATTGTTAGGCAGCAGTGAACTGCCTCCTGGTTTAGCTGGCATGGCTTTACCTAATCAAAATGAAAGCAAGGTATGGAGGAATTACTCTGTGATATGTATGACAATAGCTTTATCAGTGATTTTTTCCATAATAATTTCTTGTTAGCATTATTCTCTAGGGTTATGATGATATACTTCAGAGGACAGACATCCCTGCAAAAAGGGTTGCTTCACTAATCAGGTTCCGTGAAAAGAGAAAGGAAAGAAATTTTGATAAGAAAATACGATATGCTGTACGGAAAGAAGTGGCACTAAGGTTTGTGATTCGTCTGATTAAGAACACAACCATTTTATTTCTAATTGTTCTTATGGAGGATATAGATAAACCGTAAGTGTGAGCAACAAGTATTTTATTCATCTTCAATCTTCTGTCAATCTACTAACTGTATCTAACAATGGAGCCACTTAGGTGCACATAGGAGCACAATGCATTTCTGATGTGTACTTTCATATATTCCATCAGCATGTCGGGTTCCTGCTGTTCAGTTCAATATGGACCATGGAAAATTGGATTCACCAGAGATGAAAATCTCGGTTTATTCACTTTTCAGAGTCCTTAACAAGTCATGCTAGATTCTGCATCTCAGTTGCTCAAATTGTTCTGATTTGTAAACTATACAGTGCTCTTACAAACTAGGTGCAGAAGTGTAGCATATCTATCGTATTATGCCCTATTTCACAGGATCTTGTGGGTCTGAGTTTCCCCACCTGTTGCTCAGCATCCTAAGAAGCAATTCTATCTTTTCTGTTCTCATCCCCCTGCTACTATCCAGGTGTTCTAGCCACAAGAACTGCTGGCCATGTTCTCTTCTCAAACAGTGGGACTCCAGTCTTATCTGCAAACTCAAAGATGTAAACCGCACACAAATGTTCAGTTGACATTTTATGTCGAGAGTTCCAGTATTTTGATATACAGAAATCATCAATGGAAACTGTAATGACCCAAAACATCTGCTTTTAATTCTTTTGGTTTGTTGTGATGACAGCTATTGTGTGCTAGTGTCATCGCATGCTATGTTTATGATATAGTGGTCGTTGGACATCAATCTAGAAGACTGATAGAAGTTCCCTTGGAGCCTGATAGGAATAGCTAGGGGCTTCGTCCTGGGATGCAGAGAACAACGTGGGCACATGAAACCTATACCTCGAAATATAGAGCTATGTAGCTACTAAATTGAGAGATTAACCGATACATTACATGTCTTAATAAAAACTGGTGGTGCTTCTAATTGCTCTCAGGATGCAGCGCCGGAAGGGCCAATTTGCTGGAAGGGCCACTCTGGAGGGAGAGTCCTCAGCTACAGGCTGTGATCCTGTTTCCAAGGGCTCAGGCCAAGGTTTCCCATGTCGAGAATCAAAGTTTGTTTTGCTCTTAATTAGTTGATATTTAACATACCTTTCTAGTTGTTATTAGTGGAAATCATATATCTTTTTTTCCATATCATGCTTTGAAGGTGTCAGAACTGCGGGACTAGTGAAAAGATGACCCCAGCAATGCGTCGTGGTCCAGCTGGTCCAAGGACTTTGTGCAATGCTTGTGGATTGATGTGGGCAAACAAGGTATATGTGCATGTTTTGTCATGTTGGATTCATTCTTTCTGATGGCTGACAATCCTTGTTATTAGCCATTCTTATACTCTTTAAAAGAGAAGACGTCTACATCCCTAAAACACAGTTTAAACCATTAATTTATATTAAAATATATTCTTGAAACTGATTAAATTTGATGAAAGCATGTATCCAACACAAATCTACGTTTACATTTTTATGTGACAACATATATGACAATATTGTAGGTGAAACTTAAAATTCTTATGACGTGACAGTGCAAAGGCAGCAATTCTGTTTTGCTGTTAATGTACTTGCAGCATTGGTGTATGTGATTCCAGCTTGGTGGGTTAATGTTGCCTATTGAAGTTGTCAAGCATTAACTTTCAGAATTTTTTAGTTGGACTACCTTTTCCTTTTTCCTTAAGAACTTGTTGCTTTCATGGAGATCTGCGAATGCACTTCAACAGAAAGATGTCTGATTAATACGTTGTCCTTTGGAGATGAACAGAAGGAAAGACCATGAAACTTGGAAAGTAAAGGGGGCCTATCTTTTTATTTCTGGTGTTTGTAAACTTCCATTTGACTTTTCCTATTATTCCTGTTGCACAAGGGTTGACGGAAAGCATGGCTTGTTCACTGCTATGAACGCAGCTGAACCCTAGATGTTTCCCCCCTAAATCTATCATGATTTGATTGCTTATTTTTCTACTTATATTTGCTTGCACCCGCTGTGGCCATCTTATTAGGCTCCTAGTTACTACTTTGTTTTCGAATATGCAGGGTACCCTGAGAAATTGCCCCAAAGCTAAGGTTGAGTCTCCAATGGTTGCAGTTGAACAGGTTAACTTTTTCACTGCTATTTTACTAGCATCTATTTGACTAAACAGTTAATTAGCAATTGAATATCGACTTTGCATTCTCCATACTTATCTGAGCTTTGAATATTTGCATACCCTTAGAGCAACCTTGCTGCCTCCCAGAGTGGGAGCGACAACAAAGCACTGGTGATACCAAAGAACGACTATGTTGCTGCAAGCAGTGGCGATGTGTAAGTGCGAAACTACAATATTTTCCTGATGTTATTTGAGCATCTGATGAACTGAAAAGGTGCTGTCCTTCTCATTTTCAGGAGGGGTGATCGTGTGCCTGCAGGTGCAGCTGAGATGGAAGTGCCAAAGGCCTTGTGACAAATAAGTTATATAAATGTCATTATTGAAATCAAAAGAATTTTTTTGCGTACAGCTAAACATCCCCATAGAAAGATTCATTAATGAGGAATACTGATTCTCATCAACTGTACATTTCTGATTGACAGCGTTAGACATTGTAATTAACATAAGGTGTCTATTTGATTCTGCTGTCTAAACTGTAAGCCCCAATGGCATCTGTGTCAACATTTACTGCTTTTGCAAGCAGTACATCCCCACAAATCATTATAAAGGTTTCCCCTTTCCTGCAGATCAAGTTTTTTGCTATTATAAGACCCTCCATGCATGGCTTCGCCAAAATAGCATTCCGGCTTCATTAAATTAGCACTTTCAGTATGGGTCCACCTTTAAAATAATATTATGCACTGTTTTGACCTGTTTTTTTATTATTTTTCTTTTTTACTTTCAACTGCATGAAATGACGAAACATCTAGACAAGTTCTACAACAGAAGGAATGTGTCTCTGGGTCAATATGGTCTGGCACTCATAGTACTCAAAATGGCCGATGCAACCCGAGCTAGATTAATCTTTTTGGTGGAGACTGGCCGAGAAGAATGAGTGTTGGATTGGATTAGGATCGAGTTAAATTTATATTCATTTTAACTTAACACTGAAACCTTTTACAGGTCTAACTACACCTATGTGATAAATTCAGAGGGATCGCTTCTTGTACAATTGGAAACGGAACAACAGTTCTATTTTGCTTGATCTGTGGAATGGTAATTATCTGCAGGGAAAACTACCTAGGCTATTCACGTATGCAAAAAATCAGGTTATTTCATTTACATCGTTCCTCTCGGCTGACGACAAGCATAGCCACTTCTGTCTACCTTTATTGGAGCAAGCACATCAGGAATATCAGCAACTAGCACAAATCATTCAGGAGCTACAAGTGCAGAATAATGAGGCAGGCAAATGGCATTACATCTGGGGTTCACAGCATTACTCTTCCAAAAGATTATACAGTTATCCTTACAAGGATATCCAGCCTCCAAAGTCATTCTTATGGATCTGAAGCTCAAGGTGCAATCACAAATTGAGAGTTTTTTCTTGGCTGTTGCTAATGGATAGGCTAAACACTAGAAATATACTTAAAATGAAAAATCACAAGATTGAAGAAGAATTATGAGCCGACGCCGTGTGCGCCCGCCGCCGGCGTGTTCAGGAAATACTTTTTTATTTCTTAATACCAACCGATTTTTTGCATACCATACAACACTGTTCTTCCTTTGACACGCACACGTCATCCGTATTTAGACAATTCAACCAAACAACACCCTCATCCAAAAATGTGTGTGCACGAAATCCTCAGTTACAACTCTAACAATATACCCGAGAGCGAGTACGGCGGCCCAAACAGGCAATGTCAAGATAAGATGTATTCCATCACAGGCCCGGTGTACTCGAGAGCTAGGACGGCCAGACGGGCCAGTTAGTTTATGTTTCAGCAATCAGCACGTTGTGCTGCTCTAAAGGGGACTCTCCAGACACTAGCACACATACACGCACAAGAACATTCTGGAACCCACTTCATACGTTCTCAAGAACCAGCAAGAGCACACAGTAGGAATATGATCTTACACCTCCGAGTGATCCGAATCTATATAAAATCTTGCCTCTAGTCCCTAAAATGTGACCCAACACTTAGTTGATCATTCGTCCCTTGGCCAAACTTTTAGATTGGCGTGGTGGATGATCATAATCTTGACTCTGAATGCCAAATGATGTGGCAATATGGACCTCTAGCCTTCTTCTTCTTCTTCTTCTTCTTCTTCTTCTTCTTCTTCTTCTTCTTCTTCTTCTTCTTTCATTTGCCTGCCTCTCCTAGAATTCACGGCTACCTTTTATAGATACGGCACCTAACAAATCGAACTATCGAAGTAAAAAACCAACAACCCTTCCATGTAAACAACTTATCAATTAAAATTTTTCTAATCTAGACTAGATGACTTGACTTATGCTTATCTCCTTGTGTTGTGGCCTACGCGCCACAACATTTGATCTCTCTTCATATCATCAGGGATTATCACAAGATAATCCTCGTTTTATAATGCACAACTATATTAATTCATATAATGCTATCAGAAAAAAAGAAAGGAATGTGAGTTGACTTCAATCAATACAGTTTGGTATGTACACCACATTAGTATCCTCTGCACTACGATCGTTATGGAGAATCTAGCAAAACCATCTTTCTTTGTTTCCCTTCCTCTATGCGTCCCCTTTAGGAAATGTACCTAGGGACACGATATCCACATTTTTGGAACTTCATGCGAATGCAGGTACCGTAATTTATGATGCGGGATTGAATCTAATCAAATCGTTGCTTCAGAATGTCAGAAGCCACACTGCTTGAGTCAAAACTTGAAGTTCTTCTTCAGGTAAACTACCACCTCTTGCTGCGAAAAAAGTGCAGTGAAGATTTAGTTTTCTATTTTATATGCACTAGTCCTTATGCACTTTCAGGAGGCCGTGATGCACGGTTTACTTACGATCAAGCAAAGAACGACGCAACCAGCCGCACCAGGGAAAAGCGCGTACCAAAATTGCAAATTGTGAAACTTTGGGCCGTCAATAAACAGAAGAGGCAAGCTTGCAGCTGTGAAAATCCAAAGATAATAGCAGTAAATAAAACAAGAGGATCCAGTAAAGTACATAAAGAAACACCAGCAGTTCGGCAACACAGGACAACCACAACCAGACTGAATAATTTCGCTTGATAATTTCACCTGGAGGGTGTGAGGCGCCTGTGATCGTCATGAATGCTATGCATGCAGAAAGAGCTGCACCTCGTGCTAGCCATCCAGGTCCGAACAAAGAAAGGGCTAACACTCCAAATGCCGCACAACCAATCTGGGCGACGAACATATTATATTTCTGCAAGTTTTTTGTCGTTTGCATTAGTACTGATTATCATAGATGAAGCTGAAGAGCTATAGATTATAATGTATGTTAGTACTAGTGTTGATTACAATATATTAAGTTTCGACTAAAATCAACCCTATTAGTATCGATTACAATATGTCAAGTTCACGATATTTTGATTTCTATTAGTGTAACCACAATTATTTACATCTAGGATCAACTTGAAATGGAAGATACTAGCTGAACAAAGTCATTGCTTGCTAAACTCTTAAGTTTTAGATTTACTAGTTGCCACTTGTTATTTAGTGTACATTATGTTTCTGCGACTCTTGAGGTCGCAACGCTCTGCTTCTGCCAATGGAATTTTCTAGGTCTTGTTTCTTCCATTCTTTGGCAAAGTTTTGCCTTTTCTCCAGTACAATCAGTTATCTTTAAGCGAAGGTTGATGACATACACCTAATTGGTTGTCAGTGGGACATTTTGATCTCTTACCAGTAGATTTAGAAATGGATCATAAAAAAGGGTTAATATGAATTTGTACATAAAATCTTTTTTGTGGGTAAATAATATTTACTCTCTTATGTTGGCGCCCGAAGGTTGTTTATTCTAGGTTGCTAGTAGCGTCACAAATATAAACATTACGTTTTTCTCCCTTTTCTTGTATGTACCTTAGCTGCAGGTGAGTCTGGAGCGCTGAAAAGCACGCAGCAGACTGCTCCAAGGGGAGCAATGGTCAATGTTACTCCCTTGAACGCCAGCATCTGATCAAGTCTTCCCAGTACTGCCATTGCCAGGAATGCGCCTGCATGGCATCATTATTGGAGAACAAGATCATCAAAGGGGAATCATTCTTCTGAAGCTTATGGGTGAAATCTCAAAACTCTTCTTTCGAGTGTATATCTAGTATTCTAGTGTTACAAGCCGCCTAGGTGTTACCTTTCTACCAACAAGAAACAAACTCAAACAAATTACATAAATTCTAACAAAAATATAGATTAATAGTTCATGTCATCATGTACCATTAAGCAAACTTTTATATGCAACAAAAAGAGAAATCAGCATGTGAATAGTAGAGAATTACTGATCCGTGTTAAACAGTTCCGATCCGCACTATTCACATATTGATTACTTTTTTGTTGCATGTTATACAAATTTTTTATATCTAAAATTGTGTTTTTTAATTGCTAATACAATAACACCTAAAAAGGTGGTAACACCTTATACTTTTCCATGTTCTTTTCTTGATAAAGCTTCATAACTTTCTGTCTCTTTTTTTTAAAAAGAAACTTTTGCCAATGTAAGACTAGGATACTCTCTGACCGAGTTTATTAATAGAGGACATCGACAACTTGAAAAACATGCATAAACTAATACCCTCATGTGGCGGATACAAGACAGAGAGGTGTACCCGCAAGTATAGGAGAATTGCAGAACATATTGCAGGGTGGAAATCGATAGAACAACTCCGAGATTACCAAAGTAGCGGAAAAAGAATCACAGACAAACCGCTAATATATATGGCCAAGATTGAAAAAGCGCCAAGGTTTGGGACCTTACCAGCAGAAGGCCAGAGCACGTCGCTGATGCTGACGCCGCTAGGCTTCGCTGGTGCGACATTGGCGTCGGAGGCTGCTTCGGCGACAACGCACAGGTCCCGTCCTCTCCTTCGGCTTAAGCTTACGGCGTTGCCGGTGTTAAGAGTGGCGGAACGAGCCTTCTTCCTCCCGCCATCGACATGCAGGAGGAGAGGTAGACGACGAGGCGGGTGCGACGCCGCTGCCAGACATCGAGCCCTCGCTCGTGCCAAGATGTTGCTGCAGCCAATGGCGAGGAAGCAGCCCTGCTGCTGCAACAACGCCATACCGTTTCTCTCTCCCCTCCTGAGCTCTACCCCTCTCTTTCTCTCTCCCCGAGAAGTACATGTTTGAGGTATTTAAACCAGTAAGATAAGGTGCGAGAGGACGGACGAGGAGATGGATGGCCTCTTGGGTGCGGCGAGAGGAGAGGGATGTTGAGCTCTTCAGTGGTCCGGAGAGTCGGCACCTGTTCAGGCCGAGGGAAAACAGACAGACAGACAGGCAGTCAGATACTCTGATGCGTGCCACCTTGTTTTCTTCTAGTTCTGGTCCCGAGGCCGACTGGAACACCTTGTCAGTCATGTGGCCAAAAGTGACAAACTTCCACGACCAACACATCAACGGTGCACCAAGTGAAGAAGCCCTGCTATGGATGGATTGTGAGTTCTTGGTCCCTGCTGGTCCAGATGTTATTTATGCTGCACCGAGCCAGTGAATTTGGGTTTTTAATGTAGGATCATGATTCTAATTAAGGAAGAAAGGGAGTCGTTGGATGGATCTTGTACTGAACCTGCACGGTTCTATGAAATATGTATATGGAATGAAGAGGTCCAGAGTAGAATATGAAGACGTCGGTCTAGAGTGAAAAACAAAAATTGCTTCCTAAATCGGCATGGTTTGATGCTATGGTGTTTACAAAGCTATCAAATACTACGTTACACAATTCGGAATGATGCTTTAATTTGTGCGTGTGATGCTGTGTGTGAAAAGGAGAGTATTATCTATTCTCGAAGAGGTATCGGAACAGAGCCTGTCCCTAGAGGATCTCAGTGGCTGGCGCCTAGCGTTAATACCTTTAATAGAAAATGGCAGGGTGTAGTTATTATTTATCAAATAAAATAAATAAATAGGTGGCGTTTGGCATTTTTATTTTCGGGGATTTTAGCTAACCTGCTCACTATTGCCTTTGCTTTGATTTGCCGCGAGTAGACACACGGAAACACTATACTATTAGAGTAGAGGATGCTTTCTTGGCAATTGGCATGTGCGATCTCGGGGTACCTGAAGCTGGCTAGCAACGACTTTCTCATCCAAGCGCCCAAGCCGTTGCGATTCAGTTCCCAAAGTAGACCATCATGACGAGTCGGAACGAAAGCGCAGGGCGCGCGGCCCTTCGCAGCGGCCCAAGAGGCAGTCGGCCAACCGCCAACGCACCCCGGTCAGGTCAAGCAAATCGCGCGGCAGGGCTTCGTCAGGCTTTCAACTGCCGAGCCGACGACGCGTGTCGCGCGCGCGGAGGGGCGCCGTGTTTTGCCGCGACCGCTTGTTTCGGGGACTTGGGGCGGGGCGGGGCGGGGCGCGGCTGGGCCGGGCCAGGAACTCGTGGCACGGGCTGGATTCACGCACGCGGGGCTGAAGCGCGGGCCGGCCCTGCCGCTTGCAGACGGCCGCGGCTAACTAAAACACACAATTTGTCAAAAAAATAAGTGTCGGGCAAACGTGTATATTATGTCTACTGAATTTATTATTATAATTTTTTCTGGTGATAATTATTGTTCTCATATTATAATACAGTTTTACATGTGAATGGATCCTCGTTTCTCTTTATCCATTAAACCATATTTCAGAACGGAGGGGAGTATGTTTCATCAAACCTTTTCCCCCCTCCATCTCTCCTCTCATCAATGAGGTTAATTGTGTAATTTATAATTGCTCCTCATTTTTTATGAGATTTAGGACGTGTTTGGCATGACTCTGGAGCTGAACTCCAACGTGGAGTTGGACAGAGCATGCCAAACACCCTAAGGCTGCTCGCACTCGTGGAACTCTATATCGGACCTCTAAAATAATATTTCTAACCTTTTACAGTCAACTCTAAAAGATTCTTACTTTTACAGTTCAGTCCGCTGCACTCGTTCACCTCTAAATCAGACCTCTATATCAATTATCACCTATTTTATATTAATTAATATAATTATATCATATTTTATAATATTTCACATAGCAACTTTTATGTTAACAATATTATATTTACAACTTATAAAAAATCACCAAATTTATCTTTCGCTTCATTTTTCTTCACTTTTCTTCTTATTTTTTCTTTTTCTATTTTTTTCCCTTTCCACTCTTTCTTTTTTCTTTTTTCCTTTCTTTTCTCTCTTTTTCCCTCCATCCTTTTTTTTCCATTCTCTCCTTTCTTTTCCTTTTTTTCTTTACTTTCTTCTTCCGCTTTTCTTCTCTTTCCTTCTTTTTCTTTTCTTTCTTCTCTTCTTACCGTTCCTCCCTTCCTCCGGTGAATTCCGCGGCCTTCCGTACCAGCCGGCAAATTACCGTCTCCTGGAAAACAGCCGCTGCGGTCCAAGCTACACCCTGGGAGCCGTATATTTAGAGGCCCGGTGGCTTTCCAGGCCACCGGTGCGAGCAGTCTAACTCCAAAATTTTATGGAGCAACTCAACTCCGTGGAGTTTGTAGAGTTCTAGTTCAATTTTATGGAGTACCTCATTAACCCTTGATTGGGAAAAAAGACGTGGAGTTCATCTAAATTACCCACCACTACCACTGGTTAAAAAAAATGTTTTTGTTTCTTTTGTTTCTTCCCCAGCCGAACCCTACCGCTACTCCATGCTCACCTCGCCACCGTTCCTCAACGGGCGCCGCACCGTCCTTCCTCTGCGAGCCACCGCCGCTTTGTGTTGCTGTTGTTCCTCCTCCCGTCGCCCTTCCTCCTCCCGACAGCAGCCGCCACACCTCCTCCCCGCCAGCAGCCGCCGCTCCTCCTTCCCGCCTAGCGGCCCTCACCATCCTTGTCACAGCTGCTCTCTTCATCCTCGTCGCGGCCGCCCTTGCCATCCTAGCAGACTCTGCTCGCAGGTCCGTCCCACCGCGCGTGCAGCGCGGGCCTATGAAGGTACGGTTGTTTCGCCTTCTCCGTTGCTCTTTTGATTCCTGTCCCTGCGGCCTGCCCTGCACAGCTCTCTCACCTTATGCTTGCCTTGATCTGCATTAGGCTTGAGCTGATTAGCGAGGTTACTAATCCTGGAGCAACAATATTTTTGTTTAGTCCATTTTTGGCAGCATGTTGTTTTTATTTGATATCTACTGTTTGTCGTAAATTGCAAATGTGAATTTGTGCTGCTGCCTAGAAGATTGATCAATTAGTACGACTGTTTTGGTTGTCTATGTGTGCTAGAAATCATAGTATGATTCTGTTTAATTATCAGTTGTCTTTCTCATGTTAGCGTGTTAGATTTTTTTACAGATATATCTTGTGTGCTTATGGTTCTTGACTTATGTCTGTAATCATCTATCTTATTTGTGACAAGCTGGTGACTCTACTCTGGAGGAGCTTGCTAATGCCACCCAATAAGATGAAGAAGTCCAAGGCCTACAGCAAGCTCCTGGAGGATAAACAAGAAGCACCTTGGTGCCTGCCAGAAGAGGGCGCTGGAGGCTGAGAAGGAAGAAAAGTGACATGATCAAATATAGTTTTAAACCATCCAGTCAGTACTGGATGCTATCATCAAGGACTTGTTCTAAATTTTATTTTTGTTATGATAGATGCATTTCGTGATAGTGTGACGACATATCTTTCTCTTTTGTGGAATTAGTATCTAATATTTATGTAATATTTTAATATTATAAATGAGTTCAAGTGATTCATATATATGGTTGGAACTAGTGTTTAAATAAAAATTAGTTGCTCGTACATCATTATGGTTCGAGCAATTGTTTCAATAAAAAGTAGTAAAAATATGTATAATGCACTGTATTATTGTTGCATGAGAAAATCTTTTTTTCTAAATAATGTAAATTTATATCATTTTTCTAATTACATACACTTTATTATTATCAAAATACATATAATCAGCTGAGAACAGTTTTCTAGCCAAACACTACCATAAACAGTTCTAACTTCACAACAGAGTTGCTTCATCCCAGAGTTTTGTAGCAGAGCTGCTCTGCGGTGGAGCGGAGCCATGCCAAACACGGCCTTACTAAAAAGTTTTACAAGTTAGAACGGAAGGCGTATGCAAAAGTCAATCGACCATGTGAAATGTGTTGTCCGCATGCCTTTGTCATCAGATCCAACGGCCGTGGAGGGAAACGGGGATTTTCCAGAGTCGATCTGGAACGGAACGAGTCGATGACCAGATAAGATGGCTGCAAAGCCCATGAAAGCGAAGTTACCAAACGGAGCCGCGATGCTACTGACACGTGCCCCGCCGCCGCTGCGGCCCTCGGCGGCCACCTATCCGGCCAACCCAGAGCGCATCCTCCGCCCTTGCGGACAAGCCCCGTCCCGCGTCGCGGTTGCCGCGGCGGCCGCCTCGGCGAAGGCGGCTTCGTTCTTGGCTGAGCAAAAGCGCAAACAGGTGGCGAGCGTGTCCAACCCGCTCGTGAAGCACTGCGTCAAGCTCCGGCTCTCCGCCGCGTACCGCCGCTCTTGCCGCCGCCTCCTTATCGTCGGCCTCGCGCCCATCCTGTAACCATCTCTCTCTCTCTCTCTCTCTCTCCCGCCGTTCCATTCCTGGCCCGTGTCGTCTGACCCGCTCTGTGACGCTTCTTGCCTAACCCGGTCTTTTTTTTCTTTCCCTTTCTAATTCTGTGCTGCCGGTCCTCCAAAACGCTGCAGGGAGATGTGCCGGTTCGACGTCTCGGCCATGGACTGCTTGCTTCTGTTGGACGCCGTGGAGGTCCCGGAGGAGCTGCAGGGATTTTCTGGCAATGTCGTGCATGTCAGCGCCGCTGTGATGAAGAAGGTCTCCGGGATGCAGTCGGTCGATTCGACCGAGGCGATTGCTGTCATGCACATGCCTAAGCATTTTCGCGACGTTGCAAGCCACGAGGGTGGAGCTGCTCTTGATGGCCTGTTCCATTCTCCAAAGAGGATTCTAGTCCTGGATGGCATTCAGGTGGAAATATGCCCAATGTCGAGCATTATGCACAGAGGGATATAGTAATTGCTGTCATTCGTTTTGTGGTAGAGTCATGAAAGATGCCATAACGTCATGCTTATTTTTTTGTGAAAGTTCCGTGCTTATTGTTTTCATTTGAATTGAAGTTAATACCCCCTCTGTTTTTAAATTATTGTCGTTAGTATAAGGTTTTAGTTAAAAATGAACTACAGTTGTTGCCTTAACAACAACAATCTAATAACGTAAGGAGTATTCTCTTTGCAAGTTTCAATGATAGCTCAAATTTACAATGCACCTCCTGCTGATTATGGTGCCACTACTTTGCAGGATCCCGGTAACCTTGGAACATTGATACGATCAGCCTGCGCTTTCAACTGGGTATGCCATTTTCGTTTTCTAAATTACTTTTGAAGAATGTCAGACTGCACTAAGTTACATAATGTTGACAACCAGAGCTTGTTTCAAAGCTATTTGATCGAGTACACAGTACAAAGTCATTAATTTGTTAGTTGTATGATGATGATGATGTGTCCTCTGTAGTTTAGTAAACAAGGCAGGGCAATACTTTCAGTTATCAAGTTGGACCTTCATCAGGGAAAATAAATTTGGTGACCATGCTAGCTGGAAGACTGGAAATATCATTTGCTAAAAAAAGGGCACTCCGGTGCATGTAACTCCCGCTTGCGCAGTGTCCGAGGAAGGGTCCGATCCACTTGCTAAATACAAAAGAAAATCAATGTTCCCTTCTGTTAGATGAGACAAAATGTCTTTAATTCCAATGTAGACATTACATTTTTGAGGGTATAACTTATAAGCATACACTATGCATATGCATAAATTATCCGTGGTTGAGAACCTTACAACTCTGCCAAGTGCCCTGTAGTATTTGTCATTCCACCTTATATGCTTCTGACAACTTTTACATACAACTACCAACAGGATGGTGTATTTCTTCTTCCACCTTGTTGTGATCCTTTCAATGAAAAAGCCCTTCGTGCAGCCCGTGGAGCCTCTTTGCAGCTTCCTATTGTATCCGGTACGTGGCATGATCTGCGTGCTTTGATGACTAAATATGATATGAAGATTGTAGCAGGCCATCCAGGAAGTAGCAGTGATGGGTCCCAAGTAATCCACCCTCTGTCCAAAGAACTAGCTGACTCACTGGTGAATGAGTCTTTGTGCTTAGTGTTAGGAAGCGAGGGGAATGGCCTTTCTGCAGAGACCCTCCAAACATGTGAGCTTGTAAACATCCCAATGGAAGGTACTTTTGAATCTTTGAATGTTTCAGTCGCAGGTGGCATATTTTTATTCATTTTACAGCATAAACATCAAATAAACAGCAGAACTTTAACTCCTTAAGGTAACTTGTATCTGTTTCTATTTGTTCTTGTCTGTTTCTTTTCATTTCTCTGTCTGTTTGTTTCTATCTTCACTGCTCATGATTGTCTAATGTAAAGAAAGACAATCAGGGCTTTTTGCAAACACATCATATGAAAATTGAACAAAACCGTATTGAGCTGGCAAGGGTACTTTTGTAGAGGAGTTTATTAAGTCTGGTCTACTTCTAAAGGCATGAAAAATGTAACCTACAGAAAAAAAAAGTAAAGTTGAGTCCTGTCGAACTGTTACCCAATCATCCTACTATGACGGTACACTCTTGTTTTACTGTCCCTTTAATAAATGAAGCATGCTCTGTGGCTTGGTTGATGTTTTACTCAAGTAAGGATATGCTTTGGATGCCAGAGTAGTTGGAACTACCACCTTTCAGTTTCTAGACATCCGAAGCACAATTCCATGTTCGTCTTGAAACATATCCTTACTGACGTTACGAGACTTTTTGATGTCATAATATTAAATCTGTAAACATGGTGAAGGAATTCATCCCATGGCCTCCTCGGCTCCCACCCCTCCACCTCCCGGCGCCCCACCCCTCGCCGGCGTCCATCCAGGGCTCGGCGACCACCACCACGGCCGTGCCGCCCCCTCAGCCGGCTTCTCAACGTCCCAAGGCGCCTGGTTCCTCCTCCTCGTCCTCCCTGCTGCTAGGCTTGTGCTTACGGGTTGCTCCGAGCAGTGAAGGGATTCAAGCTCGTTCTCCAGTGAATCCATCCTCGGTGGTCCCTGCTCGAGCTCTCTCCCCGGCGGGTGAGATGACGCGCCAAGCTTCCTCATCACACGGACCCGACGATGCTAGGGAACGCAAGGCATTCCTTGCCTCGCGCTATCGTGTCACAGAAGGGGTCCATGTGTATATTTTTGCTTGCGACGACGGCGCTACCGCGTGTAAACTGCAATCAAAGCAGGCTACGACGAGTACGCCGAGTCAAATGGCACATGGGGTCGTTCGTTACGCGGGCCTTGCGCGTCGTCCTGTTCTGCGGTCTTGTTGCTTCGACCGCGCCGCGGCTTTGACGACCCGCCGCCAGCTCGGGTCTACTGGCCGTGCCGGCACTGGCCGCGTTGGTCGGGTGCCTCTTCGGCGTACGTACGTAGTAAGCACAAACACGTGCTACTAGTAATCGCTTTGACCGTGCGCAAGTACGCCTACGGTTGTCTATTGACTTATACATGTACACCCCGTACCGTACACATAGAAAGTCGTGTTTCTGATCAAGTTTGCGGCAGAACACTGAAATCTCGGTTGAAATACGCCGCAACTGCCCTGTCTCCGTCTAACACGACCGCGGCACGCATGAAACGTGATCTTGCGAAGTTGACTACTCGAATCAACTTTTTTTTTTGTTTCAGTTGACGGCACCTCACGCCGCTGTCCGGTTCGTAAGCAACGTCAGGGAAGGGGAGTAAATAAGTTATAAGTTACTCTCCAGACACACTTGGTCCTGGAGACGTTTTAGATCGGTCGTTCCATAGGCTCCAAAAGTTTCAAAAGCCGAGCACATGCACGAGGCCCCTGGACTTTCAACTTCCAAGGGTCAGGCATCCGGATTACTACTAGTTTACGGCTGGCTTCCCAACACCTAATTAATACCAGTGCCATTCTTGCTGCCCCATCCTCAACTGAATCATTCTGCAGCGTACGTGGCTTGCCGATCCCTCGTTCCCTCTTCCGAGCATACAAAGCGTCTCGCAACAGCACGGCTCGCCGGCCCCTCCATGCATAATACACAATACAAGCGTCGTCAATGCAAGCCAGCTGCTCGCGAACGCCACGCCTTTAATAGCGGCTGTTGCAGATGACTTGCTCAGGGCGCACACGTACGTACCAGAGGATGTAATAAACGCTCCCGAGTCCAAGTCAGGCATGCCAGCTCCGTCCCCCCCAGTGCTGCAGTTTCGCCCTAGCGTCACCAAATAAAAACCACGGCCAGGTTCGATGAACCGGCAAGCGAAGCAACGGAACCGTGTCCCTCAAAAAAAAAAAGAGCAACGCAACCGTGGCCAGATTAAGTGCTCGCGCATCTCATCACTCGATTAACCGAGCACATAACCCTGCCGGATTTGGACGGAGCCGATTCGAAGCATTCGCAGATTCGGACGAGAATGCGCGTGTGAGCTGGAACGCATGCGCCGCCGATCGACAAGACAACGGCCTACTAGCTCTCAACTGGACAGCCAGATTGCCAGGTGGCTGGGCGACGTGGCCGGTCGGTGTGCGATGCGTGTCCATCTCTCCCTAAGCAACGACGACGACCCTTTTGTCAGCTGATCCGGAAATGCCTAATTCAGGTAGCTTGATTATTATTATTCCTTGCTTGGATCCATCCTACGCAGTTCGCAAGAAAATTGACGCGTCTTTCTCTCTCTCGCGCGCGGGATAAAACACTATTAAGTTTATGAAGTGTGTCTTTCGTTAAACTTCTACTTCCTCCGTTCGAATTATTTGACGTTTGTTAGTTCAAAATTAAGCTAGTCAGCATTAAATAATTTGAAATTGAGAGAATGAAGTATGGATATCAGGAATTAAGTTTTTATTTTATGCATGTATATTTTTTTCATTTTGCAACCTTAGAATTAGTTAAGAATAATACTCTCTTTGTCTATTTCTAGAGCTGGCCAAGAGCTGGTTGAAGTGAATTCGATTAATCGTGCGCTATCCACAGATGAACTTCCATGATTTTTTTATTAGCTGGGCCAGCGGTTCAGTTGCTTAGGGATGTCTTGAAAAACCTGGCCTTGACCATGCTCCACGCATGTGGCAGCAAATTCTGGGAGACAAGCAAGATTTTCACCGATTCCATCTTCAAAATGAGGTCATATGCTATTCTACCAAAATTAAAAATTCACATGACACCCCATAAATCTTGAACTTGTCCGCGGTCTACCGACTTTGAGGAAAAAAATATACTCCCTCCGGTGTACAAAAAATTGCCGTTCTACATAGAAGCCATAGTGCACAAAAAATTGACGTTAAAGCAGAACCGAGGAGTTTGTCTCGTAAAAAAACGTAATAAACGCGTGGTATTGTGTGTGGCTAGGAATTGAACCTGCATGAGAGGCCTGAGAACTAGTGAAGTAGACTAGTCAAGCTATTAAAGAGACTACGATAGTAATGAAAAGAAAGTTTATTTAATACTTTCTTGATATGCGAGAACATGTCCGAAACGATAATTTTTTGTGCACAGGAGGGAGTAAGCAGTTTTTTTACTGTGGCGCTGCCAGCGTCCACGGCACGGACAAAGTATTGCGAATTTCTACAGGCCAGGGGGCTCAACAAACTTGTTCTTTAAAAAAAGAAATATATCTTTGTCTGACAAATTTGGATCCGAATCCCTCAGTGGTCATCACATGGCACCGCATGTGGCCCTTGCCTCGGTATTCCCTCTCGTCATGTTGCGTCTGCATGTTACTGCAGGGTCTCGTGTGTGTACGTGCCCACTGCCGAGCGTCGAAACAAATATTGCAATGTAATAAAACAGCGATTTCTTGAGGAGATGAAACAACCTCCACCATGTCCAGGAGAATAAAAAATCCAGGGCAAGTGCTTCCGTGTTGTAACGCATTAGGAATTTCTATTGTAATCCGCTCCATTCATTAAGTTCTCTGTAATATGTTAGGGACCAATCCATTCCACTCCGTTGAAGTATAAGTGAAATGTCCATCTTTTTTCGTTAGTTTAAGCTTTTGGGATCAAGTGGTTGATGCATAGTAGCTTAATATGGTATCAGAGCGAGAGATCTGGGCGCGATTTATTAAAATAAATTGTAGCCGACTCCTATTCCACTTTGAGCCCAAAGAGAGCCTGCACGTGAGGGGGTGTTAAAGTATAAGTGATTTGCCCACCTTTCTCTATTGGTTTAAGCTTTTGGGTGCAACTCATCGGTGCAAAATAGTTTAATACGGTATCAGGGTCAAAGGTCTCGAGTTCGAATCCTGGCGGACGCTTTATTAAATAAATTGCAACCGACTCCTATTTTATGTTTTACGGCCTAAGAGAGTCTGCACGTGAGGATGAGTGTTGAAATTAAGTGAATTGTCCATTTTTTCCTGTCAGCTTAAGCTTTTGGGGTCAAGTGGTTGGTGCATAGTAGTTTAACACACTCGAGCCTCACGCTCAGCGATGTTGTTATATATATACTCTTTCTGTTCTGAAGTAAATGATGTTTAGAACAGTTAATTTAGTTCAAATTGAAATAGATTTCTTGTCCTAAATGTCTGTCGGTACCCTGCAGATCGGGTACCCCGCGTAGAGGGTAAAAGACAGCCTGGGCCCGCCTCCCTGCTGAGGCGGGCCCCGACGTAGCCACGTGTCCTTGGCCCGAGGTCAGCCCTCGGGCTGCCACGTGCGCTTGAGTTCCAAAGCCGACACGTGTACTGGGCTCCGATCCGAGCCTCCCCGCTGAGGTGAAGTCCGGAGCTGACACGTGTATCCACGCTCCGACACTCCTCCCTACTGAGGAGAGATCCGAAGCTAACACGTGCCCTGGGCTCCGGTCTGAGCCTCCCCACCGAGGTGAGCTCCGGAGCTACCACGTGTCTCCTCGCTCAGAGTCTCCTTTCTGCTGAGGAAAGCTCTGGAACTAACACGTGCCCTGGGCTCCGGTCCGAGCCTCCCCATTAAGGTGAGGTCCGGAGCTGCCACGTGTCTCGTGGTTCATAGCCTCCTCCCTGCCGAGGAAAGCTCCGGAGCTGACACGTGCCCTGGGCTCCGCCCCGAGCCTCCCCGTTGAGGTGAGGTCCGGAGCTGCCACATGTCTCCTCGCTCAGAGCCTCCTCCTACTGAGGAGAGCTCCGGAGCTGACACGTACCCTAGTCTCCGGTCCGAGCCTCCCCGCTGAGGTGAGGTCCGAAGCTGCCACGTGTCTCTTGGCTCACAGCCTCCTCCCTGCTGAAAAAATCTCTGGGGCTGACACGTGACATGGGCTCCGGTCCGAGCCTCCCCGCTCAGGTGAGCTCTTGAGCTGCCACGTGTCTCCTGGCTCAGAGCCTCCTCCCTGCTGAGGAGAGCAACGGAGCGGACACGTGCCTTGGTCTCCGGTCTGAGCCTCCCTGCCGAGGTGAGATCTGGAGGTGCCACGTGTCCCCTGGCTCAAAACCCGTCGATAAGAGCTCCAAAGCCGCCACATGCCCCACGATCCATCGTGGGCCGTGGGTCGACGAAGTCAAGGTAGAAGTGCGCTGTCAGGCCGCGCATTCAAGGCTCGTGTGAGGCCCGGCCCGGGAGTCGCAGTGGGTGGTGCCGTGCGATGCGGCACCCAACAGCATGCACGAAAAGACGATAAGAACATAACGGAACCATTTTGTTACTCAAGATAATTTCTTTTACAACATAATGTACATACGCAACGGAAATTAAAATTTGCTGGACAAACTACTCACTCTCGACCCTAACTACGCCGAAGAGAAGTCGTTCAGCCCGTGAACGCTTCCTACTAGCTTCACCAAAGAAAGGCAATGGCTAGGTTTCCGATGAGTGGAACGAACCGTGAGGTTCATCACCTCACCGAACAACCCTCTTCATAGCAGGCATCCTGCTACCTGCAAAACAACTTAGAAGCAACCGTGAGCACTAAGGCTCAGCAAGACTTAACCGTCACTCCTAAACATGCAACTCTAAATGCAAGGTAGTAAGATAGTAGGAACAGGAATTTGCAAAATGCAGCTCGACTAAACTTGATCCTTATATTCAGAGTCTTTTAGCCTTCATTTTAGTGTTCCTCACGCCTCACAACATCGGAAGTCCACAATCAAATAAGAAACGCTTATCCCGATGTTGCTAGCCTAAGGTGGAAATGAAATTTAGTTGGCTCTATATCTACTTCAGTCAAGGTTCCAATACAGTGCTTAATCCACAAACAACAAGTTAAGAGACTTAGTTCCTCTTCTTACTAAGTCACGGCGCAGTGGGCAAGTATGCTCAATCCTCTTCCGCGAGCGACGGTGATTCGAATCAATAACAACCCGCCGAATACACGACACATACACCCTCCTCGAAAGACTCTCTCAAGAGCTCTTTATTACGTTGTATGCAGCAACCTTTCACACGACACCCCGACATAGAAAAACGCTTCGCGCCGAGCAGGATGGTCCTCTACGCGGACACGTCGAAGTTGTCCGCTAAAGGATTTACCCCTCCCGCCTTCTCAACGCCATTCCCACGCGAAGGATGAGTTTCTATATCACGGTCCATCGAGTTACATCGGTTTCATGGGTCCCATACCCCACTATATATCTGGTACAGCTCAATCTTGTCCAGTAGGGCCACATACATACGGTCCTTAACCGACACGGACGGGGCTACAAACAACCTCCACATTTGCCTTACCATTCCGGTCCAGGCCAAATATGGTCTCAAGCATTGTCACACCCATCGCAGGTCGAGACCAACCTTGAGCGCTCCATCCTACAGGAACATCCCCGTCCCCATCTCATTTTCATGAGGGTGCTCTTATCATCAAACATCTCGCGAGTAATTCCATTACTCGACCTTTCTCGCGAGTAGCTTTTTACTACTCGACTTCTACCGAGCTAGCTAGAACATTAGCCTAGCATCTACAACGAGGGAAATCCTACACTAAACCTTCTACTCAGGGATGTAAAAGTCATGCAAGTGGGTTTCAATCATCCTAGACATAATGCACTCAAGTCAAATAAACATGATGTGAAGTAAAGTAAAATTTAAAACGGTAACGATATGCAAACCGGGGCTTGCCTTGCTCAACGGTTTTGTTAGAAGCTAGGAGTTAGTCTTCCTCCGGAGAATCCGCCAAACTCGTCACGAGATGGAGATCCTCGCTGCAGAGTCGAGTCCTCGTCGAACGTCGACGTCACGTGCTATTAAGATGATTTATGCACATGTATTCAAAAGCAATTTAAAAATTGATTCAAACTGGTGTACAAGTTAACTCACACATAAAAGATATAAACAACAGCAAGGTTTCTGTTGCTGGATCTAAACCTTAGAGAAGAAGAATGCTAGGTGACAAGTGATACTAGTAATCACCATGTGATTAAGTCCATTATATGGACACTTAAACCTAAAAGATGATAGCTCAAGTTCCAGAGGTCTAATGAAGCTTAGAATTTAACCACAGCCTCTATGGATGGTATTTAGGCAGTGTGCAAAAATTGAGCTCCAGAAATAGCTTCATGTGAGCACAACAAATCCTTATGTGGTTTTCACTAACCTGCCTTTACCCCCTAGATATTAAGCTTTCCTATGCTGCAAAGTAGACTTTTTGTGAAGTACAAATTGTCCTGAGTCCATAGGAATTGGTTTTACCATTTTTGGAGTTTCCTACATGGAGATATGGATTTTTCAAAGAATGGAGAAAAGCTGAAATTGTCTCTGTTCATTTTCCTATTTTTCAGAGACATAAGGAATGAACACATCATTTGACCAAGCAAATGAGGACCAATGCCTCTGAAATTTTTACTGGAGTTCAAGGAATTTTTGAAGAATGCCCTGTCCAAATTTGGGAATTTTCCAATAAACAGAACTCCTGTAAAAATTCATACAAGGTGTTATTTAAATGAATTAATGAGCCAAATTCAGGGATTTTCATAAACCTTGGTCTGCACCCCTGGATAGTAATCTTTGAGAGGAATCTAACAAAATTTGTTTCACAATTTTTGGACACTCCTACACAAAGTTATGGCTCTCCAAAGTTTGAACTAGAGTGGGAAAATCTAGAAAATGTTTAAATACTGACAGTAGGTCCCACGTGTCATCCCTAACCTCCAGACTCACGCCAAACACACCAGTGGCGGCCCCCTCCGGTGAGGTCGCCGGAAAACCAGTTCCCAGCCACCTCCAGACCCCCTGCTGGCCGCTCCCCCATATTTCCCCACGCTGAACACGTTGGTGAGGTCGCGGGCGGCTGAAACTCGCCGGAAAACAGGGCGCACCGGTCACAGCAAACCCTAGAGCTCCGACGAGGTCTTGCACGGTGAATTCTCCATCAAATTGTCGGTTCTTTGTCTCTACAGCACCATGGGATCATGTAGAAGACCAGCATGAGGTCTAAACCAGCTGGAGAGGGCTCTAAACCTATCGGCACCGTGCACCCGATAGGGTCCAGCGGCATACCCTCTAAAAGAGCTCGGATTGCTCACTCTACACTCAATTTCTTGGTCTAAAATCGATGGAGGAGGTGTGCTAGGCAGTTAACAACCTGTGTGTGAAGATTGAGACCCAACAAACACGATTTGAGGACGAATTTTACAATTCCTTACCTCAAGGTCCGTTTGTGCCGCCCGGGAGAAAAACTTAAAATTCTCCCTCTGTGATCAACGGCTAGGGCTGAGCTTTGGAGGTGAGCAACTAGACTTGTTCGTGCACAGATGGGGTGGCTTGCTTGGGCGTGATCCCTCCTGGTTTGGGCTGTCCACGGCGTCCAGTTTCGGTTCCTCCAGTTTGAGCTCGGGAGCAGAGGAAACCTCGCTATTTCGAGGCGCCAGCAAGCATGGAACAGCGGGGGGAAGTTGACAGCCGGCTAGAGCACTCAGGGGCGAAGGTTTTCTCTGTAGGGAGCTCGAGCAAAGATCACTTGGTTGATGGCTGGCGATCAGGAGAAACAGAGAACGCTTGTTCTGTTCTGCTCGGGAGAGAAGCACACGGGAGCAGGCAGAACGGGGAAGATCGAAGTGGCTCTGTTGTACTTGCTGTGGGGAAGATCAGGACGAGCAAAAGATCAATCCCAGAAGGAGGTGGCGTGGGAGTGGATTGCCTCGGCTGGGTTCACGCTCTCATCCGAAGACAGAGGCGGTTTGCTGCACTGGGTCTAGGACATGTGGGTCCGGCCTCTTTTATTTGATTTCCCCGCTGTGCTTTGAGATTCCCCACGCAAACGTTGTCCAAATATCACCAAATTTGGAGGATAGGTCAAAAGAATTATGAGGAACTCAAATCTGAAATCAGATTTTAAAATTGAGTATGTTTGGTTCAAAACTCAAATTTAAGTTTGAATTTGAACGTGCCCTCATTTAATCCTTGGAATAAATAGTATATGAAACCTAAAATTCTCCAAATTTGAAACTTAGGCTCTTGAATACATGAGAAATGCATCTATGCTCTCACATATGGGCTTTTGTACAATCTGAATAGGAATCCTTTTAAAAGAATTCAAATTGCATTTAAATTTCCTTCACTCTACTCATAGAGAAGGTGCACATGAGTTAGAGTTTTTGGGAGTCTAATTCTTTCCCCTAGATTAACATGTGTTGAGCAAGGGCTAGAGGAAATTTTTAACTCCCTCACATGTCCATTTGTGTGTTCATCATTTCATGTGACACAATTATAGCCTTTCTTCGCCTTAACTTTGTTTCATAAGTTGAAATCAAACTTTACAAAAGTTAGGGCTGTTACATTCCTCCCCCCCTTAAAAGAATCTCGTCCCGAGATTACAAAAAGAAAGAAGAAGGGAGAATGATTACTGGAAATATGTACAAACAAGTCTGGAAAATTTAAACGGAGAAATTTCTCGCTTTCCCACGTGGCTTCATCAGCTGTGTGGTTGCTCCACAAGACTTTGTAAAATCGCAACGTCCGATTTCTTGTGGCGCGAGTTTTCTCGTCGATAATCTGTATCGGATACTCATAATAAGTGAGATCCGGTTGAAGATCCTCAATGTTCTCCATATGAACTGCGGCTGGGTACTTAAGACATTTTCGCAGCTGAGAGACGTGGAAAACATTGTGAATACCCGAAAGTGACGTCGGTAACCCCAGACGATAGGCCACGGGTCCGCATATCTCAATGACAGCAAACGGTCCGATGAATCGCGGAGCAAGCTTTCCCTTCACTCCGAAACGATGAACTCCTTTCATCGGAGAGACACGAAGATAAACGTGGTCCCCGATGTCAAAGTGAAGAGGTCGACGTCTTTTGTCCGCATAGCTTTTCTGCCGAGATTGAGCAGCCTTTAAATTGGCTTGGATCACTCGCACTCGTTCCTCGGCTTCATTCACAAGATTAATCCCGTAGACTACTCTCTCGCCGGATTCACACCAATTCAGTGGTGTGCGGCACTTCCGGCCATAAAGAGCTTCATACGGGGCCATCTTGATGCTGGATTGATAACCGTTATTATATGAGAATTCTGCTAACGGTAGATGGTCATCCCAATTCTTCCCATGATTGATGACACATGCCCGTAGCATATCCTCTAGAATCTGATTTATCCTCTCCGTTTGACCATCAGTTTGCGGATGATACGCTGAACTCCGAGTTAACTTGGTTCCCAAGGAAGCATGCAGTTGCTCCCAAAATCTGGATACGAATAACACACCTCGGTCAGACACGATGTTGCGGGGAACCCCGTGTAAACACACGATTCTTGAGATGAACAGCTCCGCATACTTCTTTGCCACATATTTTGTATGGACTGAAATAAAATGTGTTGTCTTGGTCAAACGATCGACGATTACCTAAATAGAATCATGCTTGTTGCTGGTCATGGGTAAACCGACGATGAAGTCCATACTTATGTCTTCCCACTTCCATGCTGGAACCTTCAGCGGTTGAAGTGGTCCGACTTTCCTCATATGGTCGGCTTTAACCCGCCGACACGTATCACACTCGGATACGTACTTCGCAATCTCTCTTTTCATCCGTGTCCACCAGAACTTAGATTTCAAGTCCTGGTACATCTTATTGCTTCCCGGATGAATGGAGTACTTGGATAAATGCACTTCATCCAATATCTTCGTCCGTAATTTCATGTTTCGGGGTACCACTATGTGGTTGTTAAACCATATAGTACCCTCTTCATCTTTACGGAACATCTTCAACTCACCGCTGTCCACTCTCCTCCGGATGTGAGACATACCCCTGTCTCTCTTCTGATCCTCTACAATCTCATCTCGGATTGTAGGAATAAGAGCGAGGTTGAACAGCGATCCGTAGGGAACTAAGCGCAGGCTTGGTTCTCCTTCTTCATGTGCAGCCATGGCTAAATGTTGAATGTGGGCTTTCCGACTAAGTGCATCGGCAACCACATTCGCTTTACCCGGATGGTAATGAATTTCAAGTTCGTAATCCTAGATCAATTCGAGCCATCTTTGCTGCCTCATATTCAGTTCCTTCTGGGTGAAGATGTACTTCAAGCTTTTGTGGTCATTGTAGAGATGTACTAGATTTCCTAGTAGATAATGTCTCCACATTTTCAAAGCTAAGACCACCGCAGCTAGTTCAAGGTCGTGCGTCGGGTAATTCTGCTCATGACCCCTGAGTTGTCGGGATCCATACGCGACCACACGTCCTTCTTGCATCAACACACAACCTAAACCGATGCCGGATGCATCGCAATAGACATCAAAAGGCTTAGTTGTGTCCGGCTGGGCTAAAACTGGAGTTGTAGTGAGATGCTTCACTAAACTTTGAAAAGCTTGTTCGCATGAATTGTTCCAATCATACTTGGTGCTTTTCTTCAACAGCTCCGTCATAGATTTAGCGACTTTGGAGAAGTTGGGAATGAATCTCAGGTAATAACCCGCTAAACCTAGGAAACTACTCACTTCATGAACAGATGTTGGAGATTTCCAATTCAGCACTTGCTCGATTTTACTTGGGTCCACAGCGATGCCTTCCGCTGATATAATATGCCCAAGAAACTGCACTTTGCTGATCCAAAACTCACATTTACTGAACTTTGCATAAAGTTTGTGATCTCTCAAGCGTTGGAGTACAATACGCAAATGTTCAACGTGTTCTTCTTCTGACTTTGAATAGACCAAGATGTCGTCGATGAAAACTACGACGAACTTGTCTAACTCCGGCATGAACACAAAGTTCATGAGATACATAAAGTGAGCCGGAGCATTGGTCAACCCAAAGGACATGACAAGATATTTATAAAGACCATATCTTGTTGAGAACGCCGTCTTAGGTACGTCTTCTGCCCGGATTTTTATCTGGTGATACCCGGACCGAAGATCCATCTTGGAAAATACCTTAGCACCCACTAGTTGATCGAACAAAATGTCAATGCGCGGTAGTGGATACTTATTCTTGATAGTGACAACATTCAGTGGACGATAATCTACGCATAGTCTCAAAGTCTTGTCCTTCTTCTTCACGAAGAGTGCGGAACAGCCCCAAGGTGATGAACTTGGGCGTATAAAACCTTTGTCCATGAGGTCATTAAGCTGCTCCTTCAATTCTGCTAGCTCCTTTGGTGCCATTTTGTATGGTCGCCGAGAAATAGGTGTTGTTCCCGGTGCTAGTTCAATCTTGAACTCTACATCACGTTCGGGCGGCATGCCCGGCAAATCTTCGGGAAACACATCTGGATATTCACATACCACTGGAATATCCTCAAGTTTAGGAGCTTCAATCTCATGCACTTCTGCAACACGTTGTGATGGATCCACAAGATTCAATGTGTTGCAACCGTGTATTGGGGAATTCAGTTGGACAGTCCGAGAGCTGATGGCAAACATAGCTCCATAATGTGTCAACCATGACATCCCCAAGATAATATCGATCCTTTGGCCTTTGAGTATGATAAGGATCGCAGGATAGATGTTTCCACCCAAACATAAAGGTGCTCGTGAGACCATCTCATCTGTTGATATCTTGCCTCCGGGTGAGCTGATATGAAACGGATGCTTAACGGTGCTAAATAGAAGATTATTCTTCGGCACATAGTCTCTGCTAATAAAATTGTGGGTGGCTCCGGAATCAAACAACACGAAAGTGGGTTGTTCATGTAAAGTGAACATGCCCGCCAAAACTAGTTCGCCTTTTGCAATGTCCTCAATAGCAGTATAATTAACCCTGCCAGCTTTTGAAAGATTCTTCTATGAAGGTTCACGATGCTGATATGAGCATTGACGAGGCAACACACGAGTGTGACTCTGCTCAGCTCCACGAGGGTTTCGTGTTGTAGAAATCTTCAGCTCTCTACTAACACGAGGTGGAGATAATTCGTGCGTAGCTGGTTGCAGTAGGGTTGCACGAATAATTTCTGTCCGCTGCTGTTGAGGTCGAGGCTCATAAGTAATCAACTCCAGCCGTGGTTGTAAGAGTTGCACCACAGGCTAAATTTGTTGCCTAACTGGCGAGTAATACCGCACTCGATAGTTCGGACGAACCTCGATGTCACTGTCTGGCGGTATACTTCTTTTCAGTTCCACTTCGCAACGAAGATGCATGTCTTCCTTAATGATAGCGGCATTTACCAACTAATTGTAAATATCGTTATTGAACAAGGTCACTTGTTCCTTAAGTTCGACATTCAAACCTCGGAAGAAATAGTCGCACTTCAACGCTTCCGAGTCTACCATATGAGTGGCGTATTGCATCAAGTCTTCAAACTCTTTGAAGTACTCGTACGCACTCCTTTCTCCTTGCTTTAATTCCAGAAAGTCTTGATACTTTGTTCGAAGAATTCCTGAACAAATGTGACGTGCCCGGAAAACATTCCGGAATTCATCCCACGTCACTCGATGACCTTCTGGAAGAGTAGTGATGTACTCTGCCCACCAAGCTCCAGCGGCTCCGTGGAGTTGTTGAGCGGCAAAAAGAGTCTTCTGATATTCATCGCACTCAAGCATATCGAACTTGGCTTCAATACATTGGAGCCAATGAGCCGACTCCAACGGTTCTTGCGCTTCCGAGAAAACCGGTGGTTGTCTTGCTAGAAAATCCAGATAAGTGCTTGGCGGGGATTTTGTTGTAGTGTCTCCTGTCCTATGCTTTGTCGCACCAACAGATCCAGAGACTCAGCCATCTTTGCCAAGATTCCCGCCAATCCGGTTGATGATGTCGGCACTTCTTGTCGTGGCGAATTACTTTCGCTGTGACTCGACTCACCAACCTCACTCCTGGAATGAGCACGATCCATGCTGCAAGAGTGAGCAATTTACGGTTAAAATTTAAAGTTTAAACTCAACTTGAATTGAAAACATTAACCGTAAAAACATCACATATATATTGCAGCACTACACAATCTAACCAGTGTTTCGACAATTCTGATATCTATCAAACTCGAGCAATTTTGTCCAAACCCTTAATTCCAATAGTAGGCAAAACTGAAAATACCTCAAGAACATGTTATGGAACTTAGAGAAGTCTAAAACATCCCTGTCCACAACAAGTCTCAAGCTAAATGACGATAAGCACTACTTTGTTCAGAATGATCAATTGGTCTTAACCCCAGAATTTAAATATGAAAATGACAATTCCATATCTCAAGTTGAATATCAAAGTTATAGTTAACTTCAATATCTTTCCAACGAGTATTCATTTGCCTTCATATCAGTTCTGGATCAAAAGTTGTGATATTTCAAAGTTAACAGAAATCTGGAACAATTTTGACAGCACCTCCTTTGAAAGTGGTTGTTTTGTCCGTGAGATTTCATACAATTAAACTCCAAATCTGGAGAAACTTTGAACTACAAAGTCATAGCATATATCACAAGCTTTCCCACGGTGTATTACATGACCCTTAGAATTTTTTTTCTACAGAAACTTATGGTCCAAGTACAGAAATTTCCAGAGAGCAATTTGTGTCTGCCCTGTTTTTTGACAGTTCACACTCATCTGAGAATTTCATCCATTTGGAGGATGATTCTGATCTGGAGTTCTACAGAAGAGTTGTAGAGACTTCAAAAGCTTTCCAGAAATATATCACTCACCTCCATTGGTTCAACAAGACAAAAATTATTCCATGTTCAACTTCAGCAAAAATTCCGCTGAAAACAGAGGAGGTTATTCCTAAGTCTGGGTGAATAATTCTATACTCCCAATTGACTCTTAGTTCAATATAGAAGTTCGTTACCCCCTAATAGAATCCTAGACTCCAAATTTACTCTTTTTTTTCAAACCTTCTTTTCATGCTGTTCAAAACATGCCACGGTACTACGTTTCCTCACCAAATTAAAATCCTAACCGGCTTTATACCGGCATATACGTTTCAAATGGTGGCACTAAAACGATCACTCACAAACGTTGTCTACACGACATGTACTAACGTGGTTAAGGTACCTGCATAAAACCACTCAATAATGATGCACACATTGGTTTATCATTTCAGGCAGGTCCATATCATAGTAAAAACATACGCCCCGTATCATTGCCATACGGGCCGTCCTTGAGTCAAGCCACGTCTCAAGGTACATGATCGGTTTATTCACCACTCGACGGGGGATCCACACCTTTGCAATAAAGCACACCGGTGGAACAGCGCTTCCGTAAGCCTCATAGGACATGAAGAGTCCTAGAGAACATACTTCGTGTTACAAACCACACGATGCGGTCTCCTCCTCTTGCCCCTAGATTTGCGCACTGGAGGCTAGTGCATTTCATATGTCTCTAAGACATGAAGAGTCTTAGAAAACATATTCACTTCCCGTCCATTGCTGAACGGGACACCCCACACTACTTTCCTCGTATGGGTGAGCTAACCAAAATTGATCCGCTTTTGGTGGCGTTCCTTACCATTCTTACCTCCACGTAGGTGCGTCGTTACTGAATTGAAATACTGAAGAGTAACACACTGTTAGCTTGCCACCTTAAGTAACTATGCTAATAATACTCCTTATGTGGGCATACTATACGTTCCTCACTCGTATACTCCTAAGTTTTCAAAAATAGACCCTTTTCATGCGTGCTATTCTCAATGCGGCTCTGATACCACGCCTGTGAGGCCCGGCCCGGGAGTCGCAGTGGGTGGTGCCGTGCGATGCGGCACCCAACAGCATGCACGAAAAGACGATAAGAACATAACGGAACCATTTTGTTACTCAAGATAATTTCTTTTACAACATAATGTACACACGCAGCGGAAATTAAAATTTGCTGGACAAACTACTCACTCTCGACCCTAACTACGCCGAAGAGAAGTCGTTCAGCCCGTGAACGCTTCCTACTAGCTTCACCAAAGAAAGGCAGCGGCTAGGTTTCCGATGAGTGGAACGAACCGTGAGGTTCATCACCTCACTGAACAACCCTCTTTATAGCAGGCATCCTGCTACCTGCAAAACAAATCAGAAGCAACCGTGAGCACTAAGGCTCAGCAAGACTTAACCGTCACTCCTAAACATGCAACTCTAAATGCAAGGTAGTAAGATAGTAGGAACAGGAATTTGCAAAATGCAGCTCGACTAAACTTGATCCTTATATTCAGATTCTTTTAGCCTTCATTTTAGTGTTCCTCACGCCTCACAACATCGAAAGTCCACAATCAAACAAGAAACGCTTATCCCGATGTTGCTAGCCTAAGGTGGAAGTGAAATTTAGTTGGCTCTATATCTACTTTAGTCAAGGTTCCAATACAGTGCTTAATCCACAAACAACAAGTTAAGAGACTTAGTTCCTCTTCTTACTAAGTCACGGCGCAGTGGGCAAGTATGCTCAATCCTCTTCCGCGAGTGACGGTGATTCGAATCAATAATAACCCGGAATACACGACACATACACCCGCCTCGAAAGACTCTCTCAAGAGCTCTTTCTTACGTTGTATGCAGCAACCTTTCATACGACACCCCGATATAGAAAAACGCTTCGCGCCGAGCAGGATGGTCCTCTACGCGGACACGTCGAAGTTGCCCGCTAAAGGATTTACACCTCCCGCCTTCTCAACACCATTCCCACGCGAAGGATGAGTTTCTATATCACGGTCCATCGAGTTACATCGGTTTCATGGGTCTCATACCCCACTATATATCCGGTACAACTCAATCTTGTCCAGCAGGGCCGCATACATACGGTCCTTAACCGACACGGACGGGGCTACAAACAACCTCCACATTTGCCTTACCATCCCGGTCCAGGCCAAATGTGGTCTCAAGCATTGTCACACCCATCGCAGGTCGAGACCAACCTTGAGCGCTCCATCCTACAGGAACATCCCCGTCCCCATCTCATTTTCATGAGGGTGCTCTTATCATCAAACATCTCGCGAGTAATTCCATTACTCGACCTTTCTCGCGAGTAGCTTTTTACTACTCGACTTCTACCGAGCTAGCTACAACATTACCCTAGCATCTACAACGAGGCCAATCCTACACTAAACCTTCTACTCAGGGATGTAAAAGCCATGCAAGTGGGTTTCAATCATCCTAGACATAATGCACTCAAGTCTAATAAACATGATGTGAAGTAAAGTAAAATTTAAGACGGTAACGATATGCAACCCGGGGCTTGCCTTGCTCAACGGTTTTGTTAGAAGCTAGGAGTTAGTCTTCCTCCGGAGAATCCGCCAAACTCGTCACGAGATGGAGATCCTCGCTGCAGCGTCGAGTCCTCGTCGAACGTCGACGTCACGTGCTATTAAGATGATTTATGCACATGTATTCAAAAGCAATTTAAAAAATGATTCAAACTGGTGTACCAGTTAACTCACACATAAAAGAGATAAACAACAGCAAGGTTTCCATTGCTGGATCTAAACCTTAGATAAGAAGAATGCTAGGTGACAAGTGATACTAGTAATCACCATGTGATTAAGTCCATTATATGGACACTTAAACCTAAAAGATGGTAGCTCAAGTTCCAGATGTCCAATGAAGCTTAGAATTTAACCACAGCCTCTATGGATGGTATTTAGGCAGTGTGCAAAAATTGAGCTCCAGAAATAGCTTCATGTGAGCACAACAAATCCTTATGTGGTTTTCACTAACATGCCTTTACCCCCTAGATATTAAGCTTTCCTATGCTGCAAAGTAGATTTTTTGTGAATTAAAAATTGTCCTGAGTCCATAGGAATTGGTTTTACCATTTTTGGAGTTTCCTACATGGAGATATGGATTTTTCAAAGAATAGGGAAAAGCTGAAATTGTCTCTGTTCATTTTCCTATTTTTCAGAGACATAAGGAATGAACACATCATTTGTCCAAGCAAATAAGGTCCAATGCCTCTGAAATTTTTACTGGAGTTCAAGGAATTTTGGAAGAGTGTCCTGTACAAGTTTGGGAATTTTCCAATAAACAGAACTCCTGTAAAAATTCATATAAGGTTTTATTTAAATGAATTAATGAGCCAAATTCAGGGATTTTCATAAAACTTGGTCTGCACCCCTGGATAGTACTCTTTGAGAGGAATCCAACAAAATTTGTTTCACAATTTTTGGACACTCCTACACAAAGTTATGGCTCTCCAAAGTTTGAACTAGAGTGGGAAAATCTGGAAAATGTTTAAATGGTGATAGTGGGTCCCACCTGTCATCCCTAACCTCCAGACTCGCGCCAAACACACCAGTGGCGGCCCCCTCCGGTGAGGTCGCCGGAAAACCAGTTCCCAGCCACCTCCAGACCCCCTGCTGGCCGCCCCCCATATTTCCCCACGCTGAACACGTTGATGAGGTCGCTGGTGGCTGAAACTCGCCGGAAAACAGGGCGCACCGGTCACAGCAAACCCTAGAGCTCCGGCGAGGTCTTGCATGGTGAATTCTCCACCAAATGGTCGGTTCTTGGGCTCTACAGCATCATAGGATCATGTAGAAGACCGGCATGAGGTCTAAACCAGCTGGAGAGGGCTCTAAACCTATCAGCACCGTGCACCCGATAGGGTCCAGCGGCATACCCTCTAAAAGAGCTCGGATTGCTCACTCTACACTCAATTTTTTGGTCTAAAATCGATGGAGGAGGTGTGCTAGGCAGTTAACAACCTGTGTGTGAAGTTTGAGACCCAACAAACACGATTTGAGGACGAATTTTACAATTCCTTACCTCAAGGTCCGTTTCTGCCGCCCGGGAGAAAAACTTGAAATTCTCCCTCTGTGATCAACGGCTAGGGCTGAGCTTTGGAGGTGAGCAACTAGACTTGTTGGTGCACATATGGGGTGGCTTGCTTGGGCGTGATCCCTCCTGGTTTGGGCTGTCCACGGCGTCCAGTTTCGGTTCCTCCAGTTTGAGCTCGGGAGCAGAGGAAACCTCGTTGTTTCTAGGCGCCAGCAAGCATGGAACAGCGGGGGGGAGTTGACAGCCGGCTAGAGCACTCAGGGGCGAAGATTTTATCTGTAGGGAGCTCGAGCAAAGATCACTTGGTTGATGGCTGGCGATCAGGAGAATCAGAGAACGCTGGTTCTGTTCTGCTCGGGAGAGAAGCACACGGGAGCAGGCAGAACGGGGAAGAAGCGAAGTGGCTCTGTTGTACTCGCTGTGGGGAAGATCAGGACGAGCAAAAGATCAATCCCAGCAGGAGGTGGCATGGGAGTGGATTGCCTCGGCTGGGTTCACGCTCTCATCCGAAGACAGAGGCGGTTTGCTGCACTGGGTCTATGACATGTGGGTCCGGCCTCTTTTATTTGATTTCCCCGCTGTGCTTTGAGATTCCCACGCAAACGTTATCCAAATATCACCAAATTTGGAGGATAGGTCAAAAGAATTATGAGGAACTCAAATCTGAAATCAGATTTTGAAATTGAGTATGTTTGGTTCAAAATTCAAATTTAAGTTTGAATTTGAACGTGCCCTCATTTAATCCTCAGAATAAATAGTATATGAAACCTAAAATTCTCCAAATTTGAAACTTAGGCTCTTGAATACATGAGAAATGCATCTATGCTCTCACATATGGGCCTTTGTACAATCTGAATAGGAATCCTTTCAAAAGAATTCAAATTACATTTAAATTTCCTTCACTCTACTCATAGAGAAGGTGCACATGAGTTAGAGTTTTTGGGAGTCTAATTCTTTTCCCTAGGTTAACATGTGTTGAGCAAGGGCTAGAGGAAATTTTTTAACTCCCTCACATGTCCATTTGTGTGTTCATCATTTCATGTGACACAATTATAGCCTTTCTTCGCCTTAACTTTGTTTCATAAGTTGAAATCAAACTTTACAAAAGTTAGGGCTGTTACAGCTCGCGCCTTCCCCAGAAGCACGACGCACTACACACGCCTCCGTCCTATACCCGTTCGCCATTACAGTGACAAGACAGGACGGCAAGACGTGACAGTGGTACAGTGCCGCTTAATGGCCCGAAGCCGCCCAAGTAGGGCGACAAGACGCAGCGACAAGACGATGTCTTCATCATCACCTGACACACGGACAGGGGCGCTCAGCGCGCCACACGGCGGGACTTAACTCCCCCCCCCCCCCGATAGCTCTACTCAGAGTACAAAGCGTTAGATCATGTATAGGGTTTGCACATCTTTGGGGCCACCTGTCAGGCCCCAAGCCACATTATAACCACCCCAGCCTTGGACTATAAAAGGACCGGGGTGACCGCCCGACAAAAGGTTCCCGGTTCGCAACCCAACACCCTCTCACGCATACAAGCACGCAATACAACAAACACTTCCGTGGACGTAAGGTATTACGCTCCGGCGGCCCGAACCATGTAAATCTTGGTATTCATCTGCTCCCTCAAGCCCGATCGCGTAAGGGCGCCAAGCCCTCTCCAATCAAAGAACCTCGCGGGCTGCTTCCATAGCAGACCGGGAGGAGTGTCACAGCTCTTACACTTCGACAACGTCATTTATTTTAGATCCGAGGGAGTAGTTTATAGTTAATTATTCTCTCATCAATCTAGGGACCTATACATCTGACTCATAAAGATTTAGACATGAAGGGTGCACACATATATTTTTATAAGGATGAATGTCCATATGTCTATATATTTGAGTGAGATCTATGATGCGTTTTACAAAACAAAAAGTATCTCATGCCCATTGCAGATTCACGTCTGAAAAAATGATAATCTATTACAAACGATAGTACAAGAAATAAAATACTCGAATTAGGATTTTTCCAAACGAAATTTCTAATCAAATAGTACACTCTAAAATACTTGCATTCTAGAACAGATGTACTACTAAGTGAGCAACTGGCAAATTTGTCCTGATTCTTAATTAGAGTCGTACGCATTCTTGGGTGGAAGTAGTAGAGACACATGCCTAAAGGTGCTTGTGACTTTTTCAGTTTCGACTAATAATAAAGTATTTTATATGGACAAAGGTTATATGAATTATGATTATATGTTTTGGGTTTTGTTTGGTTTGGTCTTGGTAGGTTATCATGATCAAGAACAGTGTGCTTTGGCTTGCTTGAAGTCAGCTTGATTTAACTCTAATGGATGTTAGGATTCTGTAAAATTAATGTTGGATTATAATTATTTGTATCCACATTACAATTTGAGGTGGTTTACACAACTACAGTGAGGCTTAACAAGAGAAGTACATTTTTTACTGCTAGTAGAAAAAAGCCATTTGATTTCACAATGGGAACAATTAACTTTCCTACTCCCTTTTATCTCCTACCATAAAAGCATCCCCTCACACATTTATCAAAGGTTCTATTTCCATGGCATTGCAAATTTGAGTGAAACATGAAAGTGAATGCGGTATATGCAAATTATGATCACGACGTGCCTTGCCTCCACAATCAATGTTCATTGAACCTAGACACTTTCCGTTTATGTTTCAAAAGGTTCTTTTTTTTCATCTTCCAATCGACTATTTGCCGAGTGTGGTGGTTTGCAATCAACCTATATTTGAGTCCAAATGCTATATCATGCATCTTAAGCTTCCAAAATAGGGGTGCTAAAAGGTGTTGTGCATCAGGTGTGTACGGTTCCAAATATTGTATATCATGGTACAACTATAGCTGTTGATACGGATGTATGCAAATCAGCAATTCATATGATAAAATCTTAGTTTACTCATTTTTTGTTTAATCTTCTCTTACTTTTTTTTCAAGGATTAGAACTGTTAGATTTCACATCTAACCTATCCAAAGACTTTGTTGTTGTTGTATGGTACAACTATATATGAACTAGTATATTGTCCATTCTAACCCTACGGTGATATTTGAATGAACAATAAAAATAACGTATAATCTATAATGATAAAATATAGCATAAGATAGAGTACAAAAAATATGCTCACTTAGCAGCCATGTGATCAGTCATAGAGGTATTTTTTAGGACTTTAGACATAGATGACACAATTTAGTAAGTTCAGGGATTACTCATATATTTTACTCAACTAAAAATGATAAATCGACCTAGGTCCTCAAATGTTAATTATTGTATAGCACCACCACTTTCTGCTTAGTTTTTTTAATTATAAATACAACTAAAAATGCAAATAAAATAACAAAGATATCGCAGAAGAAGCCAAACTGACAAATAATGGCTTGGAAGTTGTCATCGCGGGACTTTCTGATGAAGCATCAATAAAATGTATTGCTTCCAATACCCAAATGAACCTACACATCACGAAGGGAAAAGTTAGGACATCATAGTCGACTACCAGTGAAGCACAAACTTGGTACTTCCGGCATCAGCTATCTTCTGAGCAGGTGCACCAGTTGTATCCCCACAACAATTACAATATCAGGTATGTTTAGAGCAGGTGCACCACTCAATCCATTTCCAGTCATCATACATATGTGCCACTCATAAAAAGGACGCTATAAATAGAGAAAGGGACCTCAGATCGTAGAAAAATGATAAATGATAGCGTATGCAGACCATCTGAAACCATTTGAACTACGGCTTGTCAAATTTTGATGAAGCAAAGACAATGTTATTCTGAATATTGTGGGATATAATTTATCATTTGAAGGAACAGTTGTCACAATAGCTGATTACTGAAAATGTATGATATCTAGGTGCCTGACAAGTTAATATAACATGGTTTGTATTTTAAGTGCAATAACTAACATTTCAAATCAAGGTTTTAAATGGTTATGTGAACACCTGGGCACCCGCCTAGGCAGCCGACCAGACCAGGAGTGCCCGAGGCTGTGGCGACGGAGGCGGTAGCGGTGGCGGGCAGACGCTGAGTTCAGTGGGCGGAGGCAGGCGGGATGGCGTCGGGGGAGAAGTTGTGTCTGGTTATATTTATTATATTTTATAAATTAAATTATTACTTTAACAAAAATAATGATAATTTTAAAACGGAGTGAGTACATTTAATGTATAAAGGGACCGCAACTCGCACGTTCTTTTTTTCAGCATTCAGAATGTCGTGCATTTGCATTGCATGTTCTAGTTGTTTTGCCTTTAACCTCACTATTTATTATAAATAGTTGTCTTCACTATATACTTCCTCGGGTTTAGGATAAAAAGTCTATTTTAAGGGAACGACTAGAATGCAAACAGTCATTTGGTGCAATCGTGCAAAAATCTCTTCTAAACCACACATCCTGCGGTGAGTGTACTTTTACACTTAAACCCTCCCACCTGGCAATATAAGTGGAAAGAATTGAAGTGTGCAGGTGGGAGGGTTTAAGTGTAAAAATACACTCATCGCAGGATGTAGATCGTGTGGTTTAGAATGGATTTTTGCACGATTGCACCAAATATCTGTTTACATTCTAGATGTTCCCCTATTTTAAATGGAATCTAAATTAGACATTATTTATTTTAGAATGGAGAGAGTATTAAATAAAAAAAACTAACCACACCATTGAAACTCTGAGGAGCAGCTTTTCATATATGCTCTGTGGACACATTTGATAGCAAGCCTAAGAATATGCTTTCTACTTCTTTTAGCAAAATATTTCAAACCTGTTAATCTGTTATTAGTCAAAGTTTATAATGAATCCATGCAAGTAACGGTGCTTAGTAACTGGTGCTCAGCAGCTCAAACGCATTATAATGGACATAATATCATATATATATATATATATATATATATATATATATGCCCTGCAATAATGTGGCACAAAATATTCTACATCTTATTTTCCTTTACAGAGGGTGTAGTGAATCAATAAATTAAGAGAATAAAATTAATTGCTAGGATGTCAATAATTGCTAGCAGATCCCTACCACCTTTGCACCCTTTTCTAAAATAAAATTTAAAAATCGGAACAGTAAATAAATCGCAGGGGAAAAGCAAAAACGTCTTTTTGAGAAAAAAGTATGGCGTCTCGCCTTTAAATACCCCCTGACCTCTCTCCCCTCCCCCCACGATTTCTCCTCGCAACTCCTGAGCCAAAGAAACCTCTCGATCCCCCGGCCTCCTTGGCCTCCGCCTCCATCCCCTGGCCGGAGAACCCTCGACGGCGCCGCCGCCGTCATGGTAATGGGGCCGCTCGAGAACGCCGCTTCGGCCGTGGATTCCGCGGCCGCGGTGGAGGCCGCCGTCGTCCCCTCGGCGGCGAGGGGCTCCTACGCGCTGCTGCAGTGCGGCGAGGACTCGGAGTACGTGCGCAAGGCGTACGGCGGCTACTTCGAGGTGTTCCGCGCGCTGCTGGCGGAGGACGGTGAGCGGTGGCGCGCCTACCGCGCCGTGCGCGGGGAGCTCCCCACCGACGCCGAGGCCGCGGGGTTCGACGGGTTCGTCATCTCCGGGAGCTGCAGCGACGCGCACGGGGACGATCCGTGGATCCTGGCGCTCGTCGACCTCATCCGCCGCCTCCTCGCCGCCGGCAAGCGCGTCCTCGGCGTCTGCTTCGGCCACCAGGTGCGGTTCTTGCCGTCCCTCGACCCTCGTTCGTTGGTTTCTTGGTGTAATCTCTACCTGCTTCGCTCTTCCCTCGGAGGGTAAACGGTAAATATGAAAAACGAAAAAAAAAAACTTCGAGTTGGGTCGTCCTGTTCCAAACGCGCGTCGCTGGATTCCGGCGTTGGCGCGAGGCAAAGTGACAGGCATCGCCATCGTCCACATCCTCACAGCAGCGGTCGAGAGTAGTGGCGCTCTTCTAGCGCCTTCCTTCCTCCGGGTGTTTTTACCGTTTGTGCTGCTCGGTAAACAGAAATTCCTACAACTATTTCACGGTGGGTCAATTAAAAAAGAACAAGAAATAAGGGCATTCATGCGGTTTTTAAGGTAGAGATGCTAGCACGTTTACGTTCGATTTGGGTTAATGACAGCAAGTAAAAAATGGTGAAACAGCAACTTAGAGCATATCATATGTCTCATACACAGAGAGAGTGATACAGTGCGTCAGTTTTGAAGCAAATGTGGTAGACAAAAAGAAGCAACTTTTTCCATCGGTAGAGCTTGTAGTGAGCCATAGCCAGGAGCCCAGGAAACTGATCTTCCACGGGCTCCGCTCGGCTTGTGGCCAGGAAACCTCCCTGGCCAAACGAGCCTCCCCCTCCCACGTGTCATGTGCGCGTGGGTCCCACGCCTTGCACCACCTCGCTAATCCTTCCCATAACTAAACTCCAGCTTAATTTAATCGAGGTTTCCAAGCAAACCAACAGACGCCGCTTCTACACGGGACAAGACAAGCTAATCTGTCTATAGCGTAAGACGCCAGGCTGGTCCACGTGAGGTCGACGTGGCCGCGCCGGTTAGCTCGGTTGTGGCTGCACGCACGCGATCGATCAGAAAGGGGCCGGGGGATCCTGCGTGCCGCGACCGCTGCCGGTGCTGCCCTTCCTGTGGCCCTTCCTCCCTCTCCGGTATATCTGCGTTTGGCGCGCAGATTCCCCGCCCGCTGCCGCGATTTTTGAACGCGATCGAGACCGGTGGCAACGCGAGTGGCGTGACGCGTCTCGCCGCGCGGTTGCTTTCGGGGACGTACGACGCTGTGGCGTCGGCGAGCGAACGGTCACCCGAAGGGCGTGCGCGTGTGCCGTCCAAGCGTAGCATGGGTGGACTACCATTTATTTTTTTTCCTTTTTGTAAACAAGCGAGATCATGCGTACGCTTTCAAGCATGCGTCGGGGGCGATTGCCGCATGAGGCGTCTTCCCCTAACCGCGTAACAAACCATGAGCACAAGCCAATTTCCAGATTCTATTGTGGCCGTATTTTTATTGAACTGGATCGTCCCGAACGGGACTGAAGGGCCGGATCTGCGTTGTTCTGGTGGGGAAACTCGAATCGGATTGTTCGTGTGGTCTCCCAACTCGTCCAGCCGTTTACTGTTTATTTAAACCTAGGATGAGCAGACCTTGTGGTTTCGTAAAACTTTTTGGGGTTGCTGTCGCGCCATGCAGAAAGTCAAATCCTCTGCTGCAGCCGCACAGGCCCAGCCGACGAATGTCCGTGACAGCAACGGTTCAGCGCGAAAACTGTATACAAAACTGGAACATGTACCGCGACTGTCTCTCGTGGATTACTTCTGTTCCGTCTAAAGAAATCAGCGCGGACGCGTGGTGGCGTCAGTCCGGACTCGGGACAGCGCCATGTCCTCCCCACATGGCCCCTGCCGATCTCTCCCAGTTGGAGCGTGGACGAATCGAGGAGCTGGCGATCTTATTATGGCTGGCCCGGGCGTCAACGAATCGCTGATCGAAACGCCAGCTTGATCATTCCCGTCCCGGACCGGTGTTCGCCTGCCTGGTCCACTCCACCGCGTGAAGAGGGCCTCTCTGACGCCATGACAGCTCGATTCGTCTCCTTCTGAAAGCGTCAGCAACGTTTTCTTGTTGCAGCTTCTCTTAATTCGGAAACTCATGCGTTGGAAGAGTGAACTGAAAAAACGTATTGCCAGTTTCGTGTGATATTTCTGTTCCAGCAGATTAATAACCACGTCGTCTCTTACAAAACGGTAACTGCAGATCCTGTGCCGCGCGCTGGGCGGCAGGACCGGGCGGTCGAGCAAGGGCTGGGACATCGGCGTGAACTGCATCCACCCCACGGCGGCGGCGGCGCGGCTGTTCGCGCCGCTGAAGCTGCCGGTGCACATGCCCGTGATCGAGTTCCACCAGGACGAGGTGTGGGAGCTGCCTCCCAAGGCCGAGGTGCTGGCGCGGTCCGACAAGACCGGCGTGGAGATGTTCCGGCTCGGCGACCGCGCCATGGGGGTGCAGGGCCACCCCGAGTACAGCAAGGACATCCTCATGAGCATCGCCGACCGCCTCCTCCAGCACAGCCTAATCCTGGTAATAATAATAACCCCATGCCGCCAAGTGTGCAGCTCACAGACGTTTTCTTGGACTTGATCCGGTGCCGACGTGTGTTCTTTCACTGTAGCTGATCTGAAAGTTCCTCTGTTTCGTGTTTCCAGAACTGCCAGGTGGACGTGGCGAAGGCGAGCTTCGACGGGCGGCAGCCGGACAAGGACCTGTGGAAGAAGGTGTGCCGGGGTTTTCTTAAGGGGAGGCTTCCGTCACAGCAGCAGCAGCAGCAGCCGCAACAGAAGCAGCAAGTGGCGGTTCTATAGAAGGGGAGGAAGTTTAGAGGGAGGAGCAGGTTAAAGGAGGAAAATAAGTGTGGGATTGGGGCGCCTAGATTAACTGGTCCTTATTTTGTGCTTCACGGCTCAAAGTTGTACAGAAACTACTATTTATCAAAGCATTAATAAAAAGAGAAAAAGATGGCTGGTTTTGCTATCAGTTTGTTCTCGAAAGCTGGTGGGTTCGAAGCTTGTTTTATATGTAGGCGTGTAGCTCGGGCTGTCCATGCAATTGTTCACCCATCCCCTTCTACACCCTCTTCCCTTGTCTCCGCGGCATCTGTCGTTGCTCTCTTCCCTTGTCTCCGCGGCATCTGTCGTTGGATTCGCCGATGACCGCCACGCTAACCTGGCTCTGTCCGGCTCGTTGTGACGCCCCCACCCCGTCACTCCCTCATCTTTGGCGGCTACTGGGCACATCCTTACGGCTCGGCGCCCCCACAAACAGTCCCATCCACTGCCCTCCAACCTTCTGGTGGCTTTGACGGCAACCTGCCACCTTGTCGCACCGTCCCACCAACGATCGGCCATCGCCCTGAGGTTTCCTCTAGCTAGCCAAATCTTACTCCATAAACTCACCCTGACAACCTAGTAACCTTAACCCTAACTCTAACCTTGCTAGAGGTTGTCAGTGAGTGGAGCTTATGAAGAAAGATGGTGGGTGAACTATGTGCTCCACCACATAACCCCGCTTAGTTCACCTTTACACAGACTACTCTTTAGTGATCTACTGTATAAGAATTAACTTTAAGTTCTTGTTTTAAAAAATATATATAATCCTTTCAGTTTTTTCAAAAAAAAACGATAAGCTTGCCTCTATCTAAAAAACCCAACAGTTGTTACTGAAATTCTCGCAAGCGAAACAGCACGGCGGACTATTTCTGAACGAAACGCAAAAACGAAAATGCAATGTTCGTAGAATTGTGGAGTGCATCGGCATTGAAGGGCCAACGACCCCGTGCACCAAGCCCCCACCTCGACAGAATGCGCACCAACCTGGAGACTCTGTGCGCGCATCATCACTGATTCATCAGCATCAATCAGGAGGTCGTTGAAGAGGTTGGTGGTGGGACGAACACGAACGGACGGGCAAAGGTGGCGAGTGGCCAACCGACCGGGACAGGCGGGTGGACAGCCAGAGCCAGCAGGACAGGACGTCTCAACCGTGGCCGGCAACGAGAGATCCCGGGTGGCCTACAGGATCCAGCCGGCGCTGGCCGCCCTCCTGCGTCGCGGAAGATCCAGCCGCTTCGCATCTCCAGCTCCAGCCACCAAGCGCGCGCGCCCGGCGCCATCCTCCTCTCATCCTACTGCCCCATCCGCGCCGCGTTGGAATACGCCCCATGAGCGTCCGTCAGCAGCGTGCTGGCATACAGGCACTGGCGCGGGGAGCGGGACGGCTGGATTGGCAGCATGTTCTGTCACAGGGACGGCTCGGCTGTTGCCGTCAGTTCTCCAGCCACAGGAAAAGGTATGGATCCAATACTCAATGACCAGTAGAAGATTGTTTTTTCTTTTTGAACTTCAGTAAACGCTCGTTGACATGCTGCCTGTAATTCAGCGCATGCTTGCATTCAGGCTCTTTTTCTCCATCTGCATAGAGTTTGCCGGTTTGACTTGTCAGTTGCTAGAGAAACGACGACTCTCAATTCCCGAATGTTGATTTGCAAAAGAAAGAGAAGATAGTGTAGTATATCGGTTTTGAAATTGTGTTGTCAAAATAAGAAATCTAATTTTTAAAAATGGAATTAATATCATTACCATTACAACAAAAATTTTTAATATATATATATAACCGAGTATGCATTAACTTGGGACGCCGCGTTGCCCACATTTGCATGAGCGTACGGAAATTGAAAAGCAGCTTGGATGGAGACACACCTACGACGCTACCAAACTGTGCTACGCCGACGCCCACCCAACCAGACGACCGCACGGTATCTAGATAAGGCTATCCGTACTCATATACTCTAAAAATCTACTCCAAACGAATATTCTCACCTCTTTTCAACGTACTCCAAAAGATTCTCTGCTTTCCAGTACGTGCTACCGCACTCATCATACTCCCTAACATACTCTATATCAACTACCTTTCATTCTTTACTGTTTCCTTACTTTATTTTATATTCACGAAATAACACTACCATAATTTATAAATAATATAATTTATATATCTGTTTGTTATAAATATATAAAATAGAAGTACCTTATTTTATTAACGGCATGGCAGTAGGAAAAATATCTCGTTCACCGTATTTTTTTTTCCACAATATTGCTTGCAATGAGGACAGTTGTCTTGCAAAACAAAGAACATTATTTACCATCAGTTGGATGCTTGCTTACAGAAGAAGGAAAGTGGAAAAGCAATTGTGCCATGCCATCTTTTGTCCTAGAGAAGCCACTTGCAAAAGCAAAGGCATCATATTCTTCCTTGTAGTGGAAGCAAAGGCAAGGGTGGGTACCTCTATAAAAACCCGCGAGGTGCACCTTCAGTTGAAACCACCAAGCCGGAGTAAACACCACGCAATCACGATGAGTTGGAACTTCTTGTTTGCCTCCTCCTTAGACAGGTGCAAGAGTTCGCAGGAAGAGGAAGTGGATAACAGGGAGCACATCATGACCATGGATGATGACGATGAGGAGGCGGCTCAATGGTACACAAGCAATAACGAAGCAGAGGGCTTCCGTCGTCGGCGTGATCCTAATGCCCCTCCAAAAGTAATTTGCAAGAGGGATCATGCTTCAGGAGACGCCAGGATTCATGCCGACTACTTTGGTCCAAACCCGGTCTACACAGACACGATGTTTCGTCGAAGGTAAGCTATAAATTTGTTGCTTCTCGGTCTCCTATTTAATAAATACCACTACCTAATATAAAAGTCCGCAATATAGGTTTCGCATGCAACGCCATCTTTTTCATTGTCCATGATGAGTGAGGAATGATGATGTAACCATGATAAACTTTTACTTGCAATTTATCTGTTGGAAAACTGTCGTCATTGCAATTTATCTCCCACTGACATTCAGCTCACACACTAGCATTAACAACAGTTCTCAAACATACAGTTCATGGCTGCATTAACATACAGTTATGAAACATACAAGTTCTGAAACATACAGTTCTTAAACATACAGTTATCAAATATACTAGTTCTCAAACATACAGTCTCGTTACAAATAAACAGAAGTGCAGAATGTTTCAACCTTCATCGGAGTCGTCACACCGTGCATTATGGGCTCTAGGATTTCTTTCTGCAGGGCCTTGTAGAATGCACGAGTTTGGGCATCTAAACCAGTGAGGTCCATGGTCATTATCCGTACCTCGTCCTCACGCTCTTTTGCAGCCAACTCTTTCTCCCGCAGCGACAACTTTTTCTTCTACACACTGTCATAAACTCGTAGCTTTTCGGCTTCTAGGTCAAGCTGCTTTTGGTTCATGATTGTCCGAGCCTCCCTGTCCAGCTTCCACTGATCAATCTTCGCAATGGACATCTCATGGAACGTACCTAGAATATACATAAATGTTAGATTAACAAGTCCTCATCCTCGAAGAATAAACATAAATAAAGTATGAAGTCCATGAATCTATGAAGTACCAGCAAAGTCAGAATTCGAAGAGGAGTTGGAGCAGCTCTTCTTATGAGCAGCCTTTGTAGCATCCCTCCCTATTGGCCTTTTTGCACCAGTGAACTGAGGGCTGCTAAGGTTTTGTGCTTCTTCTACGGTGTTGGAATCCATGTTCAGTTGAGTAGACATAAAATCCTGTTGGCTGGGTCTTTGGTTGTCTCTCAAGTGCCTCGTGTCTATCCATCTCGGCTCGTCTTTCATTATCAGGCAGTAGTGAAGGAGTGAAAAACAACCCTTATTCATCTCAGCATACGTAGCACCGACACGAGTTGTCTATGGATAACAAAACAAACAATGAAACATAATAAATATCCCCACAAGTCTGAAAAACAGAACTGCAATAAAATTCTCACAGTGTCAGCATCGTTAGTACCACTAGCGTTATTGCGAACCTCGTTGGCATAAATACCCGCAAACTTGCCAACCTCTTGCTTGATGAACTCCCACCGGCTTTGGAAGGACCGCACAGTTCGCTCTGGATAGTGCCCCCTCTTCTGGTTGTATTGCTTTAGGATACGGCCCCAGAAACTCTCTTTCCTTTGACCCGTGTTTGTCACCGGGTCGCAGCTAATCTCAAGGTATGACTTAACAAGGAAGACATCTTTGTCGGGGCAAAAATTAGTGCTCTTCGGCCTGCTGGACCCTACTTTGCTCTTCCCTTTTCCCTTGTCCTGGACACCGGGGTTCGAAGGCCCTGGCCCTCACCCGTGAATGGTACACCTGCGAGAAGGTTTCCATTGGCGGATAAAAGAATGCACCCATGTACTCGTTCACAACTGGATTGTTGTTGTATGTGTCTCTCGATCCATCCTAAAAAAACAAACACAGAACAATGGGAGCAGTGACCAAACATCCAACTTGGGGCTATAACATGAAAGAAATTGGGCAGTAACCCACTCACCAAGTACTTACTATTACTGCATATAAACATGAAATTATGTTTCTGGCACCATTACTACCCATCAATGATCAAAAGGCACCTCACACCAGTTAGGACAGCATCATACCATAGTGTCATAAAAGTACAAAGTTACATAATAGTTGGTCCATCATAAAATATAAGACCGTTCACATAGAGGGTTCAGACATACCCTTGACACACATGCATAATCTAACATAACATGATCACAAGCACTACGGGATATCGGATTATGCTGAGGACACATCTGTGTCATCAAAATTATTGTAATCTGACTCATGACCATGTTCAGGTTTCAAGGACCACCAATCAAAGGGGGTCAAGTCGTCCAGCGAGACCTTAGTGTCGTCCGAGAATGATGGAGTACGTCCTTCATTGGCCACCTCTTCACATTGGATGGCAAGATGGTCCAGCTCTTCAAGCACTTGATCCATGTTACTTAGCAGGACCCTCACATCTTCTAGAATACCAACTGGACGGTGCTCAAGTATATCACAAATGGGACCTCTAACTTTCGACATCGACCTGTCAACAGCGTCGGTCAAACTGACCAAAGCTTTGCGAAGCTTCTCAGCTCCGGACGACATGTTCACTATTAAATGGCAAACATGTTTCTGTTAACTAGGGTTGTTAGCTTCAATTCAGTGAATAAAAGTACATGTATATGTTACATTCAACATGACCACACCTTGTGTTAACTACTGACCTAACATCACCATTAGGATATTACATTTGTAACACAATTTGAATAGGTTTTACACATATTTGAAACTGCCACACAATAATGTCACTACTTTACTTGCACAAAACATGTCATAAATCTAAAGCTCATCACAGTTGGCATACAAATATGTGGAGCAGCCGTAACCCCCCGAGTTTTTTAGTCACATACTAATCAGGGAGAACACTAGCAAACCCTAATCGTTGCAGAGGAATTAGAGACCAAAATCCCCTAAAATTAGCTGTGAGTGAAGTGCCTAGCAACAGATCCGACACTAGAAGTACCAAATCGAAGCCAACAGAAACCAAATCGAGCCCTAGACTTCAATCCCCTTACTGAACGCATCTCAAAGGAATCACAGACAAAATCACCTAAAATCGGTTGCCAATCAAGTGTCTATCAACAGATCCGACCCTAGAAGTATCAAATCGAAGCCAACAACTAACAAATCAAACTATATCCTTCAATCCCCATAGAGAATAATCCATTAGGGTTCTGAAATCCATACCTGCGGTGATGCTTGTTCGTCGATGTCGCAGTGGAGTCGGACGACGAAGCTGCCGTCGAGTTGGGTCCCCGACGTCGCTTCCTTCCTCTGCCGCCGAGTTGCTTCTTCTTGCCTGCAGATCCGTCGCCTCCGCTGCCGAGTTCTTCCTTCCTTCGGGCTCCCTTGGTCCTCGTTGTCGCTGCGCCCCTCCCCCTCTTCCCGTGGCCCGTCGTCGTGCCTGGTCGGTCGCCGGTCGCGCGAGCGCGGCGTCGCCGTCTCCTTCTCTCCGAGCGCGCAAGAGAGTGGTGGTTGGCGGAGGAGGCCATGGAGTATACTCCCACCCGAGCGTGGCGCTGTTCAAAACGGGCGATTCGAGTTTGCTACCCAGTACGCCGGTGCGGACGAAAAAAACGGGTCGCACGCCATATTTCCAGTCTAGTACCCGGCCCATTACACGGGTGCGGACGGTCTAAGCATGCGGGTGTCCAGGTACAGTGAACCTCCTCAACCTGCACTGCTACGTGGGATGGATGAGCCCAGCCATTCAAGTTGCCGGAGCTTGACTGCTGGTCATCGTGGTTGCTAGAACAGCATTAGTAGATCCCAGTGAGGACACGATAGGAATGCGCCCCCATAGCATACTAGGTATTTGTAAGACTGATCATGTGCGCAAATGTGTTGACTTTTGTATTTATGAAGTGGGTGTGTATGTATATAAACAGATATTACAGCTAAACGAGATGAAAGTCTTAAGAGAGAGAGAGAGAGAGAGAGAGAGAGAGAGAGAGATGTTCAGGGTGGAGACGTTTGAGCCTAGGATGGAAAGGCTAAGAGTGTGTTTGGTTTAAGAGATGGGACGGGACGGAGGATCCCAGTTTTGTATGTGCTTGTTTCAGAGTCAAGCTGGAATCGGACGGTCCTGGAGTGAACGTGCGGCTAGGCTATTCCCTCGTTCCTCCTCTTCTCCGATCCATGGCGACACAGATACACAGCAGGATAGTACAAGGTCTACCGCAAGCATGGCCACACAAATAGCCAGGTCCCGGTGGGCTTGTCGAGGTGAGCGAGCATGGCTTCGGGTATCCACTTAGGCACGCACGTTGCGGTGTTAATTAGTGATGCGGATCGCAAGACGATGACGAGGTGGAGACGGGTGAAGCTATTGGGGAGTAAAGTCCTTCCGCGAAGCAGGTTGGAGGCGAACGGTGGATGGCGACGGGTGATGAGGTGACGGTGGAGGGTGTCACAGTAGTAGGGAACTAGAGATCCATGCGCCTCATTGCTGGGTCGTGGGCTCAGCTCGGTAGTTGTGGCACGATTATGGGACTGGACGACCAGACGTGGCCGAGAGTGGATGACGCAGGGCCGTGAGGCCAGCGCAGGAGAGGGCAAGCGCGTCAAGAAAGCGTGGACGCCACAGACAGGAACATGAGCCATTGGTGTTTGATGAAATGCCTAAGCGGCGAGCAGCTAACGGACAAGAGAACGTCGTGCATCTCCATCCCGCTTCGTCCCTTTCCATCCTTCTAGGGATTTTCTTAATTCCTTTATTTCTGATTTCTACGATTTTCTAGCTGTCTATTCCTATGTTTTCTTCATTTCTACGTTTTTTCCTTTTCCAATGTTTTTCATTCCTCTGTTCCAAACAGGCCCCAATCAATAGATGCTAGCACGACAGTCTAAAAGACAAGCAAAGTGACAGCAACTCGAGCTCTAACAAAATTATCCAAGAACTGGTTCATTTCAATATTTATTGTAAGCAGCTCCATTATATGATTTTCCAGCATTATATAAGATAGGATGTACAATGGATGACGCCACATTTCAGGCGTCATCAAAGTCGGAAGTTATTATTAATAGGACCTTGAGTAAAAAGACTGCAGATGAATCAACTCCAGCCAAGCATCAGCAATTTAGGCGAATGCACCAGCTCCGCGACGGCACTCGTTCAGCATGTCAAGGTAGAACTGGCACTTGCTGATGTCACTTTCGTAGTTGTTGATGCACTGCGTTTAATCAAGAACAGTGAGACCATAGCAGTGCAACTGCACCAAAAAGCTGGATTCGAACATTATTGATCTTTATTAATAATCTAAATAAGCTACAAGCTTTGTGGCGAGTGTGAAACTAGCGCAGAATTCATCAATCAACGTTTCTGATGAAGGGCATAAAATAATACTCCTATATTTTTAAACCGAATCAACAATGAACTATAGTTGTGCTAAAAACAACAGTTTTAAGAACAGAGCTAGTACCATGTTAAAACTGTGAGAAACATGTTACCTAGAGGAAAGCATCACGGAAGCTCTAGGTAACTGTTTTCAGTGATATCAAAACTAGTTGCAAATAACAAATTTTAAGATAAAAAATCCAAACTAAACGAACTCTAATAGTAGAGAACATAAAATAAGTTGTATTTATCATGCACTAAAACAGGAATAATTTATTAGATTGGTTGGATGAGCTGGTCTGTATACAAAGGGGCTAAAAAACATACATCTTGGAAGGCCTTGGAATGGATGGTGCAAGAATCACTGTTCACAATTGGAGTAGCCAGGACAGAAGCAGCAGCCTCAGAAACAACAGTCTCGTGCTGAATGGTACGGGGACCCATCACCGCATCAACAGCTCTGCGTGCAATGGCACTGCCAGTCCCAAACGCCAAGCCTACAACAGCATTTCAATAAATAACAGTGCTGGTGTATATATGCCCAAGTTTAGGCACAAATAAGCCAAAAATATCACCTTGAGCAATATTGGATCCAATTCCTCCAAGGATAGAGCCACCACCACTTTGTTGAACAGGTGCAGGAGGAGGTGCCTGCCTTACTGCCAAAAGCAAAAGCAAATGGGAGCTAATATTTAGGATCTGCAAACAACTAAGGTTGATTAAAACAAAAACAAACTCACATCATGCAGTCTGCTTCCAACTCAAGTCAATTATGCAAAGAGGCCCAGTTCATGACTAACTTCAAATCAATATTAATGAAAGACCTTCATCATGTGCATGTTATACCTGGCTGTGGTGGGTTCCTCACTGGAGCCACACGTGGAGCAGGGCGCGATGCCGACCTTCCTGCCAATACAATGTCAAAAGGTAGCATCAGAACATACAAGCCAAATGCAAGGCTCTATTATACAGAATTAACCAAAGCGTCTGTACTAAGTGGAACAAGAGCAGCAAAGCGAGATATTTGCATAAAACGACAATTCATGTATACTAGTTAGGTGGGGGAGCTACATAACAAAGCAGAACTAGACAAATCATCATGACATAGCTTGTGACAAACACAATTTCAGCCTTTGGAGCATAATTAATGGACAACTGTTGGAATCAATCTAAGAAGTAAAAAATACAACACCCCTCATAAAAACTCCATTTGTTAGGTGCCCTATCTAAACCAAATGCAAATTTAATAATCACAGCAACTGGTTGAACAAGAGGCACGTCATACTGCATTTAAGTGCCTCCTGTTTAACTTACCCTACATAGACAAATACTAAGCAAGGCCTTAGCATTCTAGACTCACTGGCCAACAATTAATCCATGTAGTGCTTGTGCTACAATTCCATCCCACAAGGATTTAATAAGTAAATCTTACAGGTTATCAACAAATACACAGTTAAACAAATACGTTGTAAGGCTCCTCAAAGAACAGCTCTGAAAATAGTGGTGTTCTAATATGAGCCAGCCAGTCAAGATGATTTCTATATGCCTCCTAACTAAACCAATATAGTACATTCAACTATGATGGCTACTCAAAGAGGCAAACACAATAAATACTAAAAAACAGGAAATACATTACACACTAACCATCACAAGATCTGAAACCGTGCATCAAGAGATAATAGGTTAAAAGAGTGATCGAATGTCTAGGGCAGCTTGGTGGGCACCTCTTGGTAAAATAGAATTAGGTATCCACTCAAAAAGGCCTGAGCAAGCATCAGATGCTCATTGATATGCGCCTCCTAACTAAACCAAGACAGTACACATGACTGTAATGGCTACTCAAAGAGGCAAGAACAAAAGGCATCCTATAAAGCTGCAGAACATTCAGATGGATTGCCCTCACTATGCAAATGGATAACTACAATAGTATGTGATGTGTCATAGAACCCCAACTGAGGAAAAAGACAATGGAAATAGCTCTTCCTCTTTCATATTGGGGATTCATATCGTTCTATGCCCCTGTCTGAACCGCCTGCATGTGACAATATCTGCAACCGGTTATTCGAGAAGCAATATGTTCTTTGTCGATGGAAATAAGCCCATTTCCTGCAATCACTCAAACAGGAACACATGATAGCCCGCACAGGAACACGACATGTCGATGTGCCATGGGACCCCAACTGAGGAAAAGGTCAATGGAAATAACCATTCCTCTTTCATATTGAGGATTCATATTGTACAATGCCCGTGTTTGAACCCACTGCGAATGTGAAAATGTCCGCAGCCGTATTCGAGAAGCAATATGTTCTTTGTCGAATGAAATCAGCCCATTTCCTGCAATCCACCAAACAGCAAAAAAATCGAAGGAAAAATCATCCATAGATCCAACTAAGTTTCGCACCCAAACACGTCAATCGGGCACGATCCTCTATTCCCCGCATCACTACAACCGTTCCGCAAACTAACAATGGGATCTACTACATCCATATGCAGATCAACTCAAAACACCAAACAAATCTACACGTCCGAACTCTAGATCCGGGACAGCCAACCACGCGCGTTCGACGCGAGTAGGGATGCGATTGAAATCGAAACGCTGGTCAGGCGGGGAACGGTACCTGAGCTGCGGCGAGCCATGGCGGCGGCTGGACCAGACGACGGAGGAAACCCTAAAGGCGGCCGGTGCCTCGCGTGGGGAACCTATCAACGAATAGAGGGCAGGAACGGGCAGGCGGGTGGACACGAGTTATCGGCCATTGCTAGGGTTAGGTTTTATAGCCGGAGAGGGACCGGGAGTGAAGATTTCTTTTTTCTTTTTTCTCGCTCCTTTTTTTCGTTTTTATTTACTCCCGATTTCTTGTGAGCCGTTAGGAGCTTCTTGCGAGACACGAAACGCTGACAGGTGGGACCACAATACTGTGGCTACGGAGGATGACACGTTGGGCACGCGGAGGTTGGGTCCAGGTGTCGGCCTCTGGCGGGAGAGGTTAACCGCTGTGTGGGTACCGTTTCAACAGGGAAGAGGAGTATATGCCTGGAACATTCTAGATCCCGGTAGATACATGAACAGATTGGATTTCTCACTAAATCCTGTGGTTAATAAAATTTATAAATCGTTGCTTTGTGGAGAAGAATAATTGGATAGCTGATAGGCCCAGTGAAGTATATAGCAAAGTTGATATCATGTTTTGTTTCTTTTTTATCTTGAATCACCATTTCCACACGATGATGCTAGAGTGAGAAGGTTTGATCCTAGAGGTGAACCGGTTGTGGCTGGTTAAAACTAGTGATAGCCACTTTTTTCTTAAAAAAATATAGATTTTTTATATTGCACACATTTGTCTCAGCCCAACGTCGTTGTATGCCCTTGTTATTAGATCACTATGTGCTTCTTGACTCTAAAATCTTTTACTTCTTGGAAAGTGACGAATAATGTTGCTTGCATAGTGAGAGATGCAAGTAGGGGTTTGAGTCTTTTATGGAATCCATATTAGATATTATAATCCCCTTGTAATATTGATTGATGTGTTCCTTTATTTTTATGTTATTATATGAAATGGTGCGATGTTGCCTAATCATTTTCTTTATAGTAATTTGCAAAAGCTTCTCTTTAATAATTTGCATAAGAAATCATATTGGTTAGTTATTTGCTGGCATAAAGCTAGAGTGATGTGCTCATTTTTTAAAGATCTACCCACAGGAAATTGAATCATGGTGGCAAATTATTATTTATTGTTCAAGGATAATACTGTGTCATGGTAAATATAGAATAATTTTCAAATATTTGTTGCTAAAATAAACAATACACAGAAAAATGTATAATCCTTGTATGTATGTCTCGTGCTTGGTACTTTCTCCTCGGATAGCAGCACTTTATGATACATTGAACTAAAGACTCCTTTGTGTCCTACAAGTATTCATTTCACGAATAAAACAACCTAAATAGTAGCATGAAAACAGATAGATGACAGTAGCATGATTATCACCGTGGATGTGCTCGAGTCATATTTTTGATAATTTTTGTCAACTATGACAAAAAAATAGTAGGAGGAAACTGGAACTCATAAGTGACAAAACCAAAACAAAGCGTCAAGTCAAATGAAGCATCCATGACCATATTATATGCTTTTAGTTTTGTTATCATGATTTAATACAAAATCTGATGATCAATACTGTGAGTGGATGATACTAACGTAAACTCCACCCCAAGGCACTATGTATTTAATAACTACCCATGAAATTCCTACCACAATATTAGGGATGACAATGTGTTGGGTTCGGGTCGGATGGAGCAAAAACCCGTCCGAAACAAAAGAGGTTGCGGGTCAAATGTGAGACCCGCACCCGTTAGGTTTCGGGTGCCCGTCGGGTTTGACTTTTTTTTTATAAACATACTACAACCACTTAATAAAAAAGTCTAAAAAATCATCTATTTTAAATGGCAATGAAACAAAAAAATATTAAACTACTTATAAAGATAGTAAATATAGGTTGCGATAAGTAAAATGAAATAATTACGTTATATAAAACAATCAAATTTGACTTTAAAATTATTAACAATAATTATTTCAGGTACTCGTCGGGTACCAATGGGTGCAAAATAGAAACCCGCACCCGTGACAAGTCAGGTCGGGTGCGGGTTAGACCCGCGGGTGGAAAATCTCACCCGCACCTGTCGGATATCCGCACCCGCGGGTGGGATTGCCATCTATACACAACATGGGTATTTTACGTCTTACAACAAACGATTGAAAGTCATGTTGCAATATAGAAAACTCCAGCATGAAAATGTAACATGTTTATTTCGCATAGCATGACATTGATTGAAAAGGTCCCTTGACAACATGAAAATCACTCTCAACATGTTCCTTTTACGTCATGTAACATGGCTTTATATTCTCACGAAAACATGGAAATATATTACCGCAACATAAAAAACATTAGTTGCAACATGCCAACGTAAAAAACTAACTTTTGGCTGTTGCATTTTCAGAAGCAACAAAGTCAAAATTATATTGTTAGGTCGGGTTTTATAGATGTTGCAATTGTAATCTAAAAATGTTGTAATTGTGATTTTTGAATGTCAAAGTATCTTATCTTGAATGATGCCCTCTACATTAGAACAAATTAAGAATATATCTATAATTTGAAGGGTACATTTGCCTTTTGTCTAGGAATGTTGGGGGGGGCCATGTGGAATTCAGATGCCTATAGCGTAATTGTTTTTAAACCTGCTAACGGTTTGATTTGGAACCAGTTTTAGTGGATTTGTTTTCAATTGGGTTAGAATTTGATTGGGTAGAAACGGTCTAAAATGATTAATGGTTTGATTTAAACTTGATTCACACTAAAAACAATTAACTTCAGGTTGAGTCTATATAGTTTGGACTTAGAGGAGGGTAGAATTGAGTCTCCAGCCGTGAGTGAGGATTGGATGCACGACCCACTCACTCTCTATCTCACTTCACTTGGTTCCTTGCGGAGTTGCGGTGGGGGAGGAGGTGGAGAATGAGGTTGGAACAATGCGGCGAGATTTGTGCTGGGACACGAGACAGAATGAGGGTGTCACAGTAGTAGAGGACTATGCGTGTGAGCCTCTGCCAAAGACACATCCGATGGCGATGAAGCTTCGTGAGATCGGGCTAAGCTCCGTGGTCAGTGACTAGGTGGGTTGCCGCCGGGCTAGCCACAAATATGGTGGGCGACCAAGGAAGGACCCAGTGCAAATGGTCGAGCATCAAGCAGCCCATCTCCTTCAGCATCCACGCCACCAAGCACTTCAGCTGCCACTAGCGACTATCCTATGCAAACGACAGTGTGTCGTGATATGCTCAAGAGATAATTATAACACTTCAGATTAATACCTGTTAGATATTTAATATATAAGAATTTAGATTACTAATGGGTCTGCGACCTAAAAACCCATTAGTACACAATATGAGGGGTAGAGTTAGAGGCTAATTACTCCACCACGTGACAGCCCTAGCTGCCACCCCTCGCAGGCCTCACGCCAAGACCACTGCCTCGCGCGGTGCTAGCACACCGGCGCACAACGTTCCTCCCCGTACGTGTGGACTCCGTGAAGACGGTGCTGCTACTGCTGCGCTGATCGGCCACGACGAACGTGATCGTCTACGTGCTGCCGTGACGAGGACGTGGAAGAGACGAACATGGCAGTCTAGTTCCCCTACATCGATGGACGTCTACGTTCTTCTGCGCTACACGTCTAGTGTTAAAGATCTATGACCTCTATAGTTGCATGTTTCTTAGGTGACGTGATAGAATTGCTAGAGTAGTGGACCGCCGATTTACTAACAACGGCATCAGAGTCGACTTACGTAGTTTTTGGTCTGGATCTTGTTAATAGATGCGATCTACTAGTAAAGAACCGCCTATGATAATGAAGTCTTCATAGGCGGATCATCTTACGTTACAAATCGCCTGTGATAAAGAGTTCTCACAGGCGGAAACTTAAACCGCCTGAGATGAATCTTGTTGTAGTAGTGACTGCAGACACGTTCATACGATGAATTATTATTGCACAGTTTTGGGGGATTGGATTTGGTTAGAGTAGATTACGATCGTATATGACTAAAGGGTCAGTTTGTGATCTTTCTATGTTGTGTGCGCAATCTGTCCCTACTGGATGGAATCACCATCAGGACTAATAGCGTACATAGCTAACAAATTGAGCCAACAGACCACGATCATGAATCGCGATCTTCTCATAAATAACCAGTCACATTGGAAATTGAAAAATTCTGAATGACTCGGATTCGAGTTGATTTGATCAATCCGATGAGATTTTCATAGTGATTTCATAGTTGCGATCTATGTAATTCTGTTTGGTGTCTGCTATAGCGATTACATAATAACGTTTCACGCTAGAAACCATTCTATGTTTATCTTATTTTTGCGCGAATGATGTGAATGGTATAGTCTTATTGTGATATGATGATCTGTGTGTAATATTCATGCAGCTTGCGTGTTGCAAATTTAACACAATCGGATTGGGGTTGTCATATAATTGTATAACGACCTGTGTGTCAACATATGATGCTTGATCTCTCATGTAATTTATTTGGTAGCTATTACTTGTATTAGCTTCTTTTATATTCATGGAGATGTCTTCAAGCATGGTGGAGATGGTGATCACCACAAGAAGTGAGGCACGACAGCTTAGATCATGATAGAACCATGACGATGAAAACCACTATGATTCTAAAGGGCATACTATTCACAATGTGATATGATCAATATGCCTGTGATGCTTATTTATTACTATTCTTTTCATGCTTTTCATATGTTGGATGTTTTGTCATTATAGAATAGCTTCTGTCGTAGTGTGAGCCGCGACACTTCTCCCGGCCTGCTCAGAAGCAGCCCGCGAGGTTCTTTTTTCCGGAGGGGGCTCGGCACCCTACGCGACTTGGGCTCGATAGAGCGGATGAACACCGAGATTTACATGGTTTGGGTCGTCGGAGCGTAATACTCTACGTCCACGGGAGTGTTTGTTCTATTGCTTGAGCGTGAGTGCTTTTGCATTGTGGGATCTCACATGCGAAGTCCAGGAACCCTCTGCCGAGTGGTCACCTCAGTCCTTTTATTGTTCAAGGCCGTGGTGGTTACAATGAGGCCTCGGACCCGCCAAGTGGCCCCATAGCTAGGTGAACCCTATACACAATCTAGGGCTTCGTCCTCTGAGTAGAATGGCCGGCGGAAGAGTTAAGTCCCGCCGTCCGGCACGCTGAGTGCCTTTGACCGCGTGTCAAGTGATGATGAAGTCACCGTCTTGTCGCCGCGTCTTCTCGCCCTGCTTGGGCGGCTTCGTGCCGTTGGGCGGCACTATACTGCTGTCACGCCTTTGTCGTCCTGTCTTGTCACCGAAATGGCGAACGGGCAAGGGACAGAGGCATGTGCAGTGCGCCATGCTTCTAGGGAAGGCGCGAGCCTTGAATGTGAAGCCTGACAACGCACTTCCTTCTTGACTTCGTCGACCCACGACAGATTGTGGGGCATGTGGCGGCTCTGGAGCTCTTATCGAAGGACCTGGTGCCAGGGGACACGTGGTAGCTCCAAACCTCACCTCAATGGGGAGGCTCAGATCGGAGCCTAGGGCACGTGTGTGCAGCGGAGCTGTCCTCAACGGGGAGACGCTCGGAGCCAGGGGACACGTGGAAGCCCCGGACCTTACCTCAGCGGGGAGGCGGCTCGCAGCGAGGGGACACGTGGCAGCCCCGGACCTCACCTTAGCGAGGAGGCTCGGGCCGGAGCCTAGAGCACGTGTCAGCTCCGGAGCTCATGCGCACGTGGCAGCCCCAGGACTTACCATGGGGCTAAGGGCACGTGGCTTATGCTAGGGCCCGCCTCAGCAGGGAGGCGGGGCCCAGGCTGTCTTTTACCCACTACGTTGGGTGCCCAGTCTACAAGATACTGACAGTGGCCCTCTGGCCAATCTCGGGGGAGGCATTCATCCCGCAGGTGGGGCCTCCATCTCTCCCGCGTGGTGGCTTTTAACCTGTGCTTTGGAAACCGAAGTGGTGGCGAGATTTTCGCGTAGTGGACGAGTGGTTGTACCTGGGAGACGAAAAGGATGCGCGTCCTTGGCGTAGTGGGCGTATTCGCCAGTCGAAGTGGCATCACATCGTCGGAGAAGGACAAGTCCCTTTCGCCTTTTGCAATCTTCGCCTTTCTCCTGCGTGCTTGAAGCCTCTGCTCCCCAGCGCTCACAAACTTTCCTCGCCACCATGTCTTCCGGCCTCCGTTCATCTAGGCTTAGGAGTGATGGAGACATTGCTGTCGTGAGGCGCCTGCTCACCTTGCAATCGACCATGTTTGATGGGAAGATCGCCGCGGGAGGGTCCCGCTAACCGACATGCGATCCGGTGAGGTGGTACTGTTCACCTCATACGTGTTGTCCGGGTTCGCGCTCTCGACATTGTTCTTCCTCCTCACCCCGTTGGAGGTATATGGGCTTCAGCTGCAGCACCTCACGCCGCATGCTCTCCCGCTAGTGGTCGTGTTCGTCCACTTCTGTGAGATGTTCGTGTGCGTATGGCCTTCGATGTGGCTCTTCATGGTGTTCTTCTCCTTGAGGGCATCAGGAAGAACCACAAGCCAACTGGGGGCTTATTAATTCCAACATTGAGGGAGGCACTCCGCTCCCTACATCGTGCCCTTCACTCCCGGGAAGTGGGAGCACTGGAGTGAGGACTCGGTGATTGCTCAGACTGACGTCCATGACCGCATGGAGCTGCCAGATGGCCCGCCAATGACCGAGGTGGCCTTTGGGGATGAGATCCCTGACCTGCAGGACGCCTACACACCGGTGCTAGAGAGGATCAGGTAGTTGGCGGAGGAAGGCCTGACCTCACTCATGGTCCTGGCTGACTTCCTGTCCCGTCGGATCGCTCCTCTCCAGCAGCATGTCCGGGCAGCTTGGTAGTACACCGGGGAGGGTGACATGACCCAGTTGGAGCGCGGGGGAGGGTCGTCGTTGGATCAGAAGATGTTGGAGGTGATGCTGCTGAAGCTCTCCTGTGACCCGATTATCGACAACTCCATCACCCCACTAGCGAGCTGCCGACCCGTCTACCTCAACCCACAGGCGCGATTGAGGCTGCTGAGGGAATTGCCGACGTTGGACGACATCGATGTCGCGGTGTGACGGATTGGGAATCCCTCGCAGGGCATCGAGATCCCCGAAGCAGGCAGTGTCGGTGGTCAGGCAGGGCCTGCGCCGCACTCACTCCCAAGCAGTCTCGACGGCCATGGGAAGGGCATTTGGTGCTGCTGGAGCTTTAAGGCAGACCCCGACAACGTCGTCGGCTTCTGAGCCGTCGAGGGCCGCTCCAGCTCGGGGCACATCTTCGGTGTCGAGGTCCTCGACAGGGAAGGCTCCTAATGTTGGCCCTTCGTCAACGAAGACCCCCGAGGCTCCGCCAACTCCGAAGCCAGCGGAGGTGACCTTGACGTCAGCGGGGGCGAGTGGCTTGAGCCCCCCACACAAGAAGATCCCCGCGGAGTGGAACTTCTAGGCCTCCACGTACGATTCAACCTCGTGGGGCTGTGTACTGAGCCGTTGGATGGCGTAGTTGATCTTTGTGCTTCATTTTTGTAGGGCTCCTCAGTAGAGCACCTATGCTCCTCCTCCACCGCAACAGTCCAGGAGTCTGAGCTCCCTGTCCGGCGAAGCTCCAACACCGGCGGCAGCGCCTGAGCCTATGCTTGAGGTAGCTCCGTATGTCGACACCTGTGCCCCTGAGGCTAGCCAACCGGCGGGCACGGACGCCTCTGGTAGGAGTGTGGCTGCTGGTGGGCGGGCTGCTAGCCCTCCTCCTGTCCCTTCGCAAGTTGCCATGATGGCAACCCCACCAGTTGGCGAAGAGCCAGAGGGTGTTGAGGCAGTACCTTGCCTGACGATGCCAAAGGCTATCCCGGTCTCTAGGGCCGCAAGGATCGTCCGCTCTAGTCTGAACTAGATGCAGGACGCACTCAAGCAAGAGTAGGCCGAACTGAGGTCTGAGCGGGAACGACTCCAGGACTGGGACAACCTGCTAAAGGCGCGGGTCCGGTCCGCCGGGGCGAAGGCTCGGACTTGGGAGGAGCGGCTTGAGGCTCGGGAGGAGGTGTTGTTGTAGGAGACAGAGGATGTCGTTGCGGCCTTCAAAAGGAATACGGTGAACCTCTAGGTCGAGGGTGAGAGCCTCCATGCCTGCGCCGATGCACGTCTCGCAGCCCTGAAGGAGCTCCGAGAGAAACTCGTTCGTCAGGAGGAAGTGGAGGAGGCGAGGGAGAAGGAGATCTCCAACAGTTTGGCTACCTATGAGGAGGAGCGGGGGCATTAGAGGAGCGGCTCCGGGGCGTCCATGACCGGGAGGTCTCTGCTGCGTCCAGGGAGTCTGACATGGAGGAGCGGGTGAAAGTGGCCTAGAGGGGGGTTGAATAGGCTAATAAAACCTAAAATTTTAGTAAACAGCGGATAAAAACAGAAGCAGGCCGGACTAGTCCTGTGTGAGGTTGAACTAGTCCGGTCTAGGTTTAAATTTGTGTTTTAGGTTTCCTTTTAAGGTTTGAGCGGAAAATATATAGTAGCCAAATGATATCACTAAATAGTTGAGAATGATTAGATTGCGAAATAGGAGAACAATTTGCGGACAATAACACAATGAAAATCTGATAAGTAATTCTAGTGAGCAATTGAAATAGTAGAGATACCAAGAGACACGATTTATCCCGAGGTTCTATTCCACACAGGAAACTACGTCCTCGTTGAGGAGTCCACCAAGGACCAGGTCTTTTCCAACCCTTCTCACCGAGCGATCACCAAGATCAAGCCCGGGCTTTCTCACTATCAATCGAATGTGAGTACAATGATCTTAGGGGCTACTCACTCTTTGAGGTTCACTACACCAACCAAGTAGTTCTAGAATTGAAAGTATAACTGTTAAAAACTCAAAATAACAGTTAGAGTGCAAGGGAATCAAACCGAGAGCTCAAACGCCGATCACCACGTCTTTCCTCTCACAAAAACCACTAACTCCTTAAGATCCAATCTTAGGGGTCTAGAAGGTGAGGAAAGAGGCTTAGAAGAGCTCTAGGAATGAGTTTTCAGCGCTTGGGTTCGTGTCTTACAAATTCCCAGCCGGGGGTCTCCTTTTATAGAAATCTCGCCATTTAGCCGTTACCAACTAAAGTCCGGACTAGTCTGGTCCCAACCATGGACTAGTCCGATCTTGAGGGACCACTCACGTCATAGGTTACCAAATAAAGTTTTAGTGACCGTTGGATTCAAACGGTCATGAAACCCCGGACTAGTCCGGCCAAGAGCGGACTAGTCTGATCTCAATCAGCAACCTTTGTTCCGTATGAGAACGGACTAGTCTGATAAGGGCGGACTAGTCCGGTCTTACCATACTTAGTCTAAAACTCTCTAAACTGGAGCTGCGGACTAGTCCATCCAACCTCGGACTAGTCCGAGCTCACACAGGAACCTTTGTTCCGTCCTAATTCGGACTAGTCTGAAAAGATCGGACTAGTCCGGCCTGTAGAGCGGACTAGTCCGATGGCACTCAGAGACTTCTTCTCCGGACATAAGCGGCTTAGTCCGCTCAGCGGACTAGTCTGTCCTCTCGAGCGGACTAGTCCGGCCTTCTGAGACTTAGTCCCATAACGGCTCAGACTCACACAACAACGGACTAGTCCGACCTTTAACGGACAAGTCCGAACTAACTCAGAGACTCTTTATCCGGTCTAAAACGGATTAGTACGGGTTTGAACGGACTAGTCCGGCCCATGGTCCGGACAAGTCCGGTCTCCCCTTTTCTTCATATCTATGACTACTTCGTCTCATGATTCTAACTTTCTACCCTTCGTTTGAGCTCTCTAGTGATTCTCAAGCACTCTAAAAGAGAAGACCCTATACACAACTAGAAAATGTGAAGATTAATAGAAAATGCTATTTTTTACTCTTTCAAGTCTTCTTCTTTTCCTTTTGCTTCTTGAGAGACTCCATATCCATTTCTTTGATAAACACCTGCGCTCATACTCAGTAGAAACTTATTAGCATCTTAATTTTCGTCATCAATCAACCAAAACCCACGGAGATTACCTAGATGCACTTTCAATCTCCCCTTTTTTGGTGATTGATGACAACTCATTAAGATTTTCGAAAAGTAGATATGGTAGATTGTTTTCATAATGATTTACTCCCCCTAGATGTGTGCATAATGGATTATCAAGAAAAATATGCACAAGAGTGAGTTCTTGGGGAACTTCATGCTTACATGTGTTATGGTGGTGTGACTAAGTGTGATGTAAGCAGTAACCACATTAAGAAAGATATAACATTTGCGAGCAAGCATATTTCAATATGGCATAATATGAAAACATAAAATAGCATAGTCATTACAAAAAGAACATATCGTGGCATAATGTAGCATAGTTATTACAAACCAGCATAAAATGAGTTTAAAGAGCAAGACTATGACTATGACTAAAGAGCAAGACTATGACTATGACTAGACTACTCCCCCTTATTCTCTCCCCCTCTGGCATCAAGGCACCAACAAGGGAAAGAAAAAGGAGAAAACCTAATCGCTATCATCTTGATCTTCGTCGTGGTCACTCTGAGTCTCCTCGTCCTCATCCTCATCTTCATCTTCATTGTCATTCTCGTGATGAGTGTGGGAGGTAGGAGGAGTAGCTGAGGAGGATCCAAAATAGGCAAGCTCATCCTCCGTGAGAGTGGGAAACTCTGTCACGTCGTCATCATCTGATGACGGTGGAGACATAGGTATCTCCATCTTGTCGCACATGGCCTTGAGATACTTCTCTTGGCGTTGCTTCATCTTCTGCGTGCGAACTTCCACCTTCCGGCACGAGGAGAATATGGCCTTGAAGATCTTGAGCAGTCCACTAGAGGAGCCACTCGATGACGGAGGGATGGATGGTCCGACAGAAGAGGATGGAGCTGCAGTGGATCCCTTGCCCAAGGATGCAGGAGGGCGAGGAAGAGGAGTCGACATATGAGGATGTAGCTTCTTGTGCTTCACATCCTTTGCAAACTCTAGTCATGTGACTTTTTCAATCATGCACATGATGTATGGTGGATAGCCACAAGATCTGTTCGGGGTGTGAGAGATGTTGAAGATGTCGTTGTAGATGTAGTCAAAGACATTGAATCTCTCTTCTTCATTGAGCAGCTTCAACAGGTTTCTGAGGTACCCCTGTATCATCCCCGCATCTCCATCTTTTGGAGCTAGAGTCTTCCTTAGAATTTTGTTCATCACTCCAAAGAAGGGTTTGATGTTGTGGGTTGAGGATGCCTCATAGGATAGATATGAAGGATACATGAAGTCCAAGTCATCCTTTCCTAAGGTTCTCTCATTGTGAACTATGATCTCATAGTTCAAGTGCTCCCCAAGTCCAAGGATGCGAGCAAACTCATCATATAGAACAGAGTACACCACACCATTTGTCATCCAAGTGATTTTCCTGTTTCCATAGGTGTGGAAGTAGCAGGTGGTGTAAAACTAGACTATGACCTCGATGTTCCAATCATATTGAAAAGCCATCAAGTCTTTGATCCCATGGCGTTCTGCTGCTTCAATTACTGCATCAAAGGCTTGATGTTTCTTGTTGGCCATGTATGGCCAGTCCACCCACTGAGCATCAACTACGATGTCTTCATTGGGAGATAGACAAGCCGGTAGTAGTCACAATGGAAGTCACACCAGAAGCGAGGGTCTGGTGTGGACTTCTCGTACTTATAAACTTCCTCCTCCCAGAACCTTCTAGCTTTGCCGGCTCCTTTCCCCTTGAAGGTTGCACTTGCCAAATTGGTTTGGCGGTTTGGGTTGTGCATGGGAGGTGCCCTTTCAAGGGGCCCAACAGGTCCCTGTGGGTGATTTTCCCTTCCCCGTCTAGGGTTGTCACGAATGACGAGTCCCCTGTTGGCTATAGCCTTTTTCCTGGAAGGATCAGCTGCTTTGCCTTTTCCTTTGTCTTGGGTCGATTTTTGTGGCTCGGCAGGCTGTTTGTCCTTCAGGGTGACTAGTCTCTTCCTCCTTGGAGGATCAACGGACTGGGAGGCTTGTGCTTCCCTGTCAGCCCGTTTCTTCGTCCGAGCCTCCCTTGCAGCAGCCTCTACTGCCTCTGCCTCGGCTGCCGCACGATAAGCGGCTTGGCGAGCCGCTTCGGCCTCGGGGTTTGGAATAGGACTGTCACTGGGTCCTGACATGATCTGGTGAGAAAATAAGTATTTAACTGATGGGGTATTGCGTTTAAATTAGTTTACAAACCCAAAGTTAGGGGCTAAGACTGTATCAGCCGGACTTGTCCGGGCAGGAGGCGGACTAGTCCGCTCCGGCCGGACTTGTCCGGTTGGAGTCTGGACTAGTCCGGACTCTACAGTTTTAAACCCTAACTAATGTGATTTGATTACTAATTCAGCAAAGTAGTTGCAATACTATGGGGTTTTGAAATAATATGGTATAGGAATCTCAAAGAAGTCCTAAGGTACTAAAGGTATGTACTAGGAATAAGATTTTTGTGAAAAGTCAAGACTAGGTTAAAGAGTACCTTGGAGTGAAGGAATGTGATGAAATCCGCGGTTCGAAGGAGCGGAGATGGTCGGAGAAGAGTTCCCCGCACTCCACAAGCCTTGAATCGAGGATGCCTTCGAGGGATTTGAGGGAGAACTCCAAAATCGCCAATGGGGGCGAGTTTTGGAGGAGAGAAGTGGAGTGGAGGTGAATGAGGGAGAGGGAGGGGGTCAGCCCGACCCTTGGAGGTTAAGTCTACAGGAGCCGGACTAGTCCGATCCTCAGTCCGGACTAGTCCGGTCTGTCGGACTAGGTCCGGACTAGTCTCTAGTCCGGACTTGTCCGGGTGACGGGCGGACTAGTCCGTTATGGACTTGTCCGCTGCATCTCGGACTTCTTAGGACGCCCGGACTTGTCCGGCCTCTAGGTCGGACTAGTCCGACTCTTAAAGTCTAAAATTCTT